>ML675730.1:601572-644056 GCA_007922155.1 Mesoclemmys tuberculata | reverse complement strand
GCCTGCAATTGTCAGGATCGCCTCTGGGACCTTTTTAAAAAATTGGCATCACATAAGCTATCTTCCAGTCATCTGGTACAGAAGCTGATTTAAATGATACATATCACAGTTTACTATTTCTGCAATTTCACAGCTCTTGGGATGAATACCATCTGGTATTGGTGACTTATTACTGTTTAATTTATCAGTTTATTCCAAGACCTCTTTTAATGACACCTCAATCTGGCTATTTCCTCAGATTTGTCATCTAAAAAGAATGGCTCAGGTTTGGGACTCTCCCTTACATCCTCAGCCATGAAGACCAATGCAAAGAATTCATTTAATTTCTCCTCAATAGTCTTTTCTTTCTTGAGTGCTCCTTTAGCATCTCAATCATTCAGTGGCCCCACTGATGTTTAGCAGGCTCCCTGCTTCTGAGATCCTTAAAATATTTTTGCTGTTACTTTTTGATTCTTTGGCTAGTTGTTCTTCAAATTCTTTTTTGGCCTTCCTAATTATATGTTTACACTTCACTTGCCAGAGTTTATGCTCCTTTCTATTTTCCTTGATAGGATTTAACTTCCACTTTTTAAAGGATGCTTTCGCTTCTAGCTGCTTCTTTTAAATTGCTGTTTAGCCATGGTTGCACTTTTTTGTTCCCCCTCCTATGTTCTTTAATTTAGGCTATACATTTAAATTGAGTGTATATTATGGTGTCTTTAAAAGGTTTTCATGAAGCTTGCAGGTATTTCACTTTTCGCACTGTACCTTTTAATTTCTGTTTAACTACCTCATTTTTGTATAGTTCCCCTTTCTGATATTAAATGCTACTATGGTTTGGCTGTTTGGTGTTATCCCCGCACAGGGATGTTACATTTTATTATGTTATGGTCACTATTACCAAGCGGTTAATCTTGGGCCAGATCTTGGGCCAAATCAAGAATTGCCTCTTCTCTTGTGAGTTCCAGTATTAGCTGCTCCAAGAAGCAGTCATTTAAAGCATCCAGAAGCTTTATCTGTGCATCCCGTCCTGAGGTAATACATACCCAGTCAGCATGGGGATACTGAAATCCCCCATTATTGTTGATTTTTTATATTTATAGCCTCTCTAATCTCCCTGAGCATTTCACAGTCACTATCACCATCTTGGTCAGGGGGTCGGTAGCATATCCCTACTGCTATATACTTATTATTCAGGCATGGAATTACTATCCAGAGAGGTTTTCTGATACACTTTGGTTCATTTAAGATTCGTACGTCATTTGACTCTATGCTTTCTTTCATGTATAGTGCCACTCCCCCACCAATATGACCTATTCTGTCCTTCCGATATATTTTGTACCCTTGTATTGCTGTGTCCCATTGATTATCCTCATTCCACCAAGTTTCTGTGATGCCTGTTATACCAAGATCTTCATTTAATATGAGGCACTCATGTTCATCCATTTTAGTATGTAGGCTTCTAGCATTTGTACATAAACACTTAAAAATTGTCACTTTTTAGCTCTCCTCCATTATATTATATAATTGAATGGAACTGTTTTTTATTTGGCTGTTTCTCTCACCACATGGTTTCAGCAGTCTAGCTGGATTTTTTTAGCCAGGACCGCTTCCCGCAGGACCACTTCCTGAGTTCAATGGTGCTTCTTTCGTCTTTCAAATATTGTTGATGCTGTGAGTGGAGATATGGGGAGAGAGTTGGTTTGGGGCCTTTGATCCTCATTTTTATATCTTTCTCTGCTTTTTCAGAATCATCTCCAGCTGGGGTTCAGTCCTGTTTACACAGAAACCCCCAGATTTTCCATTGTCAAGATGCACATTTTTTTGCTCACACTCTTCTTCCAGCCAAAGAATGGTCACTTAACGAGGTGATGGTCCATTTGATTTTGTTGCAAACGCCAGCTGAGGCATTAGTTTTCCTTTTGTCTCTGAAGAACTGGTTTGTGCCTGCTTTTCTAAACATGGAACATGTCTCAGTAAAGTCATACAGTAGATTATTACAAGTTTACATACAATGTTGTCACACATATTTTACCAGGACAGTAATGACTAGCAAATTATGAGTTTTCAAATTATATCTCACATTTCTACAAAATGTATCATAGTCTGGTTAAAAGGGTGAACATAAGAGTACAGACTGTCACACCTCCCCCTTTACAAAACTGCAGGCGGATTAGCCACTGACTGACCCAGAGGCAGTAGGTCAAGGCCCTCTTCTCTGGACAGGGGATCTACCACCATGTTTTCTTTTCCCTTCATATGCACAATCCCATGTCAACCTGTTGCAGAATGAGGCCCAGAATAGAAGTCTGGAATTTGAACGTTTAGTTCTGTTTAGCTTTGATGATGATGGATGATATGTCAAGACCCTGACCTTTTTCTTAAAGAGGTAGGGCCTCAGTTGCTTAACAGCCCATCCCATGGAAAAGCATTCCTTTTCTATTGTTTTGTTCAGTTAGTGTCCATTTTTTGCTTAAGAGGCAGCTTAAGCAAAGTGGCTGCTTCTTGCTATCCACCACTGTTTGCATCAGCACAGCACACAGACCAATGTCTGAGTGTGCCTGACCTTGGGCAGTCTGTGTGTACCAACCAGGGGTAGGTCTTGTTCTTGTTCAATTTCCTGTTTTCTATTATTGCACACACCCAAAGAACCGGATTGATCAATTAACTGCAGCTAGAGCAATTGCATAATGCCAAATTCCTGTGTACAGAATATCACGAGTGAGTATGCACTTTTGTGACATTATTGTATCGTTTATGGTATTTTTAGTGACGTCAGTAAAAAGTTTATGGTGTCAGTAAAAAATATCAACTTCAGATGCTCATGTCAATAAAAACTAAAATGCAAGGTTGGCTACCCTGCTGAGTGTATTGAATCTCCTTGAGACTGGTGACTACATTCCCTTCTCTTGCATGGTGCGTTCTTGCCACTATTAACATGGAAAAGAAAATTCCTCCAGAGGAATGTTGATGGGGGAGATACCCTCAGAGTAGAGAACACATGCCCATGTGGTAGACCATAGATCTTAGGTATTGACAGGGGATCCTGCCAATCGGGGGATACACTCCACTAGAACTTACTGTGGTGCAGACCCCGTATCTGTTATTTAAGTTAAATGTGCATAGCGCAGTTGATTGTTCTGATCTCTGTTCTCTCTCTCTCTCTGTGCAGGTGTCTGTCTGAGTATTCTTAAGAGAAGTACAAAGAAACCACAAAATACTCCATTTCTTATTTTTGAAAACCTAGCTGGTTAAAGGTTCTTGCTCCAAGCAAATTACCCAACAGGTGCAGAGGGCACTGTGCGATCTGGGGTGTGTCTGTGTAACACATCAGTTAGTGAGTATGATCGTGGCTCCCCCTGGTGACCAGCCGGCAGAGCTGATGAGAGGCTAAGGGGAGCAGGAAAGATCATATGTTCTGGTGATATAGGCGTGCTCTGTGTGTGGGGAGCCAGTGAGGGAGACAGTTAGTGGTGTGTTCAGAGTGGGGAGATGCGTGATGGGGGCCGCTGCTGATGGGCAGGATAAGGGTGCCCCTAACATAGGCTAATGGGTCTCTCTTAAGGGGTCTCTGCGCTACTGGTGTTTGCCTATCTGCCTCCTGCTGGATAACTGTCCAATTCCCCCAGAGCCCGTTGGTTTCAGACTCCTGTGCTGGGCTGCGATTCCCCCAGTGGGAGAGATGTCTCTAAACCACGGAAGGATTTTGTCACCGTCCCTGCTTTGATTTCTCACTGTGTCCTGAGCTGCGTGTGCAGTAGAGGATCTGGGAGTGAGTCACATTCTTCATCTCCAACGTGAGCTCTCCATTACTGACCCGATCAGACCTGTAGGATGTTCCCATCCAGGATATTTCCTCAGAGCCACCTTTGGTTCCTGATTGCACCAGGAAGTTCAGTAACTTCCAGACTGGTTAAACCAAGCCTTGTGTCTGAAAAGCTGGATGTTCCATTCCCAGTCCTAAAAAGCCAACCAGTGTCAGTAGAGAGAACCAGGGGTTATTTTGCGGATGAAACCCAGAGAATCCATCTTTATCATGTATTAGCGTCTTTGAGCACCTGCTCAGATGTATACCAGCTTCTTCTGCTGGATGTAAACAGTGGAGTGAAACAATCCAACAGCTACCAGTGCTCAGTTTCAAGAAGCTTTCCCTGCTTTCCAGACTGAGCCCTGGTCTACATTTACCGGGCAATTTGGCGTCAGTCGACGGGAGTTACGCAGACTACTTTGCGTAGCTTGTGTAACTCCCGTTGTCTGCTGTGCTTCCCTTCTGTGCAGCGTCTTCACTGCGCTGCATTGACAGGAACCGTGTTCCCGTCAACGCAGCGCTATGCCACTCGAGGGGGTGGTTTTACTGCATCAACTTCTGGATCGAATGAGCAGGTCTTCAGATAGGTCGATCTGACGGTGGCAACTTTGCCGCCGTCAGCGTAGACATACCCTGAAATACAACCCCTCATTCCATGCTCAGTTACACACCGTTGCCCAGTGACTCTAAGAGTTCCCCAGTGCCAGCTGACAAGGGGCCCTCTTGTATGTAACAGCAAAACTCCACTGGCTGGAACACCTCAATACATCTCCCATGTTGTTATCATGATATTTATTCAAACGATATATGTAATATACCATTTGAACACAAAGAACGCTGGCCATTAATATCACTGTGAAATTATGTAACTATGCTGTATGTGAAATTAAGGATACTGTCTGATATTAGGTTTTGGAGTTGGTAAAAAGACCAAGGAGGCAAACCAGTTTTAATTCCCCAGGCAAAGAAGCATGGCCGACACTCCTTTCACTCAACTGCAAATCATGCCTTGTGTGGCCAAGAGCAGTGGGCTATGCAAAATATCAGAAGTCTGCCAAAAGGAACATGGTGTCAGCTCCCTGCTAGGCACAAAAAGCTGAGCCCTCAGGAAGGCTTCCTGACCTTGGAAACAAAGATAAACTTGGAGGATATAAAGGACTGGAAAAAAGACTTTGGGGTATTCATCATCTAGGTACATGGGAAGG
Source organism: Mesoclemmys tuberculata (assembly GCA_007922155.1). Taxonomy (NCBI): domain Eukaryota; kingdom Metazoa; phylum Chordata; order Testudines; family Chelidae; genus Mesoclemmys; species Mesoclemmys tuberculata. The sequence continues at coordinate 639,064 of ML675730.1, read as the reverse complement.
CAAAACCCTGGGCATTCAGAAAAAGTTAATCTTCTTGGCCCTGGAGGCAAGAGTAACTGGAAATTGATGACAGGTTGAGAAATCTGCTTAGGCAAGGAGTGTAACCTTGTGAAATGAAGTTTGAGTCACTAAAAAGAGGGTTTGTTTTTCTTTTACTTGTAACCATCCCTGTCTCTTCCATTCTTACTTATTATCACTTAAATCTCTGTTCTTTGTTCATAAACTGATTTTCTTGTGTCACTACAAAACCATCTCAGTGCTGCGTGTTAAACTGAATTCTAAAATCTTCAACCACACTACCAGTGAGTGTTCTGTCTCTTTTTGAGGCAGTAAACTTGATAACGTCTGTGCGGGTCCAGTGAGAGGGACTGCACACTGCGGGAGAGATGGTAATGGGGAGACTCGGGACTGGAAGGGTAGTTGGTGTCACCCTGCAAAGAGTAACCAAGGTGGTGGAAGCCAGGGTCAGGCCATTGTGCTAGGATCTGGCTGCTGGTGTCAGGATTCAGAGCCAGAGGTGCACTGCGCAGAAACACGGTTGTAGCTCAGGCAGACACAACCCCTTACTGGTCTGGGTGAACACTGAAAGCATCACGTGCCCTTAATGAAGAAAGGATGAGTGTCTGGCTGAGAGGGCTGGCAACCGGGGAGATGTGTTCTGATTCTATGGTCTGCTGTGCTATGGCTCCCCTACAGGGCAGAAATTGGTGCTGTCTCTGGGACTGGAATTGGTGCACTCCAGGGAAAAGCTTCCTTTGGGTGCACAGGGGACCCCAAGAAACAGCCCTGAAGATAAGCCTTTAATGTGTAAAGGGGGATAGTAAAGTGGGGATGAGAGAGACGAGGTATAGAAACAAAGAGGGGAAGAGAGGAAAGGAAGGAAGGAGGAAAAGAGAAGAGGGAGCAGTGAGGGGAGAAGGCAGAAGAGCACAGAAGGTGGAAAATGTCTGCTGCATCCATCTTGCAATGGCTCCCATTACTCAGTTTCATCCCACTGAAGGGAGGGAAAAAAGAGAGAGGAGTGAATGAGAGGGGAAGGGAGAATGGAGAAGGGAAGGTGTGAGAGTGAGGGAAGAAAGAAAAGAGAGAAAGGAGTGAAAAATGAGAGACTGGAATATAGACAGAGAGGATGAAGATAGATAAGAAGGAGAGAGGGACAAAAGATAGAAGAAGATGCAGAAAGAGAGAAAAGGAGGGAAAAAGGAAAGAGGGAAAATTATAGGAAGAGGAAGGCAAGAGAGAAGACAGCGAGAGGAGAAGAAGATATATTGGGACAGAGAAGAGAGGTGTTGTTAGAGCAGGATGGAGTTTTTCTTATGCAGGGGGCCGGGCTGTGTGTGGGAGTAGGGGAAGGGAAGTCCTTTCCCTTTGCAGGAGGTTTATGCTAAGCACTTTCGGCAGCTGAGTCACTGTGTAATCTTGCTTAGCACAGTAATATGTGCCTGAGTCTTCCAGCCGGGCGCTCTCTGCAGACATAGACAGGACATATTTTTTTGTCCCACTGCTCTGGAAGTGACCTTCAAATGGCTTCTCAAAGTCTGCATTGCCGTCTTCTGGAGAATACAATACCAACTGCAGCCTTGCGTCCTTCCCCACTGCCTGTTTGTACCAGTACATGTATGTGAAGCTGGTTGATTTTTGGGAGCAGGTCAATGTCAGCAGCTGTCCCTGTCTCACCACCATGTATGCGTACTGCTGGACAGCCCATCCTGTGAGGAAATGGAAATGAAAAGAGATGAGGATTTAATGGAATGAAACTGGGGAAATGGGGGAATTTCAGGCTTGTGATCAGGAAACATTTCCAAAATGAAGGCGATGTGTTCATCCTTCATTTAATAACCACACCATAGGAAGCCTTGGAGAATATAACATTGGAAAGCATCCCTCAGGGGCTGAGTCCTGGAGCAACGGGGAAAATATTGTTCAATCTCTACCATCTCTGATAAGAATGAACAGAGCTGTAGATTCATTTATGCACTTTTGCTTAATTTAAAAGATTTCGCTTACCCAAGGGAGAGAGGATGACAATGAAGATCAAATGGGGAACCATTAGGTATTCTCTCGTCTTCTGAAAGATCTGTCTGAGACAGTGTCATAGAAACACTCAGCTGAGGGGACAGAGACCTGTGAGACAGGAAATGATGACAGACAGAGATATAAAAGGATGGAGAAAGAAAGATTAGTAATTTTGAACAGAGAGGGGCTAGGCAGAGTGAGGATATTAAATGGCCCGACAGTTGAGCTGGAAGGGGGTTACTAAACAATGAGGGAATCATTGTAATTAATAGGAAATATGACCATTGCATGCCTGTGTGTATGATAGTATGTGTAACTGTGGAGTGTATTCGTGGCAATCTGACTATGTGAACAGGCAGGGGCGTTGTGTGTGTGTGTGTGTTTGTTTTCAGTTCAATGAGAGAACTGAGAACTGAAGGAAATGTCTCACTATGAGAACCAAATGGTGAGACATTTAGGGTTTGTCCACACAGTCCTGCAGTTTGGACTACAGGGATGTGAGTTGAAGCGCATATTAAAACGTTGCATCATATACTCCTCGGGGAATTTTGTGCAGAATTCATGTCCCCTGCAGATTTTTTTTCTCTGCAGAATATACATTCTGCTGGAGAGGCATTGCAGTTGCACCTTTCATCCACTAGGAGATGCTGTGGCACCAAAAGTTAGGGCAGTCAGCAAGTGCATAGGCTGCATTCCTCACAGTGGAGTCAGATGAGGACACCTGAGATGGACAGGGCAGGGCACACAGTACTGATGGGGAGGTCACACAGTGAGGTTCAGAAGGACTAGTCATGGACACAGACCAGGGTGCGGGCTCAGGAAGTGAGGTGACAGCATTGAGCTGAGCCAGGGGCTGAATGGGAGAGGGGCTGTAGGGTCACATGAGGAAAAGGGAATGGGGATGCAGCGCCACATGAGGATGGGGAAGGAGGTTGCAGGGACACATGGAAACAGGGGCAGATGTGCCTGGTTGAATGGGACAAGCTACAGTCTGCCAGGGACTCCATGGGGGATGAGCTGTGTCTCCCTGACAGTCCCCTATTCCCCCCAAAAAACTGTTCCATACCTTTTGTGCCTACACCCAAGAACCCTCCAGTTTACCCAGGCTCCTTCCCAGCAGTTACTTCCCTTTCCCTCACCTCCTCCATTACCCCTGACTCCCCCAAGTTTTTGCACTGCTTCTGAGCGGGGAAAGAAATACGGTTTTATATTGTAGTTTAAATGAATTATTACTCAAAGTCCTGTATTAACATGCCTAGGAAGGAATCTATTTGTCAAAAAACTTTTCCTGAATCTTTTTTTTTTTTGGTCTGTTTTGTTAGACCACTTGTTGACAGGTATTTTGAAATAAATTACCAAAATAATTGAAACAGGTGTGATTATATTGTGTTGTTTTGACAAATAAACTATGCAGAATTTTGCAGAATTTTAAAATTTGTGCACAGAATTTTAATTTTTTTGGTGCAGAATATCCCCAGGAGTAATCATAACTGCCCCTGATAGATCCTGCTAGCATAAACTAGGTACCAGAAGGACCACACAACATAAGTTAAAGTGTGTTTTATGGGATCATCACATTTTTGATGTGTGACAGATATGGTAATTTCCTGAAATATCTTGGACAAACCTTTTTAAGTTAAGTTCAAGTATTTCAGGAGTTCTTTGTATTAAAAATGCAAATGTGTGTGCATTATTGTGGATTGTATGTAACTTCTCAGGAGACATGACTAATGTAAACCGTGAGATGTGATTAGTTTCAAAGGACTATTTGAAACAATGTTCTAGAGAAACAAATTTAAGTGGGATTCATAGGAAATACTTGGGAGGAAGTGAAGGCAATTTTTCACCTCTGGACTCATCCTTTTAAAGCTGACGGAAACCAATTGATGGATGATGACCTCTTACATGAGGACAAGATCACTGGATAAAAGAGTGACTCACAGATTCATGGTTGTTGTTCTGAGACAAGGTGGTTATAAATTGATAACCACTGAAAATTCCTTTGGTGGTGTTTGAAGGCCTGTTCACCTGTCAGAGCCCTCATTGGAGTTAGAGTGAATTCTGGTAAGCTTATCAGCATGTGTGTAGGTTCTTTTATTGTTTTAATATTTTCTCTATAATATTTATGAGTTCCAGAGGGGTAGCCATGCTTGTCTGCTTTTAGCAAACCAGTGAGAGTCTTGTGGCACCTTAAAGCCAAACAAATTTTTTGGCATAAGCTTTCGTGGGTAGAAACCCACTGATGATTCATCCAACGAAGTGGGTTTCTGCTTATGAAAGCTTATGCCCAAATAAATTTATTTGGCTTTAAGGTGCCACTGGACTCCCACTGCTCTGTAATATTGTTACTTTAAGAATAAATGTGTTTGCAGAGAAAGAGCTGTGTGGTAAGTTAGTTGTGGGCAATTATGCTATGTATAGGTAGGAGATTTTTTTAGCTGAGGCCACAGGAAAAGTGGCTGGAGTTCTCATGGTTGTTTGTGAACTCCTTGTTCATAATCCTGCCATGAGGATTCCTAGTCTCATTTCCAGGACTCTTGTCTCTTCCCTTATTGCAGCAGATATAATAAAACGGGTTCGTTTAATTGGTTTTACTAATTTTACATTGATCTCAGGGTATCTTGACTGCCAAGTTGGTTTTCATTCCATTCACTAGGTTTCTCAGTTTTTATGAGAGCTGAAATCAGCTCTTCCTAGGAGAGGTATGCCAGTCTGGAGAGTTGCCTCCTTGCATGAACCATCCTGATTATCTTCACGTGTCTAGTTCCTTGCCTGTTGCTCCTGCTGTGCATTGGGATGTCCGTAGGCCTTGTAGCCTGCTTGCCTTCAGTGGCTCTTCTGAATTTACTTCAATTAGTTTAGGCCATTAGACATTGTATATGCTTGTGGTAAGGAGTCATCATTTTAAAACACTTGTTGATTATCCCAAGTCAGTGTGGAGAAGACAGCCTCTGGTGGTAGACTCCACCAGTTCAGCCTGGTGTACTGTAGATCATCCTCCACTCTTAAAGATCTTGAATGAAGAGTTCTTCACAGCACTAGTGCCACAAATGTGTTTGGGCACCATCTGACTCCATGGCATTTCCTTTCTGTGACACTGAAGAACCTGTTTTTCATCTTTTTCTTATTTATTGCAGGCTACAGCCATTATTTGAGTACTTTTTGGTCATTAACCCTTGATTTATCTCAACTGAAATTTATTTTTACTCTTAATGAGAGGTTCACAAATCGATATGTGGTATGCCTTGCAAACTTTATCTGGGGTCAAACAGGATGGCCGTTTTAAAAAGCAGACAATGTAAATTGTTTGGTACTGGGGTTGCCAATGTTCTTGGATTTTTTTAGATTTTTCATGGTTTTACACCTTCATTTGGAGTTTGGCTATTACACTCAGAAATAATTTGGATCAATTTATTCAGCAATGGACTATTGGAAATGCACTGTTTGGGAAGGGCAATTGTTTTTGAATTTGTAATTTATTTTCTTGTTTTTACTGTGGTTTTTTTTACTGGTTTTATTAAAGGTGTTTTAAAAGTCTCCCTCTCTCTCTTTACATTTCCTTTTGCTGCATCTCACAATGTCCTGTTTGGCAGCAGGCACAGCAACGCAGGGCTGTGTGATATGATTGGAGGTGAGAAACTACCAGGACAAAGTGCTTTGTGTTCCTCTTGGTTGTGTAGTTGTTTGGGGCCACATGTGATGTGTTTGACCATTATCTGAGTGAATGAAGAGGGTTTCAGAATGATCCTCACTGCCTGACAGTCCCAGTAGATGAAGTAATATGCTGTGTCCTTAAGGCGGCAGGGGATGCCCCTGGAACACCACAGAGATGAGAGGAATTGGGCATGGGCTCAGATGAGACGGGCTGGAGAGCTCCAGAGACAGCAGCTGTCCCCTTACGACAGATTTGCTCCTGACGTGCTGATTCAGATTTGAACTAGTGGTTAGGGCTCATCTCCAGCACTTTAACCCATTTGCACAAGGACCCTTCGTCCACCTGGGTAATTGTCCTGCTCCCTGGGGAGGGATTGTGGGGACAGGGAAATAAGGGAAAGACAGGGACAAGGAAAGGAGTGACAGAAGGAGACAGGGATGAAGAAGGGGAGGGAGAGATGGCAGATAAACAAAGAGTAGGAGACCAAAGAAGAAAGGAGGCAAGGGGAAACAGAATTTTTTGCCCTGAAGTAGAGGGAGTGTTGTCTGGAAATTACTGCAAAGTCTGGAGATTCAGGACTCCTGGGTTCTATTTCCACCTCTTCCTCTCACTCTCAGTGTGACTTCAGGTAAACCACTTATCCGTGCCTCAGTTTCCGCATCTGCACGTGAACCACAAAGAGGATTTAATCAATGTATATAAAGTGCTTTGGAATAGCAGGGGTGGACAAACTACGGCCCGTGGGCCACATACAGCCCGTCTGAGCCTTTCATCAGGCCCTCTGGATGGGCCTGGGCTGGCCGGAGGGGCGCAGCCACTCCCCCCTCCTGGCCCCACCCCTTCCTCCCCCACTCCTCTGTATGACCCACCATACAGTTTCAGATACGGGCCTCAGCCAAAACGTTTGCCCACCCCTGCTCTAGTGAAAGATACTGTAAGAGGTGAAATGTAGTTCTTCCAGTGCTACTAGGACTGCCTACTACAGCAGTAGACAGATGTGTGATCCCCTAGCTCATGTAGATAGGTGGACTGAGCCCTCTACAGGACAAGAGAAAGGTTGCATGCAGGGTGGTTCTAGGGAAGTGAGGGAGCCAGAGGCTGCAATTGTTCTTTAATTTCAAGAAAGAAAGACCAGAGAGGAAGAGTGGAGAAAAAGGAGGAAGGCCATTGCAGAAGGAGAAGGATATAATTGATTGAAAGAGAGAGAGACAATGAATGGGGAAAAAAGAACCTGAAATGAGAAGAAGAAAAAGGAAAAGATGAAAAGTGAAAATGCTGTCGAAAATCCTACTAAAAAAACCCTGTACATAGAAAATCTGCACTGCAGTCACTAGGATTTAATTGGAGCCACCCCAGTCTCCTAGATCCTCCGCGACAAGGTGAGTGAAGTAATGTCTTTTATTGAACCCACTGCTGTTGGGGAAAGAGACAAGATGTTAGGCTCCACAGAGCAGATCTTGAGACGAGGCCCTCAGTGCGTCACAGCGAAATGCAAGGTGGAACAGATTGTTTGCCATATATGGCCAACAAGCAGCCTACGGGACTAGTCAAGGTGCTGTGGCCGGGAAACACCCTTGCAGTCATAGGACAAAAAAAATCTTTACCCTGATAGTCACTGACCCCTTTGCAGCCTTCAAGGTCTCTCCGACTCATGCTCTCTCTGTCTTTGGGTTTTTGCTGGCTGTGTCAGGGCTCTGTGTCACTGTGCAGTGCTGCAGGCGCAGTAATACACAGCTGTGTCAGATCGTAGAAGGTTTTTCCAGTTTAGGTCCCATATTTTGTTCCTCCTCTGGGCTGTCATGGGCTCAGCTGTGAAGTTCACCAGTTGGTCTCCATAAGAATAGAAGAGCCCCTCCAGCTCCCTGCTTCCCTGCTGCCGGTACCAGTACATCCTGTCACAGTTGGTTTGTTTGAGTGTACACTGCAGGGTTAGGGAGTCTCCTGGGTACGCTGTGAGGAAAGGGAGCTGCTCCACGTAGGCTGAGGCCACACCTGGAAGGAAATGGGAAATAACATGAGGAAAATGAGAGGCCAGAGGTAGGGAGATAGGGAGTGAGAAAAGGTAGAAACACAGAGAAAGTCAGAAGCACATAAAATGTGAAAGGGAAGGAAAGAGTTGCCTTCTCTTAGCAAACCATTTGATCTCTCCTGAGCAACTCCTGCCTGAGAGTTGTGTCTGCCATGCCCTGAACAGTGGGAGCTGCTAAGGTTGTTCTGTCTGGGAATCACCCTCCACCGGTCTCAGTCTAGGGAGAGATGAATATTTGCCCCGATTACCCTGTTTTGGAATGATTGTCTCCGAAGATCTCAAAGCAGATGAGACATGAGTTCCTTCTCCTCAATCGCAGAGATGACAGCGTGTCTCTTGGACAAGGAATTCTGCATCTGTTTACCCCATCCCTCTCCCTTGCATCGCTCGGTTGGTACCTGGGACCCAGATAAGCAGCATAGGAAGGAGGAGATGTCTCCACATCCCAGCAGTTGTTTTCCCCAGTTCTGTTTCCTCCATGCTGCGAGTTACCATCTGTCTGTGCCTCAGAAGGAGTGCAGGGGATGGGCGGGTAACTGATGTCAGTGCAGACGAGTGATCTCTGACTGCCCACAGGGCTGCAGACCCTGGAACTCCACCCACTTCTATCTCCATTTGTGTCTTTCTGTCTGCGTGTTTCTGACTTTCTCAGACTCAGCGTCCCTCCTGTAAATCAGGAGCAGCCCTACTGATGTCAGCTCCACAGCTGTACAGCCAGAGCCCTGGGAGTGTGTTTCTGTTTCTAGGTCTGTCTGTGTTTGTGTCCATCCCCTCGTGTGGATCAGAAAAAGAAATCTAAGAGCGTGATTCATTATAGTGTGCTCAGAAAATTACACAGGAGTATTACCAAAGCTCCAAGTGGCCTCCAGAGTGAAAAGACTGGCAACCCAGTGCTAAGAATATATACTGCCAAGCCTAGAGGTGTCAGGGCTCCTGGTAAAAGCAGTGCTGCACCCAGGGCCCAAGCATAATTTTTTCAGGGCCAGTAAAAACTTGTAACCTGGGCCCCTTCCCACACACATACCCATGGGGGTTGCAGCCTGGGACAGGCCCCCCAGGGCCTCCAGACCCTGATAAAGTGTACCCTTCCCCCCCTTGTGGGGGCCATGTCTGCACCTGGAGAAATGGCAGCTGGACCAGAGTCTTTAATTGTCATATGCCCTCTAGTCTCTCACTGTGCCCTGTGCTGCAGGTGCAACAGATGGTCTCAGACCGAGTCATATTCGTCATAGAATCATAGAAGATTAGGATTGGAAGGAACCTCACAAGGTCATCCATTCCAACCCGCTGCTCAAAGCAGGACCAACCCTAACTAAATCATCCCAGCCAGGGCCTTGTTAAGCTGGGCCTTAAAAACCTCTAAGGGTGCAGATTCCACCACCTCCCTAGGTAACCCATTCCAGTGCTTCACCACCCTCCTGGTGAAAAGATTTTTCCTAATATCCAACCTAGACCTCCCCCACTACAACTTGAGACCATTGCTCCTTGTTCTGTCATCTACTACCATTGAACAGCCTAGCTCCATCCTCCCTGGAACCCCTTTCAGGTAGTTAAAGGCTGTTATAAAATCCCCCCTCATTCTTCATTTTTGCAGACTAAACAAGCCTAGTTCTCTCAGCCTCTCCTCATAAGTCATGTGCTCCAGCCCCCTAATCATTTTCGTTGCCCTCCGCTGGACTTGTTCCAATTTTTCCACATCGTTTCTGTAGTGGGGGGCCCAAAGCTGGACACAATACTCCAAATGTGGCCTCACCAATGCCAAATAGAGGGGATTAATCACTTCCCTCCATCTGCTGGCAATGCTCCTATTAATGCAGCCCACTGTGCCATTAGCCTTCTTGGCAATAAGGGCACACTGTTGACTCATATGTAGCTTGTTGTCCACTGTAACCCCCAGGGCCTTTTCTGCAGAACTAATGTCTAGCCAGTCAGTCCCCATCTGTAGCAATGTATGCGATTCCTCCATCCTAAGTGCAGGACTCTGCACTAGTCCGTGTTGAATCTCTAATTTGTCTAAGTCACTCTGTATCCTATCCCTGCACTCCCAGTGTGTCTACCACTCCCCCTAGCTTAGTGTCATCTGCAAATTTGCTGAGGGTGTAATCCACCCCATCCTCCAGATCATTAATGAAGAGCTTGAACACAATTGGCCCCACACCGACCCCTGTGACACTCCGGTTGTAACCAGCTGCCAACTAGACATCGAGCCATTGATCACTACCCATTGAGCCCGATGACCTAGCCAGCTTTCTATCCATCTTATAATCCATTCATCCAACACATATTTCTTTAAGTTTCTGATAAGAATACTGTGGGAGATTGTATCACAAGCTTTGCTAAAGTCAATGTATATCACATCCACCACTTTCCCCACATCCAACGAGCCATTCATAGCAGGCAATCAGGGTGGTCGGGCATGACTTGCCATTGGCTAATCCACGTTGACTGTTCCTGATCACCTTCCTCTCTTCCTCCTCTCCAACCTGAGTTTCATGTTACTGACCCACTCAGACTCAAAGGATGTTCCCATCACACAGGTATTTCCTCCTGGTCACTCTTGGTTCTTGATTGCACCAGGAAGTGCAGCTGACCTTGGGCATCCTGCCCATATCAGCTCATCCAGGAGTAGGTCGTGCCCTTCAAGGTGCAGGTCACTGACTGCAACACTCCCGGCCTCACCATGAAATATAGGGATGACGGCTCCACTAATCTGCCCTCTGTACCTGAAAGTCAAAGGGGGCTCCCCCATGGGGTGATCAACATTTTCAGCAAGCCTGACTCCACCCAGGTGGCTGATGCAGGGAGCCCCATTAGCAGACAGAGGAGCTGCAGCATCTCCTTATCCCGTTCAGTATCTGCACAGCGAGGTGTCTGGGAGAGGGGGGGTGCAGAGCCTGGGGGTGGGGAGAAGATGAAACTCACGCATCCCTTGTGTGCAGTGAATAGGTTTGTGCCTGGAGAGGTATCGGTGTTCATAAATGTGCTAAACTCAGCATGCCTGCGGTGTGTTTCCCATATTAAGAGGAGCAGCTCTGCCGACCTGGACAGTAGAGGGAATTGTTAAACATTGAGGAACTGATGCATAAGCCAACCCCTAGAGGACAGTGAAAATTTCTTGCGCACACAAATGCACTCCTGTGTTCCCACTGGCTACCTTATGCAGTCTCTCCTGTCTGCATTGCTGCACTGAGAGGTCACAGGGAGCCTTTATGTACAGTGTTCTATTATCCCATCATGTGCATGTGGCATACTTGGCAAAATCAACCAAGGTAGATATGAGCATTTGGGAAAGAACATGAGTTACACAAGGAAAAGAGACCACATTATTATTCTGCCCTGGCAGGGCTAGGACATTATGGGGTGCACAAGGATTGCTCTTTTTTTACATGTTGTAGAAATTTGGTAATGGCCCACCAGTATGTGATATGGGTTTGCCTGAATTGAAAATGATATCCTACAAAAGCAGTAAACAAAAGGGAACAGGCAGTTTCCTTTGGTTCATAGCTGCTCCATACATGGGGCCACAGCAGATATTGGTGCTGATGGGGACCGCCATGGGCTATACTAATGATTCCTGTAATTGTGGTGTGTTTAAAATTGTAAACTATCACTTTGCATTTCAGCAGGTTTTCCGGATCCTGCTTGCAGGTTATGGGTCTCTCTAGGGAAACATGTGATCTGGGCCTAGCAATGCTCAATTTGCATCCAGGCAGCCAGAGTAACATGGGGTAAGTTGTGTCTCTCTGTTTTGGGGAGCAGCCTGTTTTGTCTCTCTCTGTTTAGGGGGTCTTGTGTGTAATCATTCTGAATTCTAAGAAATAAAGTAGCGTTTTGTCCAATCATCCAGCAGGAATATTTTTGTATTTATTTAATTTCTCTGTGTTTATGCTGTGACCATAATAGTAAAATAACAGTCATGTGCCATGTGGATTCCCTATAGTTGCCACACTCACCCTAAGCATATAGAGGAACCTGTCTAGAAATTGTCTTCATTACAGGTTTGTCTCTGAATGGGTTGGCTCTCTGCTGTGTGGATGGTTTCTGATCATTTCAATATGGTGCTAAAAGTTTTTGATTGACTATTACTGTTGATTTCATTTCCAGCATCATGAGCACTTGTGGAAAGATACCGTTCCTGATATTCCTCACAAGGATGTATGGCTATAGGAAAAATAGCACCGTATGGGCAGCTCTGTCAGACACGGTAAACAGTGGTGGTCTTGGTGGAGATTTGTAATTAACCTTGTCGTTTAAAATGTGTGCCTTATTTCTGCTGTGAACTTGTCTAGACTGAAATTCCACCCATTGGATCTTGTTATACATTTGTCTGCCAGATTAAAGGACCCCCTGCTCAGAAATCTTCTCCCTACAGAGATACTTGCTGATAGTGATCAAATTACTTCTTCACCTTCCCTTGGATAAATTAAATAGAATGAGCATTAGGCTACATCCACATTCTGAGCTAGGCGTGTGAGTCCCCCACTCACATACACACACTCGAGCTAGCTGTCATCAAGCTATCATGAGTATAAATAGCGGTGTAGCTGCGGTAGCACAGGTAACAGGGTTCTGGCAGTACAAACCCACCAGAATCTCATGGGTATATACTTGGTATAGCTAAGCCATGCCCCTGCTGTCACTATCCTTGCTACTGTAGCTACGCCATTATTTATACTCCAGTTTGATAGAACTAGTGTGAGTATGAGTAACCAAGCAAGCGAATCACACCACGAGCTCCTAGTGTAGACGTAGCCATTGTTTCTCTTTTGAAGTATATTTCCCAGGCCTCCAGTTGTTTTTGTAGCTCTTTTCTGAACCTTTTGCTATATTTCAACATCTGTTTTGAAACGTGGACACCAGAACTGGTTCAGTATTCCGGTACTAGTCTATCCCATGCTGTATACAACGCCTCCCTGCTCCTACCCTACATTCCCCTGATCAGCACTCATGTGATCAAGACAGTCCCAGACAAACGCTCAGATCAAACTACAGAGAGGGCTGGGTCAGTGATTGGATTTGTGTGTCTAGCAGATAGAAATAAAGGAAAAGGACAAAAGGAAAAATGAGGGAGATGGAGAGAAGGAAGTAAAGAGAATGGGAGAGAATAGGAAAGCAAGCAAAGGAAATGGGGAAACAAGGGAGAAAAGATGTGTCCAGTTTCAAGGGACCAACAGTGAAATCCCAGCCCCATTGGAATCAATGTAATTCCCGCTGTTATTACTAGAGCCGGAATCATTCCCTGACTGTTCTTCTTACTCCTACACATGCACGGCTCCCTCCATCTCCTCCCTGCCTTTGTCTCTGGGTTTTTGCTGGCTGTCTCAGGGCTCTGTGTCACTGTGCAGTGCTGCAGGCGCAGTAATACACAGCTGAGTCCGACCGTGAAAGGCTATTCCATGTTAGCTGCCAATTAGCGCTCTTCCTTAGGGCTGTCATGGGCTCAGCTGTGAAGTTGTTCCCAGGTCCATCCGTTCCAGAGTAGAAGAGCCCTTCCAATTTCCTGCCTCCCCGCTGCTGGTACCAGAACGTATAGTAATATTCAGACTTTTTTAATGTACACTGCAGAGTTTGGGATTCTCCAGGAACCCCTGTGAGGAAGGGCGGCTGCTCCACATATGCCGAGCCTACAGCTGGAAAGAAACAGGAAACAACATGGGTACATCTACACTGCAAAAACCCCCAAAACCTTGGCAGTGAGTCTCAGAGCCTGTCTGAACTACTCAGGCTTGCAGAGCTAGCGCTATGAGGCTAAAAATTGCACTGTAGCTATTACTGCTAAGGCTGGAACCCCAACTCCAAAACCCTGCCTTAGACTGAACATCTACACTGCTAATATGACTCCCATAGCACAAGCCCCATGAGCCCAAGTCAGTTGTCCTGGGCTCTGAGATTCACTGCCATGAGTATTTGTCTATTTTTTTCAGTTAGCTGTATCCCATGAAAGAACCAAGCAGTGCCAATGCAGGACACAAATTGAGATGAAAGAGAGAGAGAGAGAGAGCAACAGAAAGGAAGGAAGAAAAAAAAGAAAAGGGTAAAGGAGAGAAAGAGGGAATGAAAAACTGAGACGTGGAGAGAAAAAGAAAGAAAAGAAAGGACAGTTGTCTTTCCTCTGCAAAACACTGGAGTCATTGTATGATATTCTAGGCTCAGATCTTGCTTCCTTATGAACTGAACTGACATGACATGCTCTAAAGGCCTTACATCTAGAAATCAGTCATTTTTTGCAGGTCTGACAATCTCAGCTGGAAGCATTTTTACCCACAGGTTCCTGCTCCTCACTGGTTCTCTTGGTCTACCCCAGAGACTCAGAACTTAGGAGATGTGGTTTCCCGAGATCCCCTCACAGCCCAGTCTCATTGATGAGAAAGTGTCTCCTCATCTTGGGACTCTGGACCTTCCTGTCCTGTGTTTCACCCCATCCCCATAGTCACTCAGACAGTACCTGGGGCCCAGAGAAGCAGTGCAGAGAGCAGAAGATGTCTCCACATGCTGGCAGCTTTCCTCTGCTCTGTCTCCTTTATGTTCTGTGTTTTCTTCTTTCTGTGTGCCTCAAGGGGAGTGAGAAGGGAAGAACAAATACACTCCTTAGTGGGAGGGGAAACTCTACTGTGTCATTTCACAAGAGAGATTACCAGCTTCCCACATCCTCTCTTCACTCTGGTTTCTTCCTGGCCAGTTTCATGAATCTCCTGGAGACTGGTGTCTGTGTCCCCTTCTCCTGGATGACACCTTCCTGACATTAATGTAGGAATGTGAATTCCTCCTGAGGAATGATGATGGGGAAGACAGCATCAGAGAAGACACTTGTGTTTACATGGCACGCCACAGATCCTAGGTATGAACAGAGTGGATACCATATCTGTTATTTAATTTACATTTCCCTCTTGCAATCCATTGTTGTGATGTTCTCTCTCTCTCACTCTATGTATGTGTGTGAGTGCAGGTGTCTTTCTGGCTCTTTCCTAAACAAGAAAAAGAAACCAGAAAAAGCAGTTTCTAAATCAAAACTGTAGCTGGTTTAAGGTTACAGCCCTGAGCATAGTACCCATCCTGTGCAGAGAGCACTGAGCAGTCTGGGGAGTGTCAGTGTAACACACTGGTTCGTGTGTGTGATTGTGGCTCCCTCTAGAGACCGGCTGGCTGAGCTGGTGAGAAACCCAAGAGAGCACACATAGCCAGAGTGCAGGTGTGTCCTGTGTATGGGGAACCATAGGTGCTGGAACTAGGAGTGCGGGGAGGGGGGTGGCAGCACCCCCCAGCTTGAAGTGGTTTCCGTTGCATACAGGGTTTACAGTTTGGTTCAATGGCTCTCAGCGCCCCCACTATACACATGGTTCCAGCGCCTTAGAGGCAAGTGGAAAGGAGAGAGTTAACTGCGTGTTCAGAGGGGGCTGCTGTTGAGGTAAGAGATACGGGTGCCCCTATCATTGAGAAAGGGGTCCCCGAGGAGTCTTTTCACAGTTGGTGTTAGCCCGTCTCCCTCCCACTGCATAACTGATCAGTTCCCCCAGAGCCTCTTTGTCTCAGGCTCCTGGTGCGGGGTTGTGATTCCCCCCTCTCTGAACCAGGGGAGGTTTTTGTCACCATCTGCACTCCGATCTCTCACTGTGCCCTTTGCTGCAGGTGCAGTAAATGGTCTCAGACTTAGTCACATTCTTCATCTCCAACCTGAGCTCCGTGTTACTGCCACGCTCGGACCTGTAGGATGTTCCCATCCGCAGTATTTCCTCCTTGTCCCCCATGGTTCCTGACTGCACCAGGAAGTGCAACTGACCATGGGCATCCTGCAGGTACCAGCTCATCCAGGGGTAGTTTGTGTCCTTCAAAATGCAGGTCACTAACTGTGGCACTCCTGGCCTCACCATTACATATGGAGGGGACTGTTCCACTAATATGCCCTCTGCACCTGAAAGATAAAGTGGTTGCAACTGATAGGTGAGAAACCTGCCCCAGAAACTTGACCCCACCTGGGTGGCTACTTCAGGGAGCCACAGGCTCACCTGAGAGGGCAGTGTCCAGCAGCCCCATCAGCAGAATGAAGAGCTGCACCATCCCTGTGTCCCTGTCAGCATCTGCAGAGGGAGGTGTCTGGGAGGAGAGGGGGGTTGCAGAGCCTGGAGGTGGGGAGAGGATGAGACTCACCCATGCCACGTGCGTAGTAAATAGGTGTGGTCAGATGTAACACCACTGATAAATGTACACGCTCAAAGCACCTGCTCTTTTTGTGTGAACTCCCATATGACAGGAGCAGCTCTGCCCACGTGGACAGTAGAGGAAATGGCTAAGCCTTAAGGAACTCAGACACATGCCATCTCCTAGAATACAGTGAGAGTTTCATGTGAACACAGTACACAGATGCACCTCCGTTCCCTCAGGTCACCTTGTCCAGTCTATCATGTCTTGCTGCACTGGAGAATCCACCATGACGCTGGGTAAATTGTTCCCATGGTTAATTACGTTCACTGTTCACCAATTTATGCCTTAATTCCAGTCAGAGTTTACGTAACTTCATCCTCCAGCCATTGGATCAGGTTTTGCTTATCTCTGCTAGATTGAAGAGTCCATTATCAAATATTTTTTCCATTATAGGTACTTACAGGGACTGTAATCACGTCACTACTTAACTGTTTTTTATTAAGATTGAGCTCCGTGAGCCTAGCACTATAAGGCTTGTTTTCTAATCCTTTAATCATTCTTGTGATTCTTCTCTGAACCCTCTCCAATTTATCATCGGCCTTTTTGAATGGTGGACACCAAAGTGTATACATAGATAATACCACCTCCCTGCTCCTACGCCATAGTCCCTTGTTTAGACATGCATGGCTCAACAATCATGTGAATAAGGTCATTACAGCCAGGTCCGGACAGTCCCCAGATACACAGAGAGACCAAACCAGAGGGTGAGGGCTGGGGTCAGCAACTGGATTTGGGGGTTAAATTTAAAGAAATAGAAAAAATGATGAGAAAGAAACAGAAAGTGAGGGAGAAGGAGCAAAGGCAGTAGAGAGAGAGAATAGGAAAGGAATGGGAGAAAGTGGGGAAGGAAGGAAGAAAAGTCTTAGCAGTAGTGATCAATGTCCAGTTTCAACCAACAGTGAAATCCTAGTCCCATTGAAATCAAGGGCAAAACTCCCATTGTTATTAACTGAGCCATTTACACCTCAAGTGTGCAACCTAGTCACTTATCTGGTGTGGGGGTTCCTGATGATCCTTACACTGCGACTGGAGACATTGTATATTCTGGACCCTTCATCTTGGAAGCACAACCTTGCATTGTCCTTCCAACTCACAGGCCTGGCACACACAGCTCCCTGTATCTCCTCCCCTATCTCTATCTCTTTGCGTTTTTGCTGGCTATCTCAGAGCGCTTTGTCACTGTGTCATGCTGCAGACTCAGTAATATACAGCTGAGTTTGACCATGAAAGGTTGTTCCATTTTAAATCCCGGTTTTTGTTGCTCCTCTGGACTGTCATGGGCTCGGCTGTGAAGTTCACCAGTTGGTCTCCATCAGAGAAGAAGAGCCCCTCCAGCTCCCTGCTTCCCCACTGCCAGTACCAGAACATCCTGTCACAGTTGTACTGTTTGAGAGAGAGAGAGAAGGAAATGAAAAGTGACTTATCTGAGCAAACATCTGCCCTGAGCCAGTCCAGAATGTGAGTTCAGGCTCACATGCACTGAATCAGTAGAGCTTTGCTAATAGTGTCCCGACTGGGAATCACATTTCATGGTTCCAAAAGTCTATGGGAGGGGTCTTTTTGCTCTAGTTTCCCAGCTCCTTAGTTATTCGCTCCATTCCTTCCAGGGTTTCAGAGCAGATGAGATGAGGGATGCAGACTTCTCCATTCTCAGTGTCAGAGAAGAGAGTCTTCTTCTTCGAATGGTTGATGTAAATGTAGAGCAATAACTATAATTTTACATTCAGAGGGGTAAGCCAGGTAATTGCACCCAGAGTAACAGAGTGTATGGCTCTGATGCCTCCTTTGAATTTGTGAATCGGGTATATGGTTCCATGGTCTGTTTTAGGTGACCACAGTCGCACACTGGAGAATCTTTAATTTTCCATTCGTGCAATAAGTATCCATATCTGCCACAGTACCCAGATGAGCAGTACAGGAAGGAAGAGATGTCGCCACATTCCTGCCATAGTTTCTCTCAGTTCTGTTTCCTCCAGGTTGTGAGTTAACATTTGTCTGTGCTTTAGGGGGAGTGCAGTGAATGGGCTAATATACTCCACAAGTGATCTCCAGCTGCCCACATGGTACAAACCCTCCAGAGAGAGATATAGAAACAGGGGAAATGAGAGGAGAACACAGAGAGGGCAGAAAACAGAACACAAAGGGGTGGAAAGGTCTCCTGCATCCATCTTGAGATGGTTCCCATTACCCAATTTAATCATTTATGAAGGGAGGAGGAAGAGGCGGAGGAGTGAATGAGGGGACAGGGAGAATGGGAAGGGAAGATGTGGGAGGAGAGAAGAGAAAAGGAGGAAAGAGAAAGAAATGAAAAGTGAGACTATGGAATAGAGACAGGAAGGAGGAAAGATCACAGGGAGGCTGAAGAGGTAAGAAGGTGAGAGGAACAGAAGAAGATTTAGAGCACGTCTACACCAAAGAGTTTACGGCAGCGCAGCTGCACTTACACAACTGTGCTGCCGTAAGCTCCCTAAGGTATCCTTTCTAAAATGACTGGGCGAGAGCTCTCCCATCAGCTTAACTACTCCAGCCTCCACGAGCAGTTGTCCACACAGGTGCTTATGTCAGTGTAATTTAAGTTGTTTGGGAGGATGATTTATTCTCCCCTCTCCCCCGAGGAACATAAATTTTGCCAAGATAAGATGTAGTGTGGGCATAACCTTAAAAGGAGAGACGAAGGAAAGAGGAAAAGTTCAGAAAAAAAGGAGGAGGAAGACAGGAGAGAAGAGAGAGAAAGGAGAGGAGGGTATATAGGGACAGAGAAGGGAGGTGTTGTTAGAGCAGGTTGGAGTGTTTTTCATGCAGGCAGCTGGACTGTGTGTGGGAGTAGGGGAAGGGAAGTCCTTTCCCTTTGCAGGAGGTTTATGCTAAGCCCTTTCGGCAGCTGAGTCACTGTGTAATCTTGCTTAGCACAATAATATGTGCCTGAGTCTTCCAGCTGGGCGCTCTCTGCAGATATAGACAGGACATAATTTTTTGTCCCACTGCTCTGGAAGTGACCTTCAAATGGCTGCTCAAATTTTGCACCGGAATCTTCTATAGAAAACACCACCAGCTGCAGCCTTGCGTCCTTCCCCACTGCTTGTTTGTACCAGTACATGTTTCTGAAGCTGGTTGTTTTTTGGGAGCAGGTCAGTGTCAGCGGCTGTCCCTGACTCACCATCATGTCTGCGCGCTGCTGGACGGCCCATCCTGTGAGGAAGTGGAAAGGAAAAGAGATGAGGATTCAGTGGGATGAAATAGGGGAAAATGGATAATGTCAGGCTGGTGATCAGGAATCATTTCCAAAGGTGAGGGCGCTCTCCCACTGGGAAGGGCTGGAAACCTTATTGCCTTCTTTGTTTAATAACCACGCTATAGAAAGTCTTGGAGAATATAACACTGGAAAGCACCCCACAGGGGGTAGAGATGGGGGCAATGGGAAAGATGGTCTGTACCATCTCTACTGCCCCAAAGAACAAACAGATCCATAGACTCGCTCATGTGCTTTAGCTTAATTTAAAAGATTTCACTTACCCAAGGGGGACAGGACAACAATAAAGAGCAAACGGGGAATCATTGGGTAGCTGCTTGTCTGGCTGGTGATCTGTCTGAGGCAGCTGCAGAGATACCCACAGCCTGAGTCCAGCCCCTGCCCAAGTAAGGGAGCAGAGACGTGTGAGACAGGAAATGGGGTGTGTGTGTGTGTGTGAGAGAGAGAGAGAGAGAGAGAGAGAAGAACATGAATAGAAGGAGGAAAAAGAAAGAATTTTGTACTGAGGGGGGACTAGGCAGAATGTTAAATGGAACAACAGTTGACCTGGAAGGGGGTTATTGAACAGTGAGGATTGTAATTAGCAGGAGATTGGACCCTTGCACAGCTGTGTGTGGGATATTACTTGTAAGTGTGAGATGTATTTGTGAAGGGTAGGTGCATTTTGTGTCTGTTTGTTTTCAATTCAATGGGTGAACTCAGAGCTGGGGAAAAGAGGCACAATGAGGTACCATGGGAACCAAAAAGTGAGATATTTAGATTCAATTTTTTGTCCCCTCCTCAATGTAACACTCAGAGAGGCAGAAATGAAAGATGAAATGAAGAAGGAAAATGTGAAAGAGGAAGAGAAACAAGCAAAAGAGGACAGAAAATGGAAAAGTTACTTTTCTTGTGGGAGATTCCTGGCCGAGATTTGATTTCCCTGTAAAGATACTGGGCATGAACTAGGAGTTTCTCACCTGGGGTCTCCCAGTCTCAGATGGCTGAATTTTTGCCATCAAGTCCCTGTTGCTTGGTGATTCTCTTTATTCCCTCCCTCCTCCCCCCCAGCATCTCAAAGCAGATGAGATGTTTCAGAATTTCCTGGAGACTGGTGTCCCTTTCTCCTGGATGATGCCTTCCTGCCACTGACATGAGAATGAGATTTTCCCCTGAGGAATGATGATATGGAAAACACCACCAGAGGAGAGGACACATGTGTCTACATAGCAGGCCACAGATCCTAGGTACAGACACGGCCCTACACTCAGAGAATACGCTTAACTACAGTCACATTGGTGCAGGCCCTATTTTATTTAATTTAGATTTCATGCTGCAGCTGATTTTTATGAGGTTATCTCTCAGTGTATATGCGTGAGTGCAGGTGCTTGTCTGTCTATATTCTAAAAAGGACAAAGAAACCAGAATATATATCATTTTTTATTTTAATAAACCTAGCTGGTTAAAGGTTACTGCTCTGAATAAATAACCCAACATGTGCAGAGAACACTCCACACAAGATATCGCAGCAGATATTGGTATTAGTTGGGACTCTTGGGGGATGTATTACTGATTCCTATAACTGTGCTTTATTTACAATGGGGTTTAAAATTGTAAACTATCACTTTAAAAGGAAGGAAGTAACACAGCACTGCTTTTGGAACCAGTGCCGACAGAATTCATTGACTCAATGAGCCAAACCCATCCCAGAGTACAGGGGCACGTCCTTCACCTCTCCCTTCTTGCTTTCCCCTGCACTGAACATCATAGTTGCAGTGTCCACCTCTCAGGTGGGGCCTTAGCCAGTCCCTTCCTGCAGACTCCTGCCAGATGTGGACGTGAGCAGGCTCGCTCCACTGCTGCCTCCTGCCACCTCTGGAGCTCTCCGAGTCCCTGCTATATTCAGGAGCTATCTGCTCCTGACTCCTCTCTGCCGGATGCCAGTCAAGGTCTCCTAGTTCCTCTAGTGATTTCAGCTCTTAGTGAATTTCACCTTATGGAAAAGCCTTCTGCTGACACAAAAGCAATGTCCCTGCTTTTAACAAAACTAAAGATTCCAAGAAAAATAGTTAATTCTGCCTTTTAATAGTGGAAGAAGATCATCACTCCAAGTCTGAGAATAACCCTTTGCCAGGGCTCATGCAGTCTCAACAGAAGACGTCTCATCCCCCTCTGCTGTTCTCACAATGCTGAAACATCCATCCGCCAGCCTTGGTGGGCTCTGTTTAGACAAGAGAATTTGTTAATCAGAACAGGCTAAACACAGATCTGCTGCCATGTGTTCATACAATCGAAGGGCAACACTTCATTACCCCTGCAGTTAACACCAAAGTGATTTGTAATGCAATACCCAGACACATTGACCATTTCCCATCATGCTCAGCACCTAGAGTGCTTGCGCAATATGCTGAGTAATTAATTGTACTCATGCAACTGCAAAGCCCATGCAAATGAAGTGCCCCCCCTTTCAGCTGCTGAACAGAGGGAGTGCCACTCAGACCTTGCGTGCACTTGCCCTCCCTGGACGGAAGGTGAACTCATGTGAAGGCACCTCTGAATTCTGGGTCTCTGCTGAGTAAGAACAGCAGCTGTGAGTGAGATTCAGTGGAGGGAATAGCCCGTTAAAGGGGTATTTGTTTGCTGGACTTTACATCACAAGGCAAGCCCAGGCGAGCGGGACAGCTGCTCAGGGCACAGAGCTCATAGGGGCACAAATGGGCAGTGTGCAGAATTGGGCCCAGCCGTGCTGGCCCAGAATACCCAGTGCCCCTCCTACCTGCAGGGTCGCGGGCCCAGTTACCCCACCCCGAACAGGCTGTCCCTGCAGCACTAGTACTGGGTGCTAAGGGCGCGGCCTGGCTCGTGCTGAGCGTGCTCGCCGCAGCTGCTGCCCTGGTTGAGGATTAAAATGTGCTGCTGTCCACAGTGGTTAAAAGGGGATCACTGGGGGAAATTAGAGCTGCCAACTTGGTAATATTTAAAAATTGGGTGCGCCAGCAGAAGTGCTGGAACCACCCAAGGCGCTGCTCCTGCCCCACCCCTTTCCTCAAGGTCCCTCCCCTCCCCTGCCTCTTCCCAAGGCACCAACCCCATTCAATCGTCTTCCCCCACACACACACACATTGGGAGGGACCCACCTGAGGAGCCAGGCCTGGGAGCTGCAGCAGTGGCTGAATAGGGGCTGGTATAGTTGATGTCCCAGCCGCTCCTGCCTCCCCACCTTCCGATCCCCTGCGTTAACTGGACTTTTGGTGTCTGGTCAGTAGATGGCAGCCGGGCAAAACCCCAGCACAGGGAGGAGGGATGGGGTCGCTGTTACCCCCGTAAGGTGAGCTACCTGGGGCAGAGGGATTTTTATTTCCCCTCCCTCAGGAGAGTACGTCTCAGCATCCACTTCCCAGGGCTCTGTTCTTAAAGTCACAGGTAACCCAATGCCAACACAAGGCAGCTCTTCTCTATCTGATACAACCGTCTGTGGATGTTACAGGAGACTTAATTCAGTGGAATATTCTACAACCCCCCAAAGCTATGTGTCACACATGGAGTAGTTAAAAGAGTCCCTTGTCAGTTTATAGAGCTGCATAAAGTCTCCAGGCAGTTCACAAATTTGTCTTACCTCCTGCTGGGATTCCCTGAATTGCACTCCTTTTTTCTCATCCATTTTAAAGATAATTTTGCTCCTTCGAATTGTTTAATTTTTAAAATGTTACTTTTATTACTCTTAGCACATCAAAGTTTACCTTTGTCAGCATGATACAGATGGATGGTGCTGTGCTATTTAGTTTATATTTTAATAGCAAATAATCATTGAACATATTTATAAGGAAACAGTTGCTAGGAGTTTTAGCAATGGCATCTGTGTTTCCAGTATAGCACTTCCTACGTGAGGGAACTGGGTTTGTTTAGTCTGCAGAAGAGAAGAATGAGAGGGGATTTGATGGCAGCCTTCAACTACCTGAAAGGGGGTTTCAGGGAGGCTGGAGCTAGGGTGTTCTCAGTGGTGGCAGATGACAGAACAAGGAGCAACAGTCTCAAGTTGCAGTGGGGGAGGTCTAGCTTGGATATTCGGAAACGCTTTTTCACTAGGAGGTTGGTGAAGCACTGGAATGGGTTACCTAGAGAGGTGGTGGAATCTCCATCCTTAGAAGTTTTTAAGGTGCGCCTTGACAATGCCCTGGCTGGGATGGATTTCGTTGCAGTTGGTTGTGCTTTGAGCAGTGGGTTGGACTAGATGACCTCCTGAGGTCCCTTCTAACCCTCATCTTCTATGACTCTATCCCTCTTACCAATTTACACCGTAGATTGCATTGTACATTGTAGATGCAGTGCTTGTTGTCTGCCCTATCATATTGTGGCATCAGTGCTCCTCATTTTTTATGTAACCCTGTTTTACCACTGCCTCGTGTCCCTCATCGCATTTCCATTCATCCCTTCGTAAATAAATATTTCCCTTTCCCATATTCATTCTGCTAGTCCGGTTTGCGTATTTACTCCAGGGGGTTGGAACAGGGGACCCTGAGGTGGAAGGGAGCTTCCCTGCTACATTCCTGCACATGCCTTTTCTTGGTCAGAGCCATCTCCATCTTGCAACAAGTGCACTATCGTTACATAAAAAATAAAGCAGTGTTATGCTGAAATCTTCTAACATATGTCTTTAATTTCTCTCTGTGTATGCTTTGAAACTGTCTGAGCCTGGGGAATTGTTCTCATTCCAGGATTGTCTCCGAATGGGTCGGCTCTGTGCTGTGGGGATGATTTCCGTTCATTTCACTATGTCGCTAAAGGTTATTAGATTGTCTGTAACTGTCCACTGAAGTTCCAGTGCACCAATGGAAATACGCTATTCCTGAGCTCACAATGTTATACTGCAACAGGACAGTCCCAGAGACACAGTGTGACCAAATTAAAGGTGAACAAAGGCTGGGGTCAGCAATTGGATTTGTGCATTTAATTGAAAGAAAGAGAAGAAATGTAGTGAAATGAGAGAATAGGAAAAGGAAGGACAAAAATGAAAAAGGAAGAGAAAAGTCTTAGCAGTAGAGAGTAATGTCCAGTTTTGAGAGACCAATGGTGAAAACCTGGCCAATTCAAATCAATTGCAGGGCTCCCATTGTTAGTAATAGAACCAGGTTTACACCACAGTGGATGTGATCTGGTCAGTGATATGGAATTTAGGCTCCTGGGGATCTTTACACTCTTTTTGCAGACATGTCAAATATCCCAGACACTTCATCTGGGAACCACAGCCCTGTAGTGTCTTTCTGACTCCGAGGCACACACACTTAGTATCCTGCCCTCTTTCTGTCTATGGGTTTTTGGTGGCTGTCTCAGGGCTCTGTGTCAATGTGCAATGTTGCAAGCGCAGTAATATACAGCTGAATCAGATGGTTTCAGATGATTCCACCTTAGCTGCCAATTGTTGTCACTCCTCTCGGCTGTCATGGGCTTGGCTGTGAAGTTGGTCCCAACTCTGTTACTTGTAGAATAGAAGAGCCCCTCCAGCTCCTTGCCTCTCTGAAGCCAGTACCAGTACATCCAATCACAACTGGTTTGTTTTAAGGTACACTGCAGGGCTAGGGACTCTCCTGGGACCCCCGTGAGGAAGGGAGGCTGATCCACATAAGCCGAGCTCACACCTGGAAAAAAATGGGAAACAACTTTATAGAACCCATGAGGGGCCAAGTGAGGGCAGGAAATGAGAGAGAGAAAGGACAAGAAAATGAAGGGAAAGGAGGAAAGCTTGATAGAGAGAAAGGGAAGAGAAACACTGGGAAACAGAACAAAAGAACACAGAATTTGGAAAGTAGGACAATCAGCTTCCATGTGCAAACAAACAGGAACCATTATGGGATATTCTTGACTGAGATTTGACTTCCTTGAATTGACAGGATATGCACTAGGAGTCTCCTATTTAGGATTCGCTGTTGGATCTGACAGTCTCAGGTGGGTGTATTTTTACTCCCAAGTCTCTGCTGCTCGGTGATTCTCTCTGCACTTCCCAGCATTTCAAAGTAGATGATGAGACTGTCTTCTCAACTTGGGAGTCTGGGCCTGCCTGCTCCCACCCCATCCCCATGGTCGCTCAGATCGTACCTGGGATCCAGAGGAGCAGTGCTGAGAGGAGGAGATGTGTCCACACAATGGCAGCTTCCCCCTGCTCTGTTTCCTCCATGCTGTGTGTTTCCTTCTCTCTGAGCCTCAAGAAGGGAAGGGCAACTACACACCTCAGTGGGAGGAGAAACCCTGTGGTGTCATTTTAGAGAAGAAACCCATGGCAGATGCCCATGTCTTCCCCTCACTTTGCCACCTGGACAACCAGTTTCATGAATCTCCTAGAGACTGGTGTCTGGTCCCCTTCGCCTTCCTGCCACTGATAAAGGAATCAGCATTTCTCACCAGCGGAATGACGGAGAAGACACCATCACAGGAGGGAACGTGTGGCAGTCCACGTATCCTAATGATGGACAGCAGCTCCTGTCACTCAGTGGATACACTTGAATAGAATCACTCTGGAGGAGGACCTGCATTTGTTATTTAATTTAGATTTTTATATTTTAATTGATTGTTTTTTGGTTACTTCTCTCCTTCTCTTTATCTGTGAGTGTTGTGGTCTGTATGTCTGTTTTCTGCACAAGAAGATAAAAAAACCAGAAGAATCGCTGTTTCTAAGGGTTTGAGGGAAGCTATTCCAGAATAAGGGAGTGTGTGAATTTAAAGAGGAATAACCATTCTGGAATAAGAGTGCTCACCCATGGAGCTAGTGTGGAATAGGTGTTCTGGTCAATTTCTCCATGTACAGAAGTCCTCACTAAAAACCTAGCTGACCCATTTACCCATCATGTGCTGAGGGCACTGAGCAGTCTGGGGAGTATCAGTGTAACACACTGGTTAGTGCGTGTGACCGTGGTGCCATCTAGTGACCAGCTGGTAGAATAGATGAGAGTGAATAGGAAAAGGGAGCAGACACTCATGACCACACTGCAGATGTGTCCTGTTTGTGGGGAGTCTAGGAGAAAGTTGGCAGCATGCACGGATGGGGGTGGCGGGGCCTGATGGGATCTGCGGTTGATGTGAAGGACAACAGTCTCTGCACTATTACTGTTACCCCAGCTTCCTCCTGCTGCATAACTGTGACGTTCCCCCAGAGCCTCTTTCTTTCAGCCTCCTGGTGCTGGGCTACGGTTCCCCCAGTGGGAGAGACGTCTCTGAACCAAGGAAGGATTTTGTCACCATTGCCGCCCTGATCTCCCACTGTGCTCTTTGCTGCAGGTGCAGTAGAGGGTCTGGTACTGAGTCACGTTCTTCATCTCCAGCGTGAGCTCCGTGTCAGTGACCCGTTCAGACTTGTAGGACGTTCCCATCCTGGATGTGTCACCAGTGTCACCTTTGTTTCTTAAAGCTTCCAGGAAGTGCATCTGGCCTTGGGCATCCTGCAGGTACCAGCTCATCCAGGGGTAGGCTGTGTCCTTCAAGGTGCAGGTCAGTGACTGTGACACTCCTGGCCTCACCATTGAATACGGGGGTGACTGCTCCACTAATCTGCCCTCTGCCCCTGAAAGACAAACGGGGATACCCCATGGGGTGACGAACCTCTCCCAGGAGCCTGACCCAACCGAGATGGCTGCTGCAGGAAGTCCCAGGCTCACCTGAGAGGGCAGTCATCAGCAGCCCCATTAGCAGAGAGAGGAGCTGCAACATCCCCATGGCCTGTTCAGCATCTGCACAGTGTCTGTGGGGAGTTTGCAGAGTCCAGGGGAGGGGCGGGGATAAGACTCATATCCCTTGTGTGTCGTAGAGAGGTGTGGCCAGAGGCATCAGTGCTGAAAAATATATTACGCTCAGAGCACATGCTGTTTCTGAGTGACACTCCCAGACTAGGCGAAGCAGCTCTGCCCACCTGGCCAGCAGAGGGAATTCAGAAAAAATGAACTCAGGCACATCCCCTCCCCTAGAGGCCCATGACAATTTCATGTACGTCCATGAGCATGCATGCATGCACACACACCCAGCATTCTCACAGGCCAGCTTGTCCAGCCTGTCCTTCCAGGCAGTGCTGTACTGCGGGAGCAGAGGGAGTCTGTATGCACACGTCTGTTATGTATGGAGTATGGAACATACTCGGTAAAAGTATGGAGAGTAGATGGGTCATCTGTAAGAGTGCGAGTTACACCAGAAAAAGAGCCCCCAGCTGGGACACGACGGGCTGCATGGGGAATGCTCAGTTTTTGGGCATCTTGTAGAACTGAAGCCATACCCTCCACAATGAGGTGTGATCTGGGCTGAATTAAACATGAGACCCTACAAAGGTAGCAGCCAAAAGGGAACAGGCAGTCTCTTGGATCTCTGCTGCTCCATACATCACCCACCGCAGATATTGGTGCTGGTGGGGATTCTTAGTGGCTGTGCCAGTGGCTCCTTTAGTATCACACTCAGTTGCTATGTGGCTCTCCTATACCTCTTTCACTCATACCAGATGGACATGTCAGAGCACAGAGCCTTGTCTTCATTCCAGGTTTGTCTTTGAATGGGTCAGCTCTGTGCTATGAGGAAGTTTTCTGTTCATTTTGCTGTATTGCTAGAAGTTTTTGATGGACTTTGTTTACGACATCTACAGCACCATGTGCACCAATGGGAAGACACCATTCCTGAGCTCATAAGGATGCATTTCTACAGCAGAAGTAACACTGTATGGGCAGCTCTATCGCACACGGTATACATCAGTGGTATTTATGCACACTCATATCCAAGCCCACTGACCGTTTCTTCCCTTAACTCTTGATTTGCATTCAATGTCCAGGATCACTCCCTGTTTGAAATTCAGAGCCACTTTCCCATTATGCACCCATCTTCCACCTTCATGGTTTCTGTCTATCTGCTTCAGCTGATGCCAGCAGCTGCCACTTCCCGGCCCTATGCATAATGGAGCTTTACACATCTGAGTTGGTTGTGGTCCTGTCATCCACAGGCCATCTCCTGTGTCCGAAATCTCCAGGAGCCCTATATTAAGGTGCTCTTGCAGCTTCTGGGTGAACCTTGGCTCTTCATGATATAGAATGGCCTCTCTACAAGCTGATTGGATGCCAAATTTGACTATTAATTCCAGAAATTCTTAGTAGTTCAGTGCCCTCTACAGGGAAGGGGAAAATGTTGCAGACAGCCCTGTTTGTCTCTGTCTCAGATAATAAACACACGGAGGGACTGGGTTAGGTTGGGGACCTCCTCTCTGTCTCAATTTTTGCTGTACCTCCACACAGCTCCCTCAAATTATGCTTTGCTGCTGGCACAGAAATACATGGCTGAGTGATGCAAGCTGAGTTGTTCATCTTTAAATTCCTCAGCTGGGGAATCCCCAGGACAAAGTATTTCATGGACTTTCTAGTCACCATGTAGAGTAGGTCCATGTATGGTGTGATTGTCTCCTCATCAGAGGTAAAGAAGAGAGCTCACCCATTTTTCTGATGGTACCAATACATGACAAAGTACATGGTGTCTTTCAGTTGGCAGGAGATGCTCGGAGATGTCCCCAGCTGGCTATGCAGTGTGAAGACTGATCCACAAACTGCAGCCATCGGCCTGCAACATACAACACAGGCACCTCATCTATTCACAGATGCATATATTTTAAGGCAAGTAGGAACTATTATAATCATCTGGTCTGACCTCCCAAATAACAAGCCAGAGAATTTCATCTATTAATTCCTGCACCTAACCACAACATGTGGCTGAGATACATCATCTCAAGATATACAATCCTGCTTTATAGGCTCCCACTGTTGAAGAATCCACCAAATCCCAAAGGAAGTTGTTCCTGGCTAATTATGCCCACTTAAAAAGTTGTATCTAACTTCTAGTGTGAATTAGTCTAAATTCAGATTCTAACCACTGGATCTCTTTATGCCTTTGTGTCATAGAATGAAGAGCACTCTTTGATCAGAAATCTTCTTCCCCTGTAAGTACTTATAGATTTTAGTCAAGTTACCTCTTCAGCTTCCCTTGGATAATTAAACAGACTGAGTTTTGTGTTGCACTGTAAAGCAGATTTTCGAGATGTCAGATCATTCTTGTAGCTCTTTTCTGAACCCTTTGCAATAGTACAATGTCTTTTTTGAATTGTGGGCCCCAGAACTGGACAGGATATCCCAGTAATACCGTGTACCTGCTCCTACTCCATATGTTCCTGCTTAGATATCCGTGGCTCAGCTGTCATGTGCATAAGACCATTACAGTCAGATCAGGATAGTCCCCAGAGACACAGTCAGACCAAACTATAGGTGAGCGAGGCCTGGGATCAGCAATTGGATTTGGGTGTTTAATTTAAAGAAACAGAAATAGTGAAGAGAAAGGAAGCGAAAGTGAGGGAGCTAGAGCAAAGGAAATGGACTTATAGTGAGAGACAATAGGGCAGGAATGGAAGGAAGCAGGGAAACAAGAGAGATAAGTTCAAGCAGTGAAGAGCAATGTCCGATTCTGAGAGCACAACAGCATCCTGGCCCCATTGGACTCAGTGGCAAAACTGCATTGTTACTAATAGAGCCAGAGTCACATCTCAAGGGTGTGACCACAAAAGTGATCTGGGATGGGAGTTATAGGGGCTCTTTGCACTCCTTTGGGAGACACTGTATATCTCAGCCACTTGATCTGGAAACCACAGATTTGCAGGGTCCTTCTGACTCCTAGGCAAATACAGCTCCCCTATCTCTTCCCCGGCGTCTGTCTCTCTAGGTTTTTGCTGGCTGTCTCAGGGCTCTGTGTCACTGTGAGTACTGGAGGCGCAGTAATACACAGCTGAATCAGACTGTAAAAGTTTCTTCCATTGTAGCTGCCAATTATTGCCACTCCTCAAGGCTGACATGGGCTCTGCTGTGAAGTTGCTCCCAGGTC
The DNA here is from genome assembly GCA_007922155.1 of Mesoclemmys tuberculata. Lineage (NCBI taxonomy): Eukaryota > Metazoa > Chordata > Testudines > Chelidae > Mesoclemmys > Mesoclemmys tuberculata. The sequence goes on along the minus strand of ML675730.1, from coordinate 609,055 downwards.
CGTCTCCTGAAGAATAGAAGATTCCCTCTGGCTCCCCTGCCTCCCGCTGCCGGTACCAGTACATCCAGTAGTGGCTGGTTTCTTTTAATGTACACTGCAGAGTTTGGGATCCTCCGGGAAGCCCTGTGAGGAAGGGCAGCTGCTCCACATAGGCCGAGCCTACACCTGGAAGGAAACAATATGATAGAACAGGTGGTACCAGTGTAGGTCACAAGCTGATGAAAAAGAGAGACAGGAAAAAAGGAAGGGAAAGAAAGAAACTCAGAAGGAGAGAAAGAGTGCAAGAAAAATTGAGAACCAGAAAAAAGATATAATGAAAAAGAGAACAGTCATCTTCATCGTTCAGCCAAAAGTCATTATGGGAGATTCTTGGCTGAGATCTGACTTCCCCATGCACTGAATTCATGGGACATGCACTAAGTATGTCCTCTCTGTGGTTCATTCTTGGGTCAGACAATCCAAGTTGGTTGTATTTTTACCCAAGTCCCTGTTACTTGGTGGTTGTCTCTGCTCCTGTTGGCGTTTCTAAGTAGGCGAGATGCAGTATCCAAAGATCTCCTCATACCTCGGCCACAGTGATGAGACTATGTCCCCTCATCTTGGGATTCCGGCCTGCCTGCCCCCACTTCATCCCCATGGTCACTCAGACTGTACCTGGGGCCCAGAGCACTAGTGCTGAGAGCAGGAGATGTCTCCACATGATGGGTGCTTTCCCCTGCTCGGTCTCCTCCAAGATATAGGCTTCTTTCTCTCTATGCTTCAAGAGAAGCGAGAGAGGAAGGGCAAATACATTCTTCAGTGGGTGGAGACACACTGGTGTCACTGCAGAGGAGAGATGTAAGGCTGCCCGTGTCCTCCTCTCACTCTGTTTTCTGGATGGCCAGTTTCATGCATCTCCTGGAGACTCACGTCTGGCCCTCTTCTCCCGGATGATGCCTTCCTGCTGCTAATGCAGGAGTGAGGATTTCTCCTGAGGGATGTTGATAGGGAAGATGCCATCAACGGAGATGTCACCTGTGACCATGTAGCAGGCCACAGTTCCTATCTATGAACATGGACTCCTGACACATGACTAGCGTCATCCTGGTAGAGTCTCTCTGGGCTTCAGATATTGAGGCTGCACAATGTGCAAAATAATTGAATGTGGATTATAGTCATTGCTTAACATGGTTTTTTAAACTTAAAATGATTATTTTTATGTTCTCTCTTTTTAAGAATTTGTGCCAGTGCAAGTGTCACTTTGTCTGTATTCTGCACACTAGGATAAAGACACCAGAAACACCATCTCTGGGGCTTTGTCAGAGAAGTTAGTCCGGATAGCTATCGTGATCAATTTCCCCATACACAGATACTTTAACTAAAAATGTATCTGGCTAAAGATGACAGCTCTGAGCACATTACTCATCAGGTGCTGAGGGCCCTGCGGAGCCTGCGAAGTGTCTATGTAACACACGGGATAGTTTGTGTGGTCGTGGCGCCATCTAGAGACCATCTGGCAGAGCTGATGAGAGTGTGTGGGAAACAGGAGAATGCACGTGCAACCAGAGTGCAGGTGTATCCTGTGTGTGGAGTGCCTGTGAGGGAAAGAGTTAGTGGTGTTCAGAGGGGGAGAGGTGATGGGGACTGCTGCTGATAGAAAGGATAACGATGCCCTTGACATAGAGAGAAGGGATCTCCGTTGAGGGGTCTTGGTACTATTGGTGTAACCTGTCTCCCTCCTGCTGGATAACTGACCAGTTCCCCTCAGACTCCTGGTGCGGGGCTGAGATTCCCCCAGTGGGAGAGATGTCTCTGAACCAAGGGACATTTTTGTTGCCATCTTCACACTGAACTAAAACACCATAATAGAGACTGAAATTATATATATATTCCCTCGCCCCCCCCAAAAGAACAGTAGGAAGATAAAAAAAATGCCTTCACTCTAAAGAGTAAAAGAGGCAGTTAGAGACAGAAAGGTATCCTTTAAAAATTCAAAGTCAAATCCTACTTAGGAAAATAGAAAAGAACATAAACTCTGGCAAGTCATGTGTAACAATATAATTAGGCAAGCCAAGAAAGAATTTGAACAACTAGAAAAGTCACAAAAACTAACAGCAAATGTGTTTACGTATATCAGAAGCAGAAAGCCTGCCAAACAATCCGTGGATGATCAAGTTACCAAAGGAGCACTCAAGAAAGACAAAGCCATTACAGAGACGCTAAATGAATTCTTTGCGCAGGTCTTCTCTGGAGCGGATGTGAGGGAGGTTCCATACCCGAAGGATTATTTTTAGGTGACATATCTGAGGGACTGTCCCAGACTTGTGTCAGTAGAGAAGGTTTTGGAACAAATTGATAAATTAAACAGTGATAAGTCACCAGGATGAGATGGTATTCACCCAAGAGTTCTGAAGGAACACCAATATGAAATTAGAGAAGTACTAATTGTGGTATATAAGGTACCACTTAAATCAGCCTCTGCACCATGTGACTGGAGGATAGTGAATGTAACAACAATTTTTTAAAAAGGCTTCAGAGATGATCCTGGCAATTACAGGTCAGTAAGGTATTAGCTAACCAAGAAAGCACTTTCCTAACCAGAGAGGATAATACAAAAACACACACATTTCTCTAGTAACACGTTCTTAAGAGATGGTACAAGAAAGAACACTGACCCCTTGTTAGAGAAGGATGACAAGATAATGAATAAAGATGTTTTGTTCAAACTGGCAGCTATAAATAGAAAAGGAACTAGCAATATCTGGAGCGTAATATGGATATATAGCGTATATAGGAGGGGCACATTTGTCCAGCCAAGGGGGCAGTGTTGTAGTGCTCTGACTGAGCTGATACCATTGGCATGGACATAAGTGTGTCAGTGCCCCTATAGCCATGGCGCTAGGGTGCAAGTACCGTGCTTCATCAGCAATAAATCTAACCGAGAGTCTTCACCACTGAACCGACCCTGTGATCTTTCTTTATGAGTAACATCGAGGTCTGCTGAATCAACACACGGCCCTGTCTGCTGGTGCAGCTGGTACCAGAGCTACAAGACCAGCAGCACCGAGCAGCTGTAACAACTTGGCAGCAGCTACAACAGTTCCCAGCATTTAACAATGATCATAAAGCTGCTATATAAATCCCTGGCGCACACACACACCTTGAATACTGTGTGCAGTTTCTGATCTCTCCAGCTCAAAAAACATATATTGGAGCTGGGAAAAACACAGAGAAGGGCCAAGATTAAAAAGACTGGGACTGTTCAGCTGAGAAAAGAGACGACTATGGGGGGATATGGTAGCAGTTTATAATCATGAATGGTGTGGAGAGAGTGAAAAAGAGAGTGTTATTTACCGCTGCACATAACACAAGAGCCAAGGATCACCCAATGAATTTTTATAGGCAGCAGATTTAAAAAAAATAAAGGAAGTACTTTTTCACTCAACCACAGGCAGCCTAAGGAACTTGTTGCTAGGGGACTGTACGACGGCGGTCGTGTCGCGCCAGTTGCGGCGGCCCTTTCTGGGGCCCAGCCGCTGGGAAGGTCCTGGTACCTTCCCCAAACAAATGGGGAATTGGTCAAACGACCGGTCTACAGGCAAACCAGCCGTCTAGGGAATTGGTCAAACGACCGGTCTACAGGCCAACCAGCCGTCTGGGGGCCTGGTCCCTCTGGCAGGGGCAGGCAAACCAGCCGTCTAGGGGCCTGGTCCCTCTGGCAGGGGCAGGCCAGCAAACAATCACGTCCTCGTCTCGGGGTCAGGGGTAGAGACAGGACGTCTTCCAGCCGTCCGGCTGGGCTTTGGAGGGCTCTCCCTCCGGGGCAGCTAGGGAGAGGGGGAAGGGGACGCAGGCCCACCCGTCTCCACTGCGTCCCAGCCCAGGGCCCTACCAGTGGCACAGCGATTGCCACTGGCGAGGCAGGGTTCCAGCCGCAACACGCCGCTGGGCCTTTCCAGCCATTGGGTCTGGCTGTCCCTGGGCCACTTCCTCCCTGTACTCCCACAAGCTGACCCCATGTAAACCGGAGGGGTACACGGTCCACGGCTGGCTCACCAGTCCTTCGGCGTTGGTGGGCGGCAACGGGGGCAGGTCGTCGGCGTTCGGCAGCTCTTCAAGATCGAGGGGTTCGCTGGGCGGCCCTGCCTCTGGCAGCTCCTCGAGGTCGGCTCCGGCTTCAGGGGGACCAGCGGCCTGCAGCTCCTCAAGGTCTGGCCCTGCCTCGGGCGGTCGGACCCACGGGGACTGATCGGATTCCTCCGGCCAGGCTTGGGGTTCGGGGGGTGTCGGCCACCCTTTGGGGCTCATGGGCCAGTCCCAATCGCCGGCTCCGGGAGGTCCTACCCACTCCCAGTCCCGGGGTTTTCCCAGGGACCGGCGGGGCTTCGACCTGGGGCCGTAGACGTTCCCTTCCCCAGCAGGAGCCCAGGGCAGCAGGTCTGCTTCCCACAGCTGTCTGCCCCTTACTGAGCCCAGGGGCCTAGCTTTTATACTTCCCCTTCCTGTGGAGGCCCCGCCTTTTGGCTGCTGGTTGGCCGTCCCCGTTGGCCCTATCCGGGCCGGTCCTAGGGGTTGCCGGGCATGTTTGTCTGGCAGACTATACAGCCATTTTATTGGCTGTGGCCCTCCTTCGGCTCCCAACCCCGGGAGAGGCCGGAGCACCTTCCTACAGGGACATTATAAAAGGCCAAAAGTATAACTTGGTTCAAAAAAGAATTAGATAAGTTTATGGCTATTACCAAGATGGTCAGGGATGCAACCCCATGTTCTGTCTGTCTCTAACCTCTGACTGCCAGAAGCTGGAATTGGATGACAGGGGAGGGATAAATGCCTTGTTCTGTTGACTTCTTCTGAAGCATCTGGCACTGGCCACTGTCAGACGACAGGATAATGGGCTAGCTGGACCATTGGTCTGACTCAGTCTGGCTGTTCTTGTTTTCTCTTATGTTCTTATGATCTCTCACTGTGCCCTGTGCTGCAGGCGCAACAGATGGTCTGGGACTGAATCATATTCTTCACCTCCAACATGAGCCCCGGGTCGCTGAACAGCTCAGACTGACAGGACGTTCCCCTCCTGGCTATGTGACCAGCGTCACCTTTGTTTCTTAAAGCTTCCGGGAAGAGCATCTGGCCTTGGGCATCCTGCAGGTACCAGCTCATCCAGAGGTAGGCTGTGTCCTTCAAGGTGCAGGTCACTGACTCCTGGCCTTAACTTTAAAGATGGAGATGGCTGCTCCACTAACCTGCCCTCTGCCCCTGAAAGACAAAGCTGGATGTCTTGTAGAGTGTTGAAACCTCTCCAGGGAATCTGACCCCACCCAGGTGGCTGATGCAGGGTGTCCCACTTCAGAGGGAAGAGGGCAGTGGCCAGCTGCCTCATTAGCAAACAGAAGAGCTGCAGCATCCCCATGTCCCTCTCAGCATCTGCACAGGGAGGGTTTGTGGAAGGGCAGGGGATGAGACTCGGACATCCCTAGATGTGTGGCTAGAGGTATCACCGTGTGCTCTCTCCCTCCTGCCCTCCCCTCCCATCAATACTGGAAGTAGTAGCTCTACTGCCCAAGCCAATGGGATAATGCAGGAGCACTTCGGGTGGTGGGCCATTAGTGGGCTGGAAACCAACCCAGCTCACCTGTATGCTAGTTTTCTTCAGAACAGGTATTAATTGTCTAAGAATATATTTACTGTTTAGTCTCTATGAATGCTTGCAAGTTGTTGCATGCATTGATCTCACTTTTTGTGTCTGGTATTCCATGCTACAAGGTAAAATATAAGCTTGTTTTATAATTGTAAAAATGCCTGCTCTGAACTTGTGAACTCAGAGGGAAGAGTGGCTCCACTCATATCCAGGAGGATTATCAAAATTAAGTGGGCCCTCATAGGACAAAAGCTTTGTTAATCACACCATCCATCCATGGAGAAGTACGTGCAGAAGGCCTGACCCCATCAGTTTGAGAACTGAAAGGGAAATAAAAATGACTAACATGAAGATTTTTCATCTCTTTGCTGTTTGAACTCTCATAAGGGCTGGAGCTAAGAAACAAAAAGCAGAGATCCCCTGGACCGACCTGGATTAAGCCCTAAACAGACGTTCAATGCTGCCAGATTACTACATCTCTATCACCTTTTGAATCAAAGACTAAAACTCATTTGTGTATGTATGGCTTGCTTGCTTTAACCTATAAATAAATCTCATTTGCTTTTCCTAGTTAATAAACCTTTAGTCAGTTCATAGCAGGACCAGCTACAAGTGTTGTCCTGGGTGTGAGATCTAAGGTACAAATTGATTTGGGCTAAGTAACTGGTATCTCGGGACCAGAAGATACCTGAACAGTTTGTGATTTTTGGTGTAATTGACCATTTATTGCTGAGTCCAGCTTGCCTGGGGGGCAAAATAAACTGGAGAGCCCATGGGGACTGTCCGTGATTCCATGGTAAGACTGTGGCAGTTACCCAGGTGTTGACATCTGTTACCAGGTTGGTGAAATCTGACTATAGAATATATCACCAGGTTGAGGTGTCTGCCCTGTTTTTGACAATCTGCCCTTTTCCTTCTGTGGGTGTCTCTGTCTCCTGTGTTACACTGATCCTCAAGGCTGCTATTGTGCTAGTGCCCTTATGGATTTGAGCCTCCTCCTTTCACACCACACCTAGTTCATAGGCTGTCGCTTAGTCTTCTAAAGGTGTTTTTATTTCATTTAGCTTCTCTTTCATTTCATAATCTGTCTTGGCATGTTTCTCATTGTCAGTATGTGGTATGGTCCTGTGCCTGGATTTATCTCCCATGCCAGTCACCACTGATGTGGAGACAGGGAGTCTTGCCCAAATCCTCCTCCTTAAAAGAAACCATGCAACTCTAATCTCTGTCAAACAGTTAAAACATCTCCTCTTCTAATCCCTTCCAGCAATGTCTCAGGTGCATCCTCTAATCTCACATCCCCATCATTAGAGGGAGAGATTCTCTGCTCCTGCTTTGCAGAAGAAAGTGAACATGAGTTTAGAACTCGTGACAATGAAAACCAAAGCAGGGGCTGGCAGTGATATGTAAAGCAGGAGCTCTTCTGTACACGCCCATGTACCCGCCTATCCTTTGTTCAGGTCTCTCAGTCCCTTCTTGCAGCACCCTCTGCTATCCAATCCTGGACTTCACACTATCCTGCTCTGGAGCCCCCCTGCTATTCCAGTCCTGAGCTGCTCACACAACTCTGTCAATGTCCCTCAATCCTGACATGCAGCATCCTGGTCTTGAAATCGTCACACAGCTCTGCCAACACATCTCTTTCTTGCCTGCAGTACCCCCAGATATGTGTCCTGGCCCTCTCCTGAACAGAGAAAAACAATTGTGCAACATTGTGCAATGGCATAGTTTTGTTCACAACGCTAGAATGCAACACACACATATTCACTGTCTTCAGAAAGACCGTCAGCAAAATAACCTTGGAGCCAAGAATAATGTGTGGAATCTGATCCATTTATATCCTGTCCCTGAGAATCGGATTAGATG
>ML675730.1:562011-601172 GCA_007922155.1 Mesoclemmys tuberculata | reverse complement strand
AGATTAACATGCCCAGGTTGTTCTGGGCCTTTCTAGCAAGTAAAATGAGAGAGAACTAACAACTCCCTGACACATGCACCTCCCACCCAGATGTGAGTTACAGCTCACAGGGTGAGAGAACAGATCACATTGGCCTATGTAACTGAACCAATTGGAGATGAGACAAAGCAGCAAAGGAAAAACAAGCCATTCCTTGCAGAACTACTAGTTGGATCCTGGGTTGCCAGGGTCCCCACTGTTGATATTATTATTGCACACGGTAACTGTCACTGGTGGCCGAGTCTCCCAATCAAGGGGCAATGCATGGGACAAGGGTATTTCTTTGATTCATATCCCCTTCCATAATTTTCAGTCCTGCTTTCCTTTACTGTTGTCACAATGGCCTCAAGTCCCTGCTCTTCAGAATCTGTTGCACACATCCAGTACTAACAAATATCGCTGTGCATCAGACAACTCCCCTCCCTCCCCAAGCATTGCAGGAGCCAGCTGCAAATAGCTCTCTGGCTATTTGAAACATTCCTTCAGCCTGCCTCAGGGATGTGGCTTCTCATTACAGCCCACCCCAGCAACTCTGCTCAAGGACCATCGCACTTGCCCTCCTCTGTGTCCCTTCCCCAGTTATTGCCTGGTGTGAGACCCTTCTTTCTGCAGCTCCAGCCACCCAAATCACACTCTCTCTATCTCACTGGCTGTCTCCATATTATTGCAGAACCCAGGGGAATCTTTTTGCCTCTATATTATTATTGTGGTAATGCCTAGAGGTGAATCAAGCCATTGTGCTGGACACTGTACTAATACAGAGTCATAGATTTTAAGCCAGAAGGAACTACTGTGGTCATCTAGCCTGACTTCTTGTATAATACAGGCCAGAGAATTTCTCCCAGTAATTCCTGTATCAAAACCCATGACTTCCACATAAGCCAGAGCATGGTTTTCAGAAAGACAGATAGTCCTGATTTAAAAACATCAAGTGATGGGAATCTACTGTGTTCTGAGGTAACATGAAAAATGACAGTCCCTGCCCCAAACAGCTACAGTCTAAAAAACAAGACATAAGAGATGGATGAGAAAATCAGGTAGGCAGGGATGAAAGGTGGGTTAAAAATATTAGGACATGGACACTTTTTAATCTCTCTCTCTCTCTTCCATTATTATTTAATTCTGTACATTATCCTGGGTGCTATCATTTGGACAAAGGATATTACACGTGATGGACCCAATTCCACAAGGGGAATGCAGTCTCCTGGGCTCACTTTCTCTCTCCTAACATTGCCACTAGGGGGGCGTTGGGGGTGCCCTTACTGATGGTGCTTTTTCTGATGCAGACTTTCCTTCCATGAGGAATGGACTGAGATTCACCAGTATATTGTTTCTGAACAGCTCTCACAGCTAATGACAGCATACTAATGAATGTAAGAGTTGCATGAATGGCCTATAAGATTGATAGAAAGCTGGCTCGATCATCGGGCTCACTGGCTAGTGATCAACAGATCGATGTCTAGTTGGCAGCTGGTAACAAGCGGAGTGCCCCAGAAGTCGGTGCTAGGACTGGTTTTGTTCAACATCTTCATTAATGATCTGGAGGATGGGCTGGATTGCACCATCCACTAAGCTGGGTGGAGTGGTAGATATGTTGGAGGGTAGGGATAGGATACAGAGTGACCTAGACAAATTGGAGGATTGGGCCAAAAGAAATCAGATGAGGTTCAACAAGGACAAGTGCAGAGTCCTGCACTTAGGATGGAAGAATCCCATGCACTGCTACAGACTGGGGATGGATGAGCTAGGCAGCAGTTCTGCAGAAAAGGGCCTGGTGGTTACAGTGGAAAAGAAGATGGATATGAGTCAACAGTGAGCCCTTATTGCCAAGAAGGCTAAAGGCATATTGGGCTGAATTAGTAGGAGTCTTCCCAGCAGATTGAGGGAAGTGATTATTCCCTTCTATTCAGCACTAGTGAGGACTCATTTGGTGTACTGTTTCCAGTTTTGGGTCCCCCACTGCTGAAAGGATGTGGACAAATTGGAAAGAGTCCAGCAGAGGGCAACAAAAATGAGCACATGACTTAGGAGAAGCTGAAGGAACTAGCCTTCTTTAGTCTTTAGCAGAGAAGAGTGAGGGGGTGTAAAGGGACCCCGGTTGTGGCCAGGGCTGATGGCTCTTCCTCACCATAAGTCTCCGAGGGAGGCCACACCTCCTGGTGCCTGCACCCTGTGTGGAGTCCAAAAACAAAGAGGAACTTCTCATGCCCTTAGCACAGCGAGTCCTGGTTTCATGCCCTTAGTATGGCGAGCCTGCAGTTCAAGGCCCCGACCCATAGGTAGGGCGGGCTGGCAAACGGGAATAATCTCTAGCCCTTCTTAGGACGAATAAACAGTTAGGCAGGGCGGGCCTGCAATGGGGAACACAGTGTCTAGCCCCCAGAGGGGCGAGCAAGTAGTCCCAAAGCCTTGGCCCCTAGGCAGGGTGGGGCAGACAGCAGGGAACAGGCTCTAGCTCTTAGCAGGCAATCACCCCTAGGTTGTAGTAGAAAGGAGGAAGGGGGATGCAGGTCCACCCGACTCCACTGTGTCTCAGCCCACGGCCCTGGCAGTGGTGAGGTGTCCTGTCACTGGCTCAGTGGGGCTCCAGCCAAAACACGCTGCCTTTGTGTGAGTGCAAGCTCAGCCGGACCGTATTCAGCTTCCTCTGGGCTACTTCCTCCCACCCTCTCCCTAGAGTACCTGGTCCCTTGAGCCACATCCTGGTTTCTCGGGGTGCTCTGCCCGATGGAAGTTCCAGGAGACCTCAGCCTCATCGCTCAATGGCAGGTCCGGGAACTCATCAGGGTCATCCACGGAGGGCAGCTCCTGCAGGTCACAAGGCCCCAGGGTCTCCTCCAGCTCGCTGGGTTCAGGTAGCTCCTCCAGGTCCTCCAAGTCCCAGGCAATGGGCGGCTCCGGCAGCCTCTCCTCTGGGTAACAGTTCGGTGTAGGCCCAGGCCCAGCACCAAGGGAAAGACGTCCTTCTCCCTCAGCTGCCTTCCCTTGACTGAGCGGGAAGGCCTGCTTTTTATACTTCCCATCCCACCCACCTGCTTCCGGTCAAGTGTCACAGTACTCCCAGGCTGCACCCCCAGAGGGGGTTTGGCTCTCCCTTGCTGTCAATCTCCAAGGGAGGCCACACCTCCCAGCTACAAGGGGTATTTGATAGCAGCCTTCAACTATCTGAAGCAGTGTTCCAGGAAGGATGGAGCTAGGCTATTCTCAAGTGATGGTAGATGACAAAACTAGGAGCAATGGTCTTAAATTGCAGTGGGTCAGGGATTAGGTTGGATATTATGGAAAACTTTTTCACTAGGAGGGTGGTGAATCACTGGAATGGGTTACCTAGGAAGGTGGTGGAATCTCCGTCCTTGGAGGTTTTTAAGGTGCGGCTTGACAAAGCCCTGGCTGGGATGATTTAGCTGAGGTTAGTCCTGCTTTGAACAGGGGGTTGGACTAGCTGACCTCCTGAGGTCCCTTCTAACCCTAATCTTCTATGATTCTATGACGGGCTCATTCTGGCCTTTTCAAGCTAGGGGCAATCTGATAAGAGGAGTCAAAATCCTTTCCCTTTGTGAACTGGAGCAACATGCTGGCTCTCAGGATACTGATCTGGATGAGAATGACGAGTCTCTTTCTGCATGTAGGAAGGCCCAACAAGTTGTTCAATATCTCGTGACACTGGCACATGGGGTTCCTGGTATCTGCCTCCTCCAGGCATGGGGCCAAGGTGTATTATGTAACGTGTTGACTGTTTGCCATCTGTTTAATCAGATTTAGAAGAACAAGTTACTGCCCCTCCTCTTTGGCATTAGGCTCAGACTCGCCAGACAGCTATATAAACTGGGCTCCTTATCTCAGAGCAGCCAGCCCAGGGAGTCAGCCAGAGAGAGAGGCTACACGGCTCCTGATGAAGATGATGAGCCTCCTGTGGATCAAGAGTCTTCTCTTCCGCCTGACCGTCCCATGCCTCTGCCCCAGCCAGCCCTCACCTCCCCTGCTGCGCTTCTCCACTTTCTTGGACCACTCAAACATGGTCTACATGCGCTGGGACCATGATGAAGTGGAGACGATGACCTTCGAGCTCCAGGTCCGCACTGCCGGCTGGGTGGCATTTGGATTCAGCCCTCATGGAAAGTTGCCTGGGTCTGACATTGTGATCGGGGGTGTTTTCCCCAACGGAAGCATCTATTTCTCTGTAAGTTGAAAACATTTCCCTTTCTTCCCGCTTTGCAGAGGGTCATGCAAATGGGAATTTCAAAGTGTTATACTTATAAATGAAATAATCAGCAGGATCTTATTCAAGAGGAGTCAAGGCAATATGCCACATTTACTGTGAATACAGAGATTCCATAAACCAATTGCCTACACATGCACACACAAGCACACAGTTCTGCAGGAGGGATATAATTACCAGCCTTCGTGTTTCTCGAGCTGAGCCACTGCTCAGGTGGTTCAGAAACAAGGATGGAGCCAGGCTCTGTCAGTCGTGACATGATGCTCCTTGGAGTTTCAGAACAAACCCAAAGTCCTCATCTTTTCACCCCATCTCTATAGTAATCCATCCCCATTCAGGTCTATGGATTTCACCATGTCACACTGTCTCTGTGTTTGATGTGATTATCAATCACTCCTGATGTTGCAAACATAACAGCTTTCTGTTATTCTTCTGTTCCCGTTTCACACTTTGTCTTGTTCTTGTCCCTAGGTTTTAACTCCTCTGCATTCTGGGGTTATCTTGGTTTGCGTTTTTCAGCTATCTGGGTTGTAAAAGTTTTTTAAAAAAAGCATCTCCCTCCTGCTGCCATGGAGATTTAGGGTTGCCACCTCTCCAACTCTTTATTTCCTACAAACTCAAACTTCATTCACTCCTCAATCACACAAACTAACTTTTTACTTCTAACAGAACATTATCAAATTCACTAATTGGGACCACATACCCACCAAATACTACATTCTACAATCTTAGAAAGAAAACAGATACCAGGGTAGCATTTATCACCAATATGGGTTCCACTGACATTCATTATCAGAAACTTATTTACAGTGGATGTTCCTTGATTTACACAACAAATGCATTCTTGATAGGCATCAGACACTTACATGTTATAGCAAAAGGGTCTCAGGATGTTCCCAAACAAACATACATAAGTTCTGAGGAACAAAACTCCAAGGTGTTACAGAATGTTAAAGCAGGATGTTTCCCATGCATTTGTAAACACAATTACAGCCCTAGAAGCCCAGGACGCTAGGATGTCTAAGTGACAGCAGAATAAACATCAGGATGTTAAGCTATCAATGTTGCTCTTTCTGGTTATATTTCAGTGTATTAGGCCACCTCTGTTGTGGAGGTCTCAGATAGTGGTTTAGATTTTAGTTATCAAACTATTGCCCTTGTATAGTGGTTTAGATTTTAGTTACCAAATTATTGCTCTCAGCCTGGCCTCTGACCTGGCCTACGAAAGAATAGAAAACAAAGGAGGCATTTTCAAACTTCCCTCTGTAATGTGATTCTCAGCTTGGGAAAGGAATGGTTACAGTGATCTGAGAAGCTATAACTAGAGGCAGTGGAAGTGAAATTAAGCAGAAAAAAGAATGTCAGGATGGGTATCAGGAAATGCAGCAAAGGTGGTAGTTAGTTTTTGGAATAGGAGCAGAGATGTGCTACCAATATATTAACAAGAGGCTCCTATAAATGTTTCCTTTTAACCCATGATAAACTCCTATCCTGGGTATCTGTGCTCACAGACAGGAAGAAGTGAGAGACTGAGGAATACATTAATCTGTTTTCCAATTTAAATGCTTTCACAATCATGACCGATAGAGGAGGGGGCTCCATTTGGCAAAAAAAATGTGTATTAAGTGCACTTCATAGAAAAAAAATGTACTTTGTACCAGAGAAATATTCTGAGCACATTGTTATACTATCTAAGTGTCCTGCTTGTTAATTTGGAATGGGATGGGAGTGAGGTGGTGATTTTATAGGGGGACATAGGGGTCTCCTGTCCTAGGAAACTTTATTCTTTGTCCATTCCAAAAACAGGGAAATCCTCAAACTTTTTCATAGTATGTAGACTAAATTTCAGTCACTGAGTTTATCTTGATGGCACTGCCATTCTCAGTTGTGAGTGAGGGCCACCTCCTCTCACATTCTCAATTAAATTGGTCACCTGGTCCAATTCACAATCACATAATATTCCTATGACAACTGTTTCAATTACTTACACAGACAAGTAGCATTAGTAAGGTAGCTGATGAATGTTTAGAGGATGTTCAATGCAATTTAGGACCTGGAAATAAGGAGAAAAACACCAGCTGTTTGTGCACCACCAGCAAGTGCTGTGCAAACCACTACGGTTCCATGGACAGTTGTCTGAAACTAGACAAAACCCAGGATAATACATTTGGGGGATGGATCTCTTGTCTATCATTTCAGTGCTGTGCTGATCTGTACTGTCCTCAAGCAGTATTATGTGTGCAGCCCTGAATGGTGAGAAATCAGGAGTGAATTTGCTTGGATGCAATAACATGCTGTGAATCTTGTTGTGGGGTCATTTCATGTATACAGTTGTCTCCATCTTCCTTGGGTCAGCTGAACTCTTCTCACTACATTTGTGTCCTATCTGACTAATCGCGTTCATTCCAGTCTGGGACTTGTTCCTGTTTACTTTAAATTCCTTTTCTGTGGCAGGCCGCAGAACATTATGCAATCCCTCATTTTTGCTCTAGATCAGCAAACCCACAATGATTCTACCCTATCCACTTCCAGTCACACTAATAATAGTGTGACGTACAGGAGTACTGGTAATAGATAGAACTTTAGTTCTTCAACTGACATGAGTCAGGATTAGGGGTGGTCAGAAAAAGTGTGTGAGAGAGAGAGAGAAAGCGAGAAAGACTCTATAGCCTAGTGGTTAGAAAAACTCTGCTTTCTCTCTCCCCGCAATACCCTGGATCTGAGTAACCTTTCTGATGAAATTTGTATTGCAACCAACGTGTTTCCATGAAACATTCTGGTTTTGACTAAATGACACTTTTTAATGGGGAAAACGTTTTATTTAAATATTTCCAGCCAGCTCTAGTCTGGATTGCCAAAGGTCACAGTCTAGGTGTCAGTACACAGGGACTCCAGTGGCTACTGTCACATTGAAAGGGATGAAATAGACAAGATTGAAAGGGATGAAATAGACAAGATGTGACTAGTGGTTTCTCTGATTTGTAGGAAATTGGCAATGGAGGCAGAGATGACATTGAATATCATAGTTACATTAACAATTATTCAATTCCCATCAGTGCTATTTAGAGAGATGCTGTCTCAGGATGTGAAGAGAAACTACTTCTCCCCTACCCATGTTGTTTCCTCTTTTGCTTTGACCTCCCTCTCAATGTCTTATTCAGGACTGGCATGCTGTGGATGAAGAAAAACCTTGAGGAGGACAAGAGCCAGGACTACCAGCTGCTGTCACTGAAGGAGGATGAGACCTTCACCAAACGCTACTTCCGGATGTGTGACCCAAATGACCTGGCTATCACGGTAATGGAGGAGACAATCTTCTGCACAAGTAGTCACATACAACTGAAACAAGCATGCCTCCCCCCCACATTTCAGCATATACCAGAGAATCTAAAAAGGGAACTTCTCTTATCACAGTGGAGGCACAGGAAGTTACAGTTTAAAAATAGGAACATGTTGCAGCTTTTTATGATGATGTACAGTGTGTTGATAGGATTAGTGTTTTCCTTTTAGTATCAAGCATTGTCTGAGCAATATTCAGGACTGGGAAGGTATGAACCTCAAAACAGTCTGAGGTTGAATACAACCCCTGGCTTCTAGGAAACTTAACTAAACTTAGGCAGATGTTTTGAGATCTCTTTTAACACACTTTACCCTTCATCTCAGTCTTCCCTACTTCTCTTTTTCAGTCTGCCTCTCTATCCATCCCTTTTTCACAGATCATGGTTCTGCCTTTTTAAGAAAGAAGGTAAATGTATGAGCCAATGAACATCATATATATATAGAACCATAACTTGTGTGCAGTTTTTAACATGAGCCGTTAAAGACGTAAGATGGGGTTTTGAGTTGTGCTCATCATTTGCATAACTCGGATCCCATTAAATCCAGTGCTTCGATATGAACAGCATAGATAAATGAAAAGCGCTTTGGAAAGTCCAACCCCTGCTCTTTTTAAATTAAACTCTGTGCAGTGGTTTCACACTGATAGCAAAATGACAAGAAAAAAGTCTGAGCAATCTAAACATGACAATATGAGTTAGTGACATTATTATTAATGAGTGTTATTATTGTAGTACCTAGAAGCCCTATTTTCAAACAATCTGCTTTGTCGTTGGTACATTAATGGATGTTTGTGGAGCTAAACTGGGAACACATTTGTCATCATTCTGCATGTAACTGAATGTGCAAATGGCCACTTAGATGCATCACTGCTCGTTGGCCTGCTAAATTACCAAGATTATATTTGCAGTTGCATTTAAATGCACTCCCAGTACAGACACACAAATAGCACTACGTGTACTAGCATGTGCAGGAGTTCTGAAAATCTGGCCTTCAGGGTCACAATTTAGCCCTCATGGATCTTGTGTTGCTCCCAGGGTACCCAGTGCTGTGAGGTACCTGCCCTTAAGAGTGAAGCAGTCTTGTCTGGCCTGCCGTAGCTCAGCTCCCTAAAACCCACAGCCTCTAGCTCCACAAGCACGGCCTTCCAGATCTCTACAGGCCTCTCCCTGCCTGTGCAGACTAGGGTTAGGCGCACACCATCTTCTGAATCCCCGCAGTGTTCCCTCGGTAGTATCCAGGTCCTGTCACTGGACATTCAAAGGATACACACAGCTTGTCTGGTACAAGGGAGGATCAGGGCCTTTATCATGTAACCCTTCCGCCAGGTGACATCGGCAGCCACAAGGGCCTCGTTCACTATCTTCTTCACACTACAAAAGAGAACCTTCTTGTGCCCTCACCTAGCAATCTGGGAAAACTAACCACCACCATGGGCCCCTCTAAGAGGCAATATTTCCCACTCCAAGCACTGAGTCTGTGCGTAACGAAAGAGAACTTCTATTAAAAGGGATAGGGATTCGTTTGGAAAAACACCACAACCACACTCAAAAGCACATGACCACACGCACACACCCATTCCGGCAGGCGTTGGGCAGTGTCCTTTGTCTCCGTTTTTCACCTTTGGATTTGATATCTCTCCCCCCTGCTTAGCCAGTGCAGTTCCCTTCAGTGTGATGCCATAATCCCTCAGTCAGGGCAGGCTAAGCACAGGTCTGCTGCCATTTACGCAGATATAAGGGGAACAACATTTCAATACCCTGCATTCAATACGAAAGTGATTTCTAACTCAACACCAGTCTCCTTCCCAGACAGTCCAAGTCTCCCACTCCCCCAGCTCATTGTCTGAGTCCCAATCTTCCCTCAGCTCCCATTCTCCTTGTCCATCCAGTCCCAGTTCTCCCTCACAGCTTCTCGTCTGATCTGTCTCTGCCATCTCTACTACTGGGTCTTGGTCCCAGTCTCTTTGTCCAGCAAGTCCCACTTCTCTCCCCGTACTCCAGCTCATTGTCAGATCTATCTGTCTTCCCCTCTTCCACCATGTCACTGGTTCCTAATCCCCTTTTCTTTTTCTAGCCAGTCCCAATGCCTCCAGCTCCTTGTCTGATCTCAGTGCTCCTCTCAGCTAGCTGGTTTCCAGCCAGCCCCTGCCCCTCTTTCGTTCATCATCTCCCAGTCCCCACATACTGGCTTCCAGTACCAGCCTTCCCACTCAACCAGTCCCAGCTTCCCTTTCCACACCTCTCCACTCACTCCCAGTACCAGTTTCCTTGATCAACCAGTCCCAGACTGCCCTTCCCCCTTTTTATGAGCCTCCTTGCCCAGCCAGCCCCAGTTTCTGCCCCTCAGCTCCTGGTACCAGTCTCTGTACTCAGCCATTCCCAGTTTTTCCTCTCCAACCCAGTCACAGTTTCTCTCCCCCTCCAATCTCAGTCTCACCAAATTCCTTGTCCCAATCTGTTCCTTTCCCTCCAATCCCCCACCCCTAATCCAGCTCTTGTCCCCTCTGCATTTGAATCAGACACTATCCTCTTCCATGCTGCCTGGGCTCCAACAGCAGGATCATTGAGAAGCAGGCTTTCTCAGCGCTTTGCATCACATCTGCTGGGAACAGCCCTTACAGGGAAAGCCAGCTTTGCTCCTGTAGCCCTGGGCTGGAAGAAGCATGCTCTGTGCGCACATGCATGCACAGTCTGGGCAGCAAAAGGAACGGTGAGGGGATGGAGCATGTTCAGCGAGGATAGACACTTGGAGGCTGTAGCTGCTAAAATCAAAGTCTCTGCTGAGCATGTGCAAACCTGCAGTTTTTCAAAGACTTCTATAACTTGGCCATATTTGAACGGATTTTCATGTGGGTTGGCAAAAGGCCACATTCCTGACACAAAGGCCACCCTATGTCAAATGTCAAATACCTTTTTCAAAGCATGGGGGATCTAGGGATTCTCAAAGAAAGGTCATAAAAAACCCCATTTTTAACATGGGCAAAACAACGTATTTTTCCTTAGCTTCATTTTCAGAAATGGTAGAACTGATTTGGGTGGTGATTTTAAAACATACTCAGCTTGAGGCAGACACCCAGCATGGGAAATTAAAGTTTCACGAAGTTATAAGCAAAATAAAACCAAGGTCTTACCTTAGGAAATATTAAGCAACCTTCATAGGTTGGGTTACCTGCCCTGCCAATAGCAGCTCTCGTGTCTCATGCAAACACACAGTCAAAATATAGCAAGCGTATTTACTGCTCGCCGTTTAGGGTTGCCTGTACATCTGTACATCTGCCTCTCTGGGAGCACCCAGCCTTTCTATCTGTGTCCTTGGGAGCATTTTGAATGTCTCTGAGAGTCTTTGGATGCACCAGACCAGTGGTTCTCAACGAGGAGTACACATACCCTTTGGCGTACACAGAGGTCTTCCAGGGGGTACATCAACTCATCCAGATATTTGCCTAGTTTTACAACAGGCTACCTAAAAAGCACTAGTGAAGTCAGTACAAACTAAAATTCCATACAGACAGTGACTTGTTTATACTGGCCTTACTATATACTGAATGTAAGTACAATATTTATATTCCAATCAATTTACTTTATAATTATATGGTAAAAATGAGAACGCAAGCAATTTTTCATTGTGCTGTGAGACACTTTTGTATTTTTATGTCTGATTTTGTAAGCAAGCAGTTTTTAAGTGAAGTGAAACTTGAGGGTACACAGGACAAATCAGACTCCTGAAAAGGGTACTGTAGCCTGGAAAGTTTCAGAGCCACTACATCAGACCAAATAAATCCCTAGTATAAATCCTACGAACTTTGACTCCATAGATGAACTTGATTCATTTTATCTGTAAGTGTCTCTCAGTCAGTGGACAGTACCCAGAACTCCAGGACATTCTAAATTTAGAAATGTTGCAAAGACTTTTGCTCTTGCCTGTGAAAATTACTAGAGATATTTATAATAGATACAAAACTAATCATTTTTGCAATCCAACTTTCATTAAGGTATAATACATACAATTTTAAAAAAGTCAAACATCACTGCTGATTTCCAAGCCCAGCTCCTTTTTCAAGTGAAGTGACTTTCCTGTCAGGGTCATGCGAACATTCGTATTTTTGCACTTTTTTCTGATGTCAAAATAAACACTTCATTGAAACCATATAAAGGAAAATGTGCAGGGGGAGAAATTATGTGGATTTAAAAGGTCTGTCTATGCAACTCCACAAAATAGAAATTGTGAACACTTTTTTGACAGCTCTGATATAGTTACACAACAACCTATGGGCCTGATCCTCCAAAGTGTTAAGAGCCAGCAAAGAGATGCTCAGTGCCTGCTGCTTTCATGGAAGTCAGTGGGGTCTGATGGCACTCAGCACCTTGCATAACTGGGCTTTTGCCAGTAAATCATGTCTGGCTGAACCCTCTTCGTGGAACTCCAGTTCAATTCCTCATGTTCATTAAGCTGCTGAGTCTTTGCTTTTCCCAAGCTAGGGAAAAAACAAGTTATCATGTGCTTGACTGGGCATCAGATGGAGGAAGGAGAAGGGTACAGACAATAAGGTTTCAATATTTTCAATCATCCTTTTGGTCTGGAGTTTCAGAGTAAATGAATGATCTCTCTAGTCTGAACTCTCCACATCACCCCACCATCTCAAGATATCCCAGACCAATGGCCCATCTAGTCTTGTCTCTCACAGCGGCCAAGGCCAGATGCTTCAGGGGAAGATATCCACCCTACATCAGTGCACTCAGACAATAGTATAATAGGATACTATGGTCAGAAAAGGGTGGATATGCCCACGACACAAGCTGCTTTCCCTTTCTGGAGGCCAGACCCATGTCCCTCTGCCCAGTTCTCTACTGACTACTCCTAGGGTCCACACTGATGGCGGCAAATTCGCCGCCATCAGATCGACAGCTCTGGATCGACTGAGCGGTCTGTGTAGACCCCTCAGTCGATCCAGCAAGCGACGCAAGAAAACCACTCCTGTAAGCGGCGTAGCGCTGCGTCAAAGGGAACGCTGTTCCCTTCGACACAGCGCAGCGTGGACGGCGCACAGAGGAGACGCTGCAAAGTCGACGGGAGATACGCAAGTGATTTACGTCACTTGTGTATCTCCCGTTGATTGCCACCAAATCACAAAGGTTAGTGTAGACCGGGCCCTAGTAACCTGGGCATAGATTTTCAGGCTTCAGGATAACTTTCCTCAAATCTTTTTCTTGATTACAGTTTGAGTCCATAGTCACAACCCACCAGAACACATTGATGGCTCATCACATTCTAGTCTATGCCTGTGGCAATGGCAGTGTGTTACCCACAGGCATCAGTGACTGTTATGGGGCGGATCCAGCTTTTGCACTTTGCTCCCAGGTGATTGTGGGCTGGGCCGTTGGAGGAGGGGTGAGTATTCATGGTTCATCATATGATCTACCTTTTGTTATGACTGATGAGATGCTTTGGTCAGACTAGTCTTGTAATTCACCTAATTCTGCAGTATTAGCTCATTGGGGAATTTCTTCCTGACCCTCCCCAGAAAGTGTTCAGTTTAACCACTGAAGCATGAGAATTATGGCTCTGGTAATTTTTATACTAGCTGCTGTCACTCGGTGTCTTATTTTTATTCATACATATGACAAATCCTTTATGGATGCTAAGCAATAATCCCTGAATCAGAGAGTTCCACAAGTTAATTATATGCCACATTAAAAAGTGGTTATTCGCTTCTATCTAATCCTCCCTCATCTTCTTTCCTCTTCAATGTAATAAAATAAAAAGTAAAATCAGGTAGACTCATGCAGGAAAAGGCAACACCAGATGCAGCTCTGGGTGAGTGACTCCTTGTGGCTGGTACTGCAAAGATGTTCTCAGAATGCACCCTGAGATAATCACTTTGCCTTTCATGGATCATCTGTATTTCTATGGTAGGAAGGTAGGTGGTGGTTAGGTAGATCACAGAATAGAAGTGAAAACATTTTTAATTGATAAAGTCAGCAGATCAGGCACATACAGAAAAGACACCTTAAAGGTGCCATTTGTACATAGTTGAAAACTTGTTGAAAGTTTTCAAAGGAGCAGTTTTCTGTTGAAAACTAGAGTTTTGTTTTGTTTTTTAATCACAATGATATGCTTGTATTTGTCAATTTTGACTAAATGTTTTACAGGAAATTGTCAAAACATTTTGTTTTGACAATGACAAAAGTAGAACTGGTTGGGAATCAGAATTTCCATCCCATGGGAAATTCCAGCATTTCTGAAAGCAACAATGTTCCAAATAAGAAAAAAAACAAACCATTTCAAAATTTCCCACAAAATGAAAAATCTAAAATATGTCAACTCAGGACCATCAGAATATTTTATTTCAACTTTATCATTTTGATGTATTGTTTTCAAATATTATATTATTATATTATATTATATTATATACTACATAAACATAACATTAAATATACTATGGATACACATAAAATAATATTGAAATTAATATTTTAATATAATATAAAATTTGAAACAATATTAATCAAATGTTTCATTATCAAGATGAAACCTTTCCATTTTTTCCAAGGAAGCATTTTGTTATAATCCACATATTCCTGTGAAATATTTTTTCAATGAAACTGCATTTTTTTTAACAGAAATCTATTTTTTTTTAAATGTTGTCCCTGTTTTTTAAATGTTTTGATTTATCTCATTTACATTTTTATATCAACTATTATATATAATTTAATATGTATATATTATACTTCATTTTTAGATAGTATAAATGTTGAAATAAATCAAAATGATAAAGTCATAAAGAAACATTTCAAGAGTTCCAAATCAATTTTTTTTCTGAATTTTCATTTCATAGGATATTTAAGAATTTCAGTTTTTATTCACATTCAGAACTCAATATTTTTCTGAAATGTCAGAATTTCAACAGAGTGGGATTTCCATTTCCCATCCAGTTCTAGTATATAGTCAGTGACACATGAATTTCGGGACTTTTCTGCAAATTTCCAGCTCCCTGCAGAGAAGGAAACACCCGAGAAGAACTGAGAAATGTCTCCTGAATTACAAACTTTCTCTTTCTTTCCCCTCCCATCAGACCTACCAGTTCCCAAATGAAGCTGCAATCTCCATAGGTACACCTCTGGATCCTCAGTACATCCGGCTGGAGATCCATTACAGCAATTTTGACTTGATACCAGGTGGGTAAGGAGGATTAGGTATCTAGCAAGAAAAGGACATGGAAGGGGGCTCATAATTGTCATTCTCACGTTCTTTTTTCTACATGCACACTAGAAACCAACTTCCAAATGAAATGACCTCTGGTCTTGATTAGCACTGTTCCATGACAGTGAGAAGAGCCTGTTAAGGTCCCCATTTCAGCAAGGCATTAAGCATAGGCCTAACTTTAAGCACATGAGTAGTCCATGCTTAAAGCTAGGCATGTGTTTAATTGGGATCCAAAAGCCCTGAGTGCACTAGTCTGTATCCATGCACCATGGCCTGTATCAAAGGGAAAGATGCATGGGAGAGTTAAGCAGAGACCCAGGGGAATATGAGGACAGGAGGGAGCTAGGGGAGCATCAGCACATCAGGAGGGAGCCAGGGGTATGTGAGACGTTCATAACTACACTACTTTGCACTCCTAGAGAACTGTTCATATACAAAATGCTTTATAAATATTAGTGACAGGCCGCACTACAACCTCAGAGGTAGATCCGCGTTAATTATTATCCCCATTATACAGGAGGGGAAACTGAAGGCCAGATAGAGTTTAAGTGACCTGCCTGAGACCTGCCTGAGACTGCCAGAGTTGGAAATAGAAGCTGCATCTGCTGACCCCCAGCCTCAGGTTCTAGCCACTACCCAGTGCTCCCTCATATCGAGGTGCTGGGGCAGTATTTCCAGATCAGGGAGAGCAAGGGGTAGATAGAGGCATACAGAGAAGTGAGATACCAGAGTGGAGCTGGGATGCAGGGAGCACAGGGCTGTATAAGGGGGTTAAGGGATGTGTGTATAGGACAAGGCTGGAGGGGTATATGAGGAATATCAGAGTGCTTAGAGAATTATGGGAGGGCTGGGGATAGACAAGGTGATTGATGAGTGTGACATTGGCCTCTAAGGAAGCTATGCGGAGATTGCTTATTTAGGGCAAAACTGCAAAGAATGGGGCAGGCAGACCCAATACTGGTGTTTTTTCCCCCATAAAATATACCAAGCCAGTAACAAGCAGCTTCTGATCACCTCACCAGTTATTCAAAAGTCAAAAGCACAGTTTCCTTAAAGTCATCCAGCCGTCTGGCTTCTACCCAGACAGCCAAGTCAAATGTGATGGGAATTACTGAAAATCTTTATCCATCATTAATTAAAAAAAAAAGACATATTACCAACCAGGCCAATGAATATTTCAGATATTTCCCAAATACACACTTAAAGCCAATTCTTATTAACTAAACTAATATTTATAATAAAAAAAAGAAAGAGTATTGGTTAAAAGTTTGTATACATACAGAGGAGAATAAAAGTTCATGGGTCAGTTTCAAAGCAGAGATGATAACTGAGCTGCAAAGTTCTTTCAGGATCAGGTTGTATCAGTAGCGAAATAAACTCCTAATGTTCTCTGGAATTTATCCAAACAGCTTGGGGGTCATCAATGCTTGTTTAGAGCTTCTTTGTTAGAAATCCTGTCCAGAGAAGTGAAGCAGGAAATAAGAAGGCCAAATAGTTCATGTACAGGGTCTGTATAATTTCTTCCATAAGAAATAGCAGGGTGAACCAGTCTCATGATCAGGAGAACTACAGGAGAAGTTGTTGAGAGAGTTTGTGTGTTTTTATAGGACTAATTGACAACTCGGGGGTACGACTCTACTACACCCCGAACTTGAGGCCATATGACATGGGGGTGTTACAAACAGGGGCGTTCACCTTCCCTGTCCATTTCGTTCCCCCTGGAGCAGATTCCTACAAATCCTATGGACTCTGCAAAGGCAGCCAGTTTGATGAGGTAAGTTCTGGGAAGTCAAAAATGCCCACTAACACCTTGAGTTCACATCCTGCTTAGGTTCCTGAAATGAATTAAGTGCAAATGTCATCCTAGTCTCCATTTCTGCATTTTACAAAACTACCATATGATTCTGCATGATTTCTTAGAAGTAGTAGTAGTGCTGGAACAGTGGGGAATGCTGCAGATAAGAAAAGAGTTGCATTAACAGAAGGTTACAGGTCCAATACACAAGTAATATTATCCCTATAGAAGAGAAGGTGAAATTAAACCAGATAGATGTAATGACTTCTCCAGGACCCCAGAGGGAGTTTGTGCCAGAGCTGGTTAGAATGCCCCACCCTGAGTGTTCATAAGCAGTGCTAGGTCTGCTGCCAGCCGTCAGCTGGTAGTCCAGAGGGAGCTGGTGGCAGCCCTCAGGTCATCCGTGGTACCTGTAGAGCTGCAAATTCATGTCCAGACAAAATAAATCAGGGATACCGAGCTCCAGGTACCACAAACTCAAATAACTTCTTCTAGGCGGCCATAGCAGGGACTGCAAATAACTGGCAGTTTTCAGGAAGACAAGCTGTCAACCCAAGGTGACCTCTAAGAGGAAATGAACTGAAAACTTCCTTTTTCAAAATGAGAACTAAGATTCGCCCAGGCATTTACAGAGAAGAACCCAAGCCTATGGACATCCCAAGATCCAGCCTTGAGATGACCTGGCAGGACCAGACAACCATTCTCTGACCCTCTTTCCTTTGATCCACAAATGAATGGGACACCGGTGCCAGATCTGAAGGTGTTTGGCTTCTTGCTACACACTCCCCTGGCTGGGAGAGGAGTGAAAGCTGTTCAGTACCAGTAAGAAAGGTGAATTCCCACTTCAGCTGGTTGTGCCTGGGATTCAATCTAATCCAGGGCACAGGGGAACCTTTCTGGGGTATAATGGAGGGAATACCCTTCTTAGGCTAGTCCCCATGTACCTGCCATTGTGAGAAACGATGGCTGGGAGTCCACCATGTCTTCTGAATCGTAATGCAAAGAACTAACCCCTTGGAGACCAGGTTCAACTCAATGGACAGCAAGAGACTGAAAGAATTTGAGATACACCCTTGTACCCGTGCACTAGGGTAGGGGAGGGTATAAGGAACCTTCCCTTTCTTGTATGTAAGAGCCAGCTGCAAATGCAGTCCTTGCACTCTCCTGAGCTAGTCAGCTCAAGGGAAGGAGCTATGTGGTATGGCCCTGCCCCACTGGACAGCCAGCAGAGCTGGTTGGCTAGAGAGTGGAGTGCATGCTGCACCCCTCTGGGTTGCATCCTCAGAGATCATCCTGGGAAAACGCAGCTCCACACCGTCAGTCTACCAATGTGGGCTGGTGCCTGAGACTGTGAATTAAGCACTGAGCACTAAACTCTAGGGAGCCTCCCTAGCAGGTGTTGGTAAGGATCAGTCCTTCTGTTGTGATGGTATCAAAAGTAGAGCAGGATCTTGAACCATACTCCCAAATCCAAAGCTCCTCAGAGCCTGGGGAGGTTCTGATTTAGGTCAGCTCCAAAATCTGAAGACAGGCCCATCTTCAGTCCAAAGAGATTTACTCAGAACCTGGAGCAACAACCCAGAATAATGTGAAAGAAACTGAGCATCTAAGGGACCCCTGGGAATAAATCCTCAAGCAGAGGCCTCCTTGGCGCTTGAGGCTAGCTTTACTTTGCACAGATATTTCACTAAGATCCCTAATTTGGAAAGGGAGAGATTCCCTCTGTGCAGAGGGCCAGCACAAGGTGTATGTACCACAGAAGTACAATTTAAACCCTGTTTTGAGGGTTTAAGTGGTGCATAGGTCTTGTGTGGGCCTCTACCCCAGGTAAATTTCACCCTTGGGGAAAGAGAGAGATGATGGGTTTTAACTAGTGACAGCTGAACCTGATAAAGATTCAGAGGTTTGGTTAGGTATTGTATCCATATGGACTGCCAAAGACTGGGATTTGTCCTGAATTGGGATTGTAGCTGACCTGCAAGCAGGGCTCACATGTCTTGAGAGAGATCCATGAACATAGGGATGTTTTTATGCTGGTGGGCATCCCCCCTTCTAGACTGAAGGTCTTGAAGGAATAGTACAGCTACTCAGGAATTTTCCACTGAAAAATTGTTGATTTTCCATCAGGAAAATGAAACTAAATGTTTTGAGTGGATTCAATGTGAATCTAAATATTTCTCTGTGTTGAACTGAGCTAAAATGTTTCATTTCAAGTCAGTTCAACGTAACATTGTATTTCCCTATTGTGACCTATTGCTTCATGGGACCTTTAGTTGAGGTGCCTGAGGCCCTCATTCTCTTCAATGGACTGAGCTCCACGGATGGACTGCATCTTCCATGGTGCAATACAGTTTTTCCTTTGCCTGAGCAGTGTGGTGTATGATGTTGTTACCTCAAAAGACAGATTTAGGGTACCCCACCTGTTATAACCACATCGATCTGTTCTCATCAGGTATGTGTCTCCAGGGTGGCTAAGGAAATACCTGGAGAACATGGATACAGCTTTCTGATAAATGATTAACACAAACAATATTCTTTTTCCAAAACAACACACATTTTATTGATGCAAATAAAAATGCCTGACACAGTAGTAATCTAAAACACAAATTCCTTATAACAATTAAAGAGCACTCCAAACTACATTGCCTTACAGTTTAAAGTAATGCTAAGTGGCTGTGCCCCTCTTCAGATGGCCAGTCTTCCACAAGTTGCTGACAGCAGCTTTGATATTCTTCAAGTCTTACATATATAAGTTCCTTTTACAATTAACCCACATGCACACACACACATATATGTATTGTGATAAGGTATGACCAAGTGGCTATGAGAGAGTCACTGAGGGCAGATATGTGAGCCTCAGATTGGTGAGAGCCCTGTTCCCAGCTAGCTGGGAACAGGTAACCTTTGGTTAATGAGACCACTTGGGGCTAATTAAGGGCCCACCCAAGACCCATCAAAAGCTCTTGCTCTGATCAGAGGGCTAGGAGAGTTTGGAAAATGAGGAGTCAGGAGCTGAAAGAAGCAGAGTGAAAAACCAGAAGTGGACTATGGAATAGAATCATGGTAGGGGAAAGTTGCCACTACCAGGAGGGTGGCTACTAAAGCCTGGAAGGGCAGTGTGGGGAAGCAGCCCAGGGAAAAGACTGTAGCAGTTAAGCAAGCCAGCAGTGGGAGGCTGCTGCCATCAGGGGCCCTGGGCTGGTGTCCAAAGTAGAGGGTGGGCTCAGACACCTCCCACCAGCTGCAGCTGGGATGGCCAAAGCTCCCCCCAAGAAGGGGTGAAGGCCCCAGTCAGGGCTGTAGGCTATGGTGAGGGCTGACTGCTGAGAGAAGTGCTGAACTCAGGGGTGCTGGGTGGATGCCCCATCAAGCACCACACTGCAATATGTATACTAACACTTTAGTACAGTGCAGTACATCTCAGATAGTTATAGTATTCTCCTGTGCATTCCCTCTTTCTCTCTCTCTTCTCCCTCTGTTACTGTCCTCTCTCTCCTCAGCTGTTGCTGCCATTGCTGCTGCCGCCGGCCCCCTGCACCCTGACCTTTATATGGCCCTGTCAGAACTTTCTAGACCCTTTTGCTAATATCGTTCTTGGCTGCGTGCCAATGGCCAACCTTCTACTTGGCTGCGTGCCAACACTCTAAACTGTCACTTCCCTTTGTGCCGTTTCTAACGGCCAATTCTCTATTTTGTGATATGTGGCCAGCAGCTTCCAGCTAATGGTGGAGTGACTCTTGCTTATTTAAAATGGAAGTCAGGGATGTGGGGATTTTAAGATGGAGTCTCTCTGGTACCAGTGGGAATCACAGGGCTGCAGGTGCCTCACAGGAGTTGTCTGTTCTGGGCTTTTCATTTTGGGGTCCAAAGTTCAGCCTTTGGATTTGGAGGAGGAAGGTGGGAAGTTTGGGGGACATAAAGGCTGAGTCTCTGGGAGAAAATTCAGGGACTAATTATTATCTTGTCTGAACTAATTCCCACCCACATCTCTGGTCTAAGCAGCGTATGGAAATACCTCTGATCTCTTTCCCTTATTCATCCCTGCCAGGAATGGTGAGCAGCTGAGGATCATCTGTGAGGACAATAAATATGACTTCTCCCTGCAGGAAACACACGACCTGAAGGAGGAAATTGCCATCAAAGTGGTACGTTCTGCTGGGATCTCCTGTAGTGACCGTTTTTCTCCATGCCATTTGGGTTTGGAGCCTGTTACTATCTCGCATAGCTTCTTGGTTCCCACTGGTGGGTACCAATTGCTCAGTGCTTTCTCCAGGCACACCTTTGGCAGTGGCTTCTGCTCCTACGGCTCTGACTGTGTGACCTGTTTTGTTCTGCAGGGAGATGAGATCCTAGTGGAATGTAACTACCAGACTCTGGATCGGACGGAGATCACCTTTGTAAGTCTGATTCCTATCTGCAAATTTTCTATGCCTTTAAGACCAGCTTAGTGCTATTGAAAGTGCTGGACTGAGATCTTGTAGAACAACGTCCTCTCTCCCCAGAGCAGATACAGCATTGTACAGTGCAAGCTTTCTTTGACGTAGATACAGAGATGCATGCCGGGATTGAGGGGTGGCTCCCCAAGCAGTTCCCTGGCAGGAAACTGGGTCTCCATGAAGAAGCTGGAACACAGCTGCTTAGTATCATTCATCACTGGAATGGGTTACCTAGAGAAGTGGTGGAATCTCCATCTTTAGAGGTTTTTAAGCTGCGGCTTGACAAAGCCCTGGCCGGAATGATTTAGCTGAGGTTAGTCCTGCTTTCAGCAGGCGGTTGGTCTAGATGACCTCCTCAGGTCCCTTCCAATGCTAATCTTCTGATTCTATCACAGAAATTCCCTGTGGTCTGCCTGGGCTCTGCTGTAGAAGGTACTCATGATAACAATATTGTTCCCATCCAACAAAGTGGGTTTCTGCCCACGAAAGCTTATGCTTAAATAAATTGGTTAGTCTTTAAGATGCCGCAGGACTCTTGATGTTTTGCTAAAAACAGACTATCACAGCTACCCCTCTGAAATTGTTCCCACTATGTTTTAGTGGATTTTGTGTTGCTCTCTGTATCTTGAAGGGTGGGCCAAGTACGTTGAATGAGATGTGCCTGGTATTCCTCTTCTATTAATCTCGCAACAACATCTCCAGCTGCATGGGCTACCCGGACATCCTGCAGATTGCCCATGCACTTGGCCAGGAGGCTTCAGAGTAAGTCCCTCATTAAATGTGTTTCTGAAGAGAGGGGAGCAAAACTTCTGAAGGAGGTGGCAATGAATGGGGAGGATGGCAACAGAAAGAGAACTGAAAGGGGATGTTGCTGATGTGGGTTCTGGAGCTGGGGTCCCAGCCAGTGCTTAATTTGTAATGAGAGAGGTGCCAGGGCTCAAGCAATGTTTTTTCTTTCATAACTGATGCAGCAAGCTCAGAGATGCCAGGGCTATGAACTGCCAAGCTTAGAGGTCCCAGGGATCAGCCCTGGCAAGACTCAGAACAAATTAAGCACTGGTCCCAGTCACATGGACCTGTCTGATTGAACCCTACTCAGGAATTTTTCACTTGTGATACCGTAAAGTCTCCTTTCCTTTTCCTCTCCTTTCTCTACTTCCTTCTTCCCCTCTCCTCACACTTTTCTTCTTCACTCTCTCACGTTCCCTTTACTCTTCCCCTGCAGTGCAATGGAAGGAATGATGGCCATGAATGATGTCGAGTGGAACAATGAAACCATCAAGGCTGCAGAGAAAGCCACCAAGGAGGCAGATCAGATAGTCATTATTAAAACCATTGATGTAAGTGGCCTTTGCCTTTACAATGAGTGTTTAGTGGTTGGGGAAACGTGGCAGAACTGGCGTCAGTGTCACACATGCAGAAAGACACCTGCACTTCATTGATATCCACCTGGTCACACAAAGGAATAGCCCAGGGCCAAGTGTATTCACTTCACTTTACACTTTCACTAATTTCACACCCTGACAGGCTAACCCTGGATCTCTCCCATTGCACACTCAGCTCTGCCAATGTCCTTCAGGCCTGTCCTGCGGCCCCCCCTGCTATTCCCTAGTCTACTCACACAGCTCTGTCAATTCCCCTCAGTCCTGCCCTGCAGCCTCCTTGCTATTCGAGTCCTGGGCTCTATACATACACAATTATGCTAATGCCTCTCAATTCTGATAGCCCTCATGGCCTGCTATTCCAGTTATGGGTGCACCTGCTCAAATCTTTCAAAGCACCCTAATCCTCATTTGTGTATTGGTTAGAGGACACTCTCTTAGGATGCACCTGATGAGCTGCTGAACCATGTCACCAAGGAAGTATACATGGGACTAGGGTGAGTGTGTAGAGACAAAATTAGGAAAGCCAAGGCAAAGAATGAGTTACAGCTGGCAAAGAATGATAAAGACAACAGGAAGGGGTTCTTCAGATATATCAGATGAAAGAGAAAGATCAAGGACAGTGTGGGTCTGCTGCTCAATGGAGAAGGTGAGTTGGTAATGGAAGATGATCAAAATGACTGCTCAATGCCTACTTTGCTTGAGTCTACTCACAGAAAATAATGTGACCAGATGACTAGTCAAGTTACCATAGACAATAAAGGGGAAGGGATACAGATCAGGATGAGTAAAGAATACATCAGATCTTCTGACCAATTTGAATTAATTCAAATCAGCAGTGCCTGATTCTATTCACTGAAGGGTACTGAAGAACTCTCGGAGCCAGTGGCAATAATATTTAAAAAGTCATGGATGACAGGGGTGGCCCCAGATGACTGAAGAAGGGCTAATGTAGTGTCTCTCTCTAAAAAGGAGGAGTTGGAGAACTATAGACCAGTCAGCCTGACCTCAATACCAGGGAAGCTACTAGAGCACTGTATAAAACATTCAATTTGTGAACATCTGGAGGATGAAGGGGTAATCACTAGCAGCCAGCATGGATTTATTAAGAACAAATCATACCAAGGCAGCTTGATTTCTTTGACAGTGTAACTGGTTTAGTGGATAGGGGGAATGCTGTGGACATAATATACCTGGACTTCAGCAAGACTTTTGACACAGTCCCACATGACATTCTGAAGTAAGCTGGAAAAATGCAGGCTTGACAGAACTATCATTAAGTGGATACATAATTGGTTAAATAACTGTAAACAAAGAGTAACTATTAATGGAATGATGTCAGATTGGAGGGAAGACTCAACTAGAGTTCTACAGGGATCTGTTCTGGGTCCAGTGTGGTTAACATCTTTATGACCTGGATGTAGGAATAGAGAGCATACTAATCAGATCTGCAGATGACACAAAGCTGGGAGTGTTGCCAACACTTCTGAGGATAGAGCTAAATTCAAAGGGCTCTTGATAAGTTGGAGAACGGGGCTATAAAATGAAAGACAAATGTAAGGTGCTACACTTAGGGAAGAAAAACCAAATGCACAAATACAGAATGGGGAATAACTGGTTGGTAGCAGCACTGCTGAGAAGGATCTGGGAGCTGTGTTGGATTACAATCTCAACTTAAGTCAGCAAGGGGATGCTGTTGAATAAAAGCAAATGCAATTTTTGGTTGCATTAATAGAGGCTTAGCATGCAAATCATGGGAGATGATAGTATTGCTGTACTTGGCAGTCGTACAGTTGAGTGCTATGTCCAGTTTGGGTCAGCAATGTATTGAAAGGATGAAGAGAAAGTGGAAAGGATCCAGAGGTGTGTGACAAAAGGACAGAATTCAAGAATAAGAAAATTCTGAAGGAACTAGGTATGTTTAGTTTGAAAAAGAGGCGATTAAGGGGGAACATGATAGCAGTTTTCAAATACTTGAGAGGCTTCCATAAAAAAGAGAGACAAAAATTGTTCTCTTGTCACAGAGGACAGGATAAAAGGCAATGGGTTCAAACTACAGCATAACAGATTTATATTAAATCTCAGGAAAAGCTTCCTAACTGTAGAAGCTGGAGGACATTGTAACAGACTGTGTAGGGAGGTTGTGGAAGTAAAAAACTGGAGGTTTTCAAAAGGATGCTAGATAGACAGTTCTCTTGGATAGTTTAGACACAACAAATCCTGCATCTTGGCAAGGGATTAGATTTCATGATGTTTGCTATACCTTCTAACCCTATGACTTTAATTTTAATTGAATATTTCAACCAAGTAAAGGGCAGGGGAGAAGTTTCCTTGGAAAGCCACATACAGACTATATTTACATAGGTACACAGCACTTGCC
Source organism: Mesoclemmys tuberculata (assembly GCA_007922155.1). NCBI lineage: Eukaryota > Metazoa > Chordata > Testudines > Chelidae > Mesoclemmys > Mesoclemmys tuberculata. The sequence continues at coordinate 576,379 of ML675730.1, read as the reverse complement.
TGTGGCAGTGCCCTAACTCAAGTAATTCAGAAGACAGAATTCCCTCCCCATAAGATATCTGTTCAGTGTGTTCAATACAAGTTCTGTTCATTATTATTTGTAGTATGGTAGTATGCAGAGGTTTCAGTGGGGTTCTGTTGCATACAAGCACAGACATAGACATGGTCTCTTCCGTAAAGAGTTTGGAGTCCTGCTGGTTATTAGGAAGGCAGTACCAACTTGCAGAAGAGAGCATCCCCTCATCTTGAAATTTGTGAGGCAATTCTGATTTTTGTGGAGCAATCAGAAAATCTATTAACCACATAGCTTGCAGGACAGTTCCAGAACCTAGAATTTATTTTAAGCACTGTTAGGGGCTTGTCACTTGTTTATCTGATAGGACAAACTCTTGCAATATAATAAAGCTTATAGTGTGATGTCACTGACCAATACTTTTGGCACTATATTATCACATTGCATCACAAGATCATAGGGTTGCATGTCCTCATGAAGCGTTTATAGGATGTGGGATTGCCTCAAGGGAATTAGGATGATTTAGGAAAAACACTAGTGTATATATAATGTATCTATATTATAATGCATCTATTGGATACTTAGTCATCTTCTATGTAAATCATAAGATTCACTTCCATCAAGAAGGGATCAAAATTCCACTCTCCTGTCTTTCATATTGCTTCCCTGATGTCACCATAAGAACCATGATATGATTTTGTCCTATATGACAATTTCATATGGATGGAAACCTGACAAATAAGACACCAATCAACCTAGTCACTCTAAATGTACCATTAACCCCAACGATCTTGGGGCCTCTGGTAATACAGCTCCTGCCCTTTTGAAAAAAACATTAATTTTTTTCTTTTTCCTTTCACTCTCAGGAGCTGCAGAAAAATGAGAGTGGTACAATCCGGGACATTATCATTTCAGAGAGTGGTCCCTGCCATGACATTTCTGGGCACCCCATAGTGCAAGGTTCCCAGATCGCAGCAAGCCTGCGGGGTGCTGCAGCTGTGTCTTCCAAGGCTCTCAGCAATGCAGAAATCTTGACTCTTCCTCTCTTCTTGCTGAAACAATTGACATTCACCTGGCTTCTCACTTCCTCCCACTGTAGAATTTGAGTGGCAGAATCACTGTTTTGTTTCAGGGTATCATTAACCCACTGATGCCTCTACATTACTGTGTGGTGATGGGATATTTACCTGGTAAAGCTTCTAAAATCCTTGGCAGTGACAGGAGATTTATCCAGCACAGTCTCTGAAATCCCTGGGCGTGAAACTATATTTACCTACTAAGGTCTCTGAGATCCCTGGGAAGGAATAGGGGCAATAGGAGACATTAACAAACACATTTATTTTGTTGTGATAAAAATGCTTTTAGTATGATATTCCATTCTAAAACCAGGAAAATATTGCAATATACTGCAGAAGAGACAGTACTGCAAGAGGCTAAATGCTCCCTTTTTAATGTCTACTAGTGTTTACTCATTCAAGGATTTGGAGTAGCTGGACAGTTGCTTGGTATGTACCCACTGGTGTTTCAGTAATCGCTGTCCATCGACAGGGTATTTACCCAATAAATATCTATAATCATTATCCAGTTACAGGCTATTTACCTATCCAGAGCTCTCTGATCACTCTCCAGTTAAACCAGTAAATGACCTGTAATTGCCTCCACTGATGGGCGGATTAGCTGGAAAATGCTGTGTTATGACGACACAGTGACAGGGAGTTTATCCGGTGATATCCAAGGCTCCAGACACTGCAGAGATGCTGCCTCTTCTTCTCTTGATTCAACACCAAAATGTGAAGAAACACAAACAACGTTACTCCTCTGCCTGGGCCTTATCACACCTATTTTTATGTTTTCTTTTTTTAAAGCTGTAAATGAGTGTTTTCTTGCAATGTCAAAAATACCTCCAGATGAAGCTGATTCTGAAATGAAATGTTTCTCTAATTACAACACTGGTTTTTTAAAGGGGAAACATAGGGCAGCTTCCAAATTTTCAACTGAAATGCTTTTGAGAAACAAAACATTTTCACAGGAAATGTCTGCTATCCTTAAAAATGTTCAGTTTTGTTGCCAGAAAACTGAAAAACTACATATTGTTCAAGTATGCTGTTTTTTCTGTAAAACCTGAAAATTCTTGTGGAAGTTTTCAGCTGAATGATAATGGTTTCCATTTTGTCAAAATTTTCGGTGGGGAAAAATCCCATTTTCTAGTAACTTGTAGTATAGTTTTTTTTTTTTAAAATGTATGATGCATCCCACCACAGATCATCAGTGAGGACAAACCTTGAGACTTTTAGCATGAAATCACAGACTTCCACCACATGAGCTAAGAATACAATTTCTATAGCTAGTGGTGACAGTAGCAAATTCTTATTCTGGCTGAGGTCCAGCTACCACAAGGTGACATAATACATAATTCACATATAGCACTTTTCAAAGGACAGCACTACCATTGTCCCACTTTACAGATGGGAAAACTGAGGTACAGAGCCCTGAAATGACTTGCCTAAGGTCACCCAACAGGCTAACAGGAGAGCCAGGACTAGAATACAGGTCTCCCAAGTCCCAGTCCACTATTAATTAGGCTATATACTACACATGGTTAGCCACAGAGCTACCCCTGAAAATAATCTGTAAGATTTTATAGGAGCAATTCATTCATTAAAAATAACCCATTAAGCCACTGAACCAGGCTTGTTGCTCAAGCCCTGAATTTGTGGAGTTCCTTACAAATTCCTTCTGTCTCCACCACATTTTCTTTTCAGACGATCCTCATCTATGGGGCTTTAAAATTATTTCATATATATGCTCATGTTGTTGCCTCTTTGTAAGGTGAAACAACTTCTGTTACAAAATAGTGCTTAAAAATCTACTTTGGCCTTGAATGCTCAAAAGGAGGCAGGTATTGTGACAGTGCCTAATTTTTAGGAGCCTAGAAAAAAATTCACAAAGCCCGAATTAGGCACCTAGGCTCTTATACAGGGAATGGGGAGAGATGGGTGCCTTAGAATGTTATCTACAAAAGCCAGCATGCGAGGTAGGAAGCTGCCAAAACTAGCTAGGGGGAGATGCTGATGAGAGGTTGTGTACTAAGCTCTGCTTTGTGATTCACAGCCAGGAACCATCTTAGAATCATAGAAGATTAAGGTTGGAAGGGACCTCAGTAGGTCATTTAGTCCAACACCCTGCTCAAAGCAGGACCAACCCTGACTAAATCATCCCAGCCAGGGCTTTGTCAAGGCACACCTTAAAAGCCTCTAAGGATGAAGATTCCACCACCTCCTTAGGTAACCCATTCCAGTGCTTCATCACCCACCAAGTGAAAAAGCTTTTCCTAATATCCAACCTAGACTTCCCCCACTGCAACTTGAGATCATTGCTCCTAGTTCTGTCATCTGTCATCACTGAGAACAGCCTAGCTCCATCCTCCCTGGAACCCCCTTTCAGATAGTTAAAGGCTATTATCAAATTCCCCCTCATTCTTCTCTTCTGCAGACTAAACAAACTCAGTTCCCTCAACCTCTCTTCATAAGTCATGTGCTCCAGTCCCCTAATCATTCTCTCTCCAATTTATTCACAACCTTTCTATCTGTAACCATAATACATTCTCCCTTGGTCTTCATCAGAAAGGAAAGGATGAGGAGTCTTCCTTAGCAGACCCCTCTTCCATAGGGACAGTGCCATTTGCCACCTGGTAACAAAGATAGAAATGCAATATGCAGGGCAAAAACTGAACCCATAGAAAGAACCCTACACTCTTCTATAAGTAGTCATCACTAAAAGCCAGTTCAGACCTTTAATAGCAACTCAGAGCAAAGTGCTCTTATTGTACCTACAACTGCCACTTGCCTCTCAGTAAAAGCATTCATCATGCTCAAGGTGTGACAAACATGTTCCTCCATAATGGGGCTTATACAGAATCAACTATGTCATTCTAGCATCAACCTTTTCCTGACTAGCCTTAGTTAACTTTACAGTCAACACAAGTCTCTAGAGCAGAGGATCCCAAACTGTGGTACCACAGGTACCATTGGTGGTATGTGAGCTTTCTGGAAGTGTCATGCTGTAATTGCATAGGCTATCCATTTTAAGGGATAGTGGGGTCTGGGACCAGCCAACCCTTGTTCCATGACATGACTTTCTTAGGGAAACAGTTGTGACCTAAGTTGCCTAGGGTAGTCCAAACTGAAAATGCCAAAACCAGGGCAGACTGCAAAAAGGACAGCAGATTCCTGCAAAACTGGTAATTAACACTGTAGTGTAGATTCACCAGCCACTCACTGGTTATCAAGAAGCTGAAAATAAGAAATCACACAACCCCTTTTATTGCAGTCCAGTCTTTGGCTGCCAATCACTAGATAGGTCCAGTAAAGTGAGAAATTACCTAAAACTCTATTCAGAATGTTATTCTGATCCCCAGAGGGCCAGTCACAGTATCAAATTAATAATAGTTCTGATCTTACCTAAAATACCAAGCTGCCAGCCAATCCTTTAGTATCTAAAACTAAGTTTTATTATGAACGAAAAGCAAAGAAAGAAGAGAGTTGTTAAATGGTCAAAGCAATCAGATACATACATATGACTTCAGAGTCCATATATCAGGCTCTTAGCAGCATTGGTGAGTTTGCTGGCTTGTAAAGTCCCTCTGGAACACACCCAAAGCTTGGATGAGTCTATGAGTCCTTTGTTCAAAGTTCAGTTTGTAGAGAAGTTACTCCACAGGTGAGAAGCAAAATTAAAGACAAAAAAAGAGAAAATGCAGCTGCATTTTATATTTTTGCCATGTGGCTTGTACATCCTTTGTTACAAACACAAGCTCACAGCACATGGGCATGAAAAAGCACTTGGAATCCACGGTCCATAGGCATGTCCCTACATGTCTTTCTGACTCATAGGTAGCCGGTTTTCTCTCAATGCATTTATTGTACAGCTGATTGCACTTAATTGGCCTTTAAACAGGCTAGATAGTACTGATGCAAATTTGTCTGGGGGTGTCACCCAGATGCACAGCACAAGTTTGAGATATCAATATATCACACATTTATAACTCATGATACAAAGATGATACATACATATAAACAAGATGATCATATTTAGCAAATCATAACTTTTCCACTTATACCTTACATATTTTGTAAGATTTATTGCAATTTTGTAATATTGGTAACAGTAATATTACAAAAGGTCACCCATTTTCCATACAAGGTCACAACAGGTTCAAGGAAACAGTAGACTACTTAGAAAATGGGGGGGCAGATATTAATCAGGTAGCTACCTCCATAACATGGTAAAACCGAACCGTTAGGTGACCCCCAGGAGGATAGAATTATACAATCATAGAAGATTAGGGTTGGGAGGGACCTCAGGAGATCATTTAGTCCAATCCCCTATTCAAAGGAAGACCAATCCCAACTAAATCATCCCAACCAGGGCTTTGTCAAGTCTCTAACGATGAAGATTCCACCATCTCCATAGGTAACCCATTTCAGTGCTTCACCTACCTCCTAGTGAAAAAGTTTTTCCTAATATTCAACCTAGACCTCCCCCACTGCAACTTGAGACCATTGTTCCATGTTCTCATTGGTGGCAGATGATAAAACAGCCTAGCTTCATCCTTTTTGGAACCCACATTCAGATAGTTGAAGGTTGCTATCAAATCTGCCCTCACTCTTCTCTTTTGCAGACTAAACAAACCCAGTTCCCTCAGCCTCTCCTCATAAGTCAAGTGCCTCATAAATCATTTCTGTGGCCCTTCATTGGAGTCTCTCCAATTTTCCACATCCTGCCGGAGATGGGGGGCCCAGAACTGGACACAATATTCCAGATGTGGCCTCTCTAGTGCCAAATAGAGGGGAATAATCACTTCCCTCAATCTGCTGTCAATGCTCCTACTAATGCAGCCCAAAATGCCATTAGCCTTCTTGGCAACAAGGGCACACTGTTAACTCATATCCAGCTTCTTGTCCACTGTAATCCTCAGATCCTTTTCTGCAGAATTTCAGTTAGTCCCCAGAAATGCATGGGATTCATCTTTCCTAAGTGCAGGACTCTGCACTTGTCCTTGTTGAACCTCATCAGATTTCTTTTGGCTCAATCCTTCAATATGTCTAGGTCACTCTCTATCCTATCCCTACTCACCATCATATTTACCACTCCCCACAGCTTAGTGTCATCTGCGAACTTGATGACGGTGCAATCCACCTCATCCTCCAGATCATTAATGAAGATGTTTAACAAAACTGGCCCCAGCACAACTCCTGGGGCACTCTACTTGATATCGACTGCCAACTAGACATCGAGCTGTTGATCACTACTTGTTAAGCCCAATGATATAGACAGCTTTCTGTCCATCTTATTGTCCATTCATCCAACTCATACTTCTTTAACTTGCTGGCAAGAATACTGTGGGAGGTCTATCAAAAACCTTACTAAAGTCAAGGTATATCACGTCTACCGCTTTCCCCACATCCACAGAACCAGTCATCTCATCATAGAAAGCAATCAGCTTTGTCAGGCATGACTTGCCCCTGGTGAATCCATGGAAAGGACAGACAATCAGGAGGGGGGAATTATAGAGAAGCATTAAGTTGGTAGAGTCTCCCTGGGATAGGAACCAGAAGAGAGACTTGTGGGTTGGGGAAGCCTGCCTGAATCACAGCGAGCCCCAGGAAGGAGGGCTAGTGGATCTTGAACTAAGAGGATGAAGTGTGTGAGTTCAAGAACCCAGGAAGGCTCCATGGAATGGGGCTGAAACCCAGAGACTGGTGGGCTGGGAAAACCTGTATAAGTCACAGTCCAGCCCAAGGGATGAGGGCTGTGCAATCCTTTTCCCAAAAGGAAGTTCTTGCAAGTCTGGGAAAAGGGCAGGAAGAGACCCATGGGAAAGACTCTGCAAAGAAGCCAGGACTGCAGTGGGACTGGCCCCACTTCCAGGCTCAACAAGGAACCTGGGTCCCTGAAACCTTGGAATAAGGGCAAATTGGAGCTGAAGCTGCCTGGGGCCCAGGTAAAGGCTCCCCGTTGCCAAAATTCCTCTATCTCCATCAGACCCCTCCACTTTTATTCACTGACACTCACCACCAAAGCCTCCCTACACTCCAACCAGAGCTCCTACCCTTAGTCTAACATCATTACAGCTGAGTGGGAAACATTCTTCCTATCTCATGAAACCTTTTGTGAAACTTTTTTCAAAAAACATTCCCATTCCATATCAGAACGAAACAGACTTTTCAAAATGTTTTGTGGAAAAAATGGACAAAGAGAGCAAGATCCATCCACCCACCACAGAATAGCAACATCAAAGTGTTTAGGGCACTCCTTGGGATGCAGAAGACCCATGTTCAAATCAGCCAGAGTAAAGCCATTTTTTTCCTCATCCCAGTGAGTGCCCTGACCACCAGGCTATCCTGGGATGGGTTTCTGTGTTTGAGTAGAAATTCCACCTCTCCTGACAAAATTTTCATCAAAAACCATAGGTTCTTGTGAACAGTTTCCATTTTGACAAAACCTGCATTTTCTGATGAAAAAAGGATTGTCAAAAATATCTCGACCAGGTCTAAACCTCATGTCCTCTAGCCCACACAGGCTCCCCCAGACAAATGCCTTTCTCTTCTAAATTCCCCCAGACAGATTTCCCCCAGCCAAATTCATACAAATACTGTAGTGCAATCTTCTTATAGTGAAATGCAACTTACAAATGTAGATTTTTTGTTACATAACTGCACTCAAAACAAAACAATGTAAATCTTCAGAGCCTACATATCCACTCAGTTTTACTTCTTGTTCAGCCAATCAAAGACAAACAAGTTTGTTTACATTTAAGGGAGATAAGGCTGCCCACTTCTTATTTATGATGCCACCTGAAAGTGAGAACAGGCATTCACATGGCACTGTTGTAGTCAGCTTTGCAAGGTATTTACAGATATGCTAAGCATTTGCATGTCCCTTCACTCTTCGGCCACCAATCCAAAGGACATGCTTCCATGCTGATGATGCTCATTAAAAATTATGCATTAATTAAATTTGTAACTGAACTTCTTGGAGGAGAGTTGTATGTCTCCTGTTCGGTGGTTTTACCCGCATTCTACCATATATTTCATTTTAATGACGGATGGTGACTCAACACATTTTATTCGATTTAAGAACATTTTCACTGAAGATTCGACAAAACACAAAGGAGGTACCAACGGGAGATTTCTAAAGATAGCTACAACACTCAACTCAACATTTAAGAATCTGAAGCACCTTCCAAAATCTGAGAGGGATGATGTAGTGAAGGTTACAGAAGATGTTGTGACGCATTGGAGATAGAGACACCGCGGGTCTGGTCAAGACCGGTTGAGTAGTAAATATGTTATATAAGTTGTTTTGTAGTTTTTTATCTCATTCTGTTTTGTCCCAAGGAAAGAAAAAGTGTGAGCTCAGTTATTTTTTGTACATAAGCCAATTCCTGCTGTTCCCTAGAGTAAACATGCTGTGCTATATAAGAGCTTGAAATGTGAATAATTAAATAGAGACTCCACCATGAACTGACTGGGGGTGTCTGGCTTTCCCCTGCATCCGCTTCGCAGAGACGTAGGGTCTCCCTCTGCTGTTTGGAGCGTAAGGCGTATTAAAGATAAGTGTACCTAACTAGCAGTGTGGGCATGTTTTATTCCTTAGCTGGTACCTAGAATCTGCAAGCATGAGAGTCCTGCCTAACAGACGAAGTGTGGAACATGCTGTCAGAAGACTTAATAGAGCAATACTCTGATGCAGAAGCTACAGAACCCAACCCACTAAAAGAAAATCAACCTTCTGTTGGTGGCAACTGATTCAGGTGATAAAATTGAAAGTACATCAATCTGCACTGCTTTGGATTGTTATTGAGCAGAACCCATCATCAGAATTGAAGCATGTCCTCTGGAATGGTAGCTGAACCATGAAGGAACATATGAATGTTTAGCATATCTGGCACATAAATACATAGAATATTAGAGGTGGAAGGGACCTCAGGAGGTCATCTAGTCCAATCCCCTGCTCAAAGCAGGACTAGTACCTTGCAACGTTGGCTACAACAAGTGAACACCTGTGCCATGCGAACACCTATTCTCATTTTCAGGTGACATTGTAAATAAGAATTGGGCAGCATTATCTCCTGTAAATGTAAACAAACTAGTTTGTCTTAGCAATTGTCTGAACAAGAAGTAGGCCTGAATGGACTTGTAGACTCTAAAGTTTACATTGTTTTATTTTTGAGTGCAGTTATCTTTTTACATAATTCTAGATTTGTAAGTTCAATTTTCATGGTAAAGAGATTGCAGTACTTGTATGAGATGATTTTTTTTTACAGGGCAAATATTTATAATAAAAATATTAAGTGAGCACTGTATGCTTTGTATTGTGTTGCAATTGAAATAAATATTTTTGAAAATGAAGAAAACATCCAAAAATATTTTAAATGCTATTCTATTACTGCTTAACAGCACAATTAATCATGAATAATTTTTTTAATTGCTCGACAGCCCTACTGAAAATACCTAGGCCTATTAAGGCTTGAAAGAAATATGCTCCCCATTCAGTGTGAACTCTATCTGTGTATCTGAGAACTAGACTGATTTCTTGAAAGGTGACATCACCTAATGCACCAGTGAAAGGGAATACAAAGGGACAGAGGCCCTTGAACAATCACTCCCAAGTGTTCTCTAATGCATGTAATACAATGTTTTCCCCTATCACAAACAAAGGGGCTTGGGAATCAAAGGAGGCTTATGTCATCCCACACCCTGTGATTTACCACTACAAAAGGTCAATAGCATGCTACAATTCTTCTTTTGCTACTAAAGTTGTCAAATGACACAGCAGAAAGGGGCTGGAACTTTGTTCTTGAGGACAAGGAAAAGGGGTAGTTTTAACAGAGGAAGCTTTGAGCCAGCCCCAGACTAGAGTCAAGTCCTGAAAGTGACACAGAAACAGAGCAAAAGGGAAGGAAGGAGAAGATGTCAGAATTCATCACTTATGCTGACTTGAATCTGCCCCTGGCAGCTGGACCCAGTCAGAGCCTGGTGAAGGGCAGAGATACTGAGGCAGGTAGGTCATTGCTTTTTGTGCTGTGCTTTGCACTGCAATTGGCCAGCCCACACTCACAGTTTGGGTCACCATGAGTGTTATGGAGCTCTACACACCATGTGGGAGCAATGGTGGGAAAAAGGAGGGAAGGAAGCTGCTGGGCCCTGTGGATGGAGGGAGGTCTGGTTTGGTCTCTATACCTTAATTTAACCTGGTGCAGTTCTGCTTATAGATAACACCTCCCTCTCCTTGATATCTATGTCTTCATTGCCAAAAATGTATTTTTATAATGAGACAGCTAACTTGAGTTCTGTAACTGTAAAAACACATCTCCCCCTCTTGGTTTCCCTTTCTTTTTCCAGAGAATCATAGATATGGAAAATACCTATATAGTCACATTAATCCATAGTCCCATCAATCCTCTTAACCCAATTAAACTGATATATTGAGGACCTATAACGCACTTTTATCCCATGTAAGGGATTAATTTTGCCTGGTGACAAGAGTGAGGGACTATCACTTTCATGCTCTGCTACATGATGGCTCTGAATATGCAGCCAAAAACTGTGTGGGCTTCTTATAAACTGCAATATCACAGTCCTGATTCCCAGTTTTCTCTCTCCACTTGTATCTGTGTTACCCCAAACATGCCTCTACCCCAACAAATACTAGTTGCTTTTGCTTATTCAAGATGAATTTTTTTGTTTTAGTTTGTGCATATATTTGTAATCTCTGTAAGTTATTTTTTCCTCTGTATTCTCTCTGGTAACCGCTACCAAATTTAGAAAAATATGCAAACTTAGGGCCTGATTCTCCAGTGCCCTGCATCTCATTTAGTCACTTATAGCAATGCAGAGTGATTGTAAAATGCTACCCAAAGAATTGTTGTGTTTTACATCCACTTTGCCCTGTTGTGAGTGATTAAACGAGAGAAAGGGTAATGCAGAATTGGATCCATCACTAACTAGCAAATGATGCTGGTTAACTCCAATCACCAGTAATGAATATATTCTTAATGAGATCAAAACTAATGCTACCATCTGTAGTAGCACACCAGACACCACCTTCCAATTTTCCAGGAACACAGAACAAATCAACACTTTTAGTCTGAATTACGTTTTGTTGTTATTTTAAGCTAAAATAAATAAGAAAAAGTAGCCTCAATAAGACAGCAGTATATTGTGCATGTGTGCTCATGCACCTGCAAATGTCTCCTCTGTTGCTGTCTGCACTGAGCAGAAGATAAAATGGATGTTGCAGTCCTTAAGGGAGCTGAATGTGCAAGATACAGAAAAGAGCATTGTAACTGTGATATTGCTAAATACACCACAAATATGTGACTATTGTTTGTTGCTCTGTCTTTGATTCCTTCTCTAGTTGTTTTCATTCCACTTTGTTTCCTTCCTCTCTCTCTTCTGTATTACTTATTTGCTGTTTTTAGATTCTGTGTATGCAAAAGTGAAAGCGAAATCCCACAACACCAATGACCTGGATAGTTGTGCCACATATGGTGAGACTTCAGGTGCTTCTAAATTGAACCGTATGCAAGTAAGGAGGGGGGAGGGGGCAGCTGCTCTGATTTTTTCCCCAGAATGCACTGCTACAGACAGCAGCGTAGCAGACAGGTGTGGATGCACATTTGACTTAGCCACAGTTAGGAAGCAGAAACGGTGTAGTATAGACTAAACTCAACCATGTTGTTGTAACTGGTCTCATCTGTGGGTATCCCAAATGGTTAGAAAAATTCTATTGTACTTGCAGTGTACGCAGGGCCTCAAGCACTTCCACACACCTGTTAGAGGCACCTAAGTGCTAAGATAGGTATCTTTAGTAGGGTTGCGTAGGTGTAACTAAAAATAGAATCTGACACTGTAGCTGGAATTTAGTTATCAGTTCTTGTGCTGATGCACAAAGAAAAATAGATTGCAGCTCCCCCTCTCTGAGCTGTGCTAAGTCCTCATGGCAAGCAGGAGAAAAACACGGTCGATTTTTATTTTAGTCAGCGAAGTCCTTCCACGTCACTCTGCATGCGCATACAAAGCAGGTCTGTTGACTTGCTGAGTTAAAAAGTACCAGGTTATCAGACATTGCTCAGAGCGGAATTATTCAGTGACTGAACTTCTTTGGGTGGGAAATCTCACAGAGAAAAATGCTTTCTCATGAGATTTCCTCAGACTTCCTGGTACTGGCTGGGTGAGGGAAACCTACATATAAGAGCCTCTCAGCATTTTGGTACTTTTACATTTGATGAAACTAAGAAATGCAGATCTGACTCGGTGTGACAACAGTAAGGAAGTAAGTTAACCAGACCTTTAATCACACATCATTGGAGGCCAGAGTTTGGGTTTGAACTCGGAGAAAGATTCAATATGGCTTTTCTCTGGGCTAACCCAGATTACTTTATAGAACTATGGATAACATAGTGAATAACCTCAAATTGCTCTTCAGATCCCATCAATCAAGAAGTAAATGTAATTACCAAAGATACGGGTCAGCCTGGACCAGATGAGCAAATATTCCAGAAAGGGGCTGAAGTAGGAGGAAATGGAAAGACCTTTAATTCAATGTCTGGTGAGTTTATTGGGCCATTGAACACTGGTCTCCCTTGAAATCTCAGCTGGTTCTAAGTAATCCATTTCCCTGGTTGATCTATAGTACACAGTTAGCACTAAGTTTATAGGGCTATTGAATATTTTATGGATCTCCTTGAAATGAAAAAAATCACATAATCAGACAGTCACAGAAAGTAAGAGGAGAAGATAAGGGAGAAAGAGACAGCCCATTTGCACTGCAAAATTTACCATGTTGGGGCATTGTCATGGTAATAGTCCTGTTTTGTTATAACAACCATTTGGTCTTGCTCTTGGATTTCCATGGGGAGATGGTTCTATTTAGAGCTTAGTGGTAACTTCAGCAACCGCTACTGAGCAGTGAAAAGAACAACCAGCCAAATGGTAGAGTGGGTCAAGAAGGTGAATGGAAGATCTCTCTCAGTTCTCAGATGAGTCCACACTATATCACAAGTTACAGCAAATGGGGAACTTCTGTGCTGTGGGTTTGGCATAACTTGACAAGTTTTCATCAAGCTGCTGAACTCAGAGAGAAAAGGGAAGAGGAACATTATCTTAGCAGCATATTAAGAAGAGTTTGTTTCCTAGTTGTTCCTCCCCTGGATTTTCTTTCTGTCTGCAGATCAGAGGCGGTGCACCAGAGGCCATGTGCTTGCACTGACAGCTGTGACTGGCCTTCTCCTGGTAATAGGTGTGACACTTGTACTTGTATGTAAGTTCTGCTTAAAATGCCACAAACACTTTGATTTCACCTTGGCTTGTGTTTCCTATGTGTAGTTCTTCAGCTGTTGGCTGAGATGTGAATTTATGACTCCCACACCCCAAAAGCTCTGCTAGTTTTAAGTTTCAGGAGAATCCTCATCAGCTAGAAGTGTGAGTGAAAAGAGGTCTTTCAAAAAGTTGAGTCCCATGAACTTTTATAATTAAAACTACCAAATGAAAAACCAAACCCAATTGATCAAAAAATTGATAACTGGGAGAAACAACAAAGAACACATAGCACTGTGCCCCATCATCATTTGGCCAAGCAGTTCCTAATGGACTACTGCAGGCAACTTAACATAAAGCATCTCTCAAACTGCTCTATGCTACTCAAGTCAGAGATTCAGCTCCTGCTCAAGCTAAAGATCTAGGAAAGCACAGAAGAGGCATAGGGTTTGTCTAGATGGAGAGTTAGTGCATGACAAGCCGGAGTGTAAATGTACTGCACACTAGAATGCCTGTGTAGACTCTGGTGCACTTTGACATGTAGCTGTTTGACACAAGAGTACCTCAAAGAGCACCAGGGAAGCTCTAGAGAACTTTCAGTGTGCAGTAGCAGGGTTCACATGACCAGGTAGTGAGTAGCGCATTAGTGCACTGTAAATTTACACCCTAGTTTGCCATGCACTAACTTTCTGTCTAGACAGGCCCCCAAAGTTACGTTTGCCGACTTTCCATAACCTGTGTTCAGGAATATGCCTCTCTCCTTCCCTCCTAAACCCCCTTCCTTCCCACTTTCTCCATCACTGTTTCTTTATATATTCCTTTTGCATGTAAGCTAAAATTGTGGACCTTCTGAAATGTGTAACAATATATAAATATTAGAGCCCTCCCCAGGGGCCTGGCTTGGAGGCCTGGATCTCATGACTGTAGATACACAGATGTTTACTGCTGAAAACTATAATTAAAATGTTAAAGTGAGTCCAATCAGTGAAAGCCCCATGATGTTTTTAGTTTACCAGAAGACACCTGAATTACAA
>ML675730.1:389943-562001 GCA_007922155.1 Mesoclemmys tuberculata | reverse complement strand
ACACAAGAGAAGAGGGGAGGGAGGGGAAAGAGGAAACAGCCTCCCTAAGCTGCTGGGCAATTTCTGCTCCTTCCCTCACTCCTGTGAAAATGGTGTTTACTGTTCCTTCACCTTCCCCCCACCTATCCAACAATTTTTCTAGTCTCCTGAGGGGAAGGGGACAGACCTCTGCCTGCATTCTGCAGCAGCTCTAGTTGACTAGTGTTCCTCATGCAGCAGAGAAGTGGGGAAAACAGCCAAGCAGAGGGAGGTTTTTCCCAGGGAAGTTGGAGGGGGTGGGGGACGGGGTAAAAAAAAAATAAAACCACACAACACACATGAAGCCTGGAGCTTCTTGCATCCCTGCAAGATTGGTTTTAGTAAGGACCAAAAGTGTGAGACTCATAAGCCATGATAATTTTGTGAGAGCTGGCAAAACTGATATTATGATTGCCAAGGGAAAGCTTTTATTGAATAATGCGGATGCCACAAAATGGAAAGTTTTTGCAGGAACATAGATTTCATCAAAAAAGTCAAAGAAAAATGTTGCATTTCACTATGTTCACTTTGATATTTCTAATACTAAATTTTCATGTAACAGGAAATTTTGACAGTTGCACTTTTCATTCAGATTCTGGATGAATGTAAACTTCAAAAAGTTGGAATTTTCCAGCAACCGAAGTTCTGAGTTTGGACCAGCTATAATTATTATGCTTATTTTACAAATTTGTGTGTAGAGAAGGCCTCAATAGGCACTGTTTTCATTACATGGATTTAATTAAACTCTTTAGTAAAATCATGGCAATCCCCTATCTAGACAGTCTGATTTCAATTTAAGGGTCAGTTAATTTGGTTCAGGTTAAACCTCTTCTTAATTAGCTGAAGATAAACTGGTGTTATTGCAGTTTATACCCAAGTGTCCACTCAGTCTCTTGCAGTGTTTTAACTAAATCAATTTAAAAACCACAAGCTAGGCTAAAGATTGTGCAACTCTGCACATAAGCAAGCTGTAGGTTGGTGGCACAATCCACCCAGGGCTGTCTCAACCCTTCCTCGGGCCCAGGCTCCAAGGAAGGCCACAGCGCCTTTGTCTAGGGAATAAACTCCCAGCTTATGCATCTGTAGCACCGGCCCCCAGGCAGGGCAGGCCTCCCTGGCAATCTGTAGCCCTCTGACCCACACATAGGGCACAACTGGTAAGGTGTCCACAACCCCCATCTTCCAACAGGCAGTGTGGGCAAGCAGTCCATTGCCCCCAGCACTCCAAGCAGGGCAGGCAAAGTACCCTTTAGCCCCCAGCTCTCAAGTGGGGCTGGCAAGTACACCCAGTCTATAACCCCAGCCTTCAAGCTGGGCGAGGCTGGTAAGCAGGTTACAGTCCCCAGCCCTCATGCCAGGCAGGGCAGGTGGGGCAATCAATGGCCACCAGCCCTTAAGTAGGCGGGGTTGGTACAGGGGTCTATAGCCCCTGGCCTTACAGTCAGGTGGGGCTCGCAAAGTTCAGTGTCCTCTGGCCAGCAGTGCAGAAGAAGCCAAGCACTCCCAAGGTGGTTAGGGAAGGAGGACACAGGCCCACCCAACTCCACTACATCCCAGCCTAGGGTCTTAGCAGGGGCCAAGCCTTTTCCACTGCATCAGTGGGGATCCAGCCACAACACGCAGACTGGTTTGACCTCGGACTCAGCCACGCTAGGGTTGGCCATCCCTGGGCTACTTCCTCCCACCCAATCCCCGGGTACCTGCATCCAGACATCTCCCTCCAGGTCGCTGGGGTAGACGGCAAGCAGGGGCCCCACAAGTCCCTCACTATCGACTGGTGGCTGGTCCAGAAACTCCTCAAGGTCATTCACAGAGGGCAGCTCCTCCAGGTCCCAGGGTCCCTCCATACACAAGGCTCAGTCTGCTCCTGGGAGTCCCCAACGTCAGGCAGCTCCTCCAGGTCAGGGCCAGCCTCAAGGGGTTTCTCCCACTCAGCAATCTCAGGTGTTCTCTCTCAGCTACTAGGGCCCAGCAGCCCCCTCCAGTCACTAGAGCTGTCAACCTAGCAGGGTCTGGGGACTCCAGCTGGGCAGGAAGTGCCCCAACCAGCTGCAGGGGCTGGGCTCAGATCAGGCCTAAGCCACAACCACTGATGAAACACATCTGCCTCTAGCAGCAACTTCCCCCTGACTGAGCTCCTATGGAAAGAACCGGAGAAGGCGCCCACCCACTGCTAAAGGCTCCCCCCCCCAGCCTGGGGGAGGAGCCACTGAACGGGTTTTCAAATAAATACGGGGGACAACAGATGAAAAAACAGGAAGGGCGTGAGGGTCACAGGTTTAAAAGAAGAGAACCAGAAGGGGACACCGAGCAGAGAACCCCGGACAGCGCCCACTGCTCCTCAAAGGTGTCCAGGGAGCCAACGGACACTGCCCAGAGGAACTCTGCCCGGAGACGTGAATTGATAAGGGAACGGAAATAGGCCCCACAGTCGCAGGGAGCCTCCCCTGCTAACCTCCTCTCCCTGGTCTTGTAGATGGTTAATTTGGCCAAGGCTAGGAGGAGGTTGACGAGGAGGTCCTGCGACTTCGTGGGGCTATGGATGGGGTGTGAGTGGATGAACAGGTGTGGGGAGAAGTGCAGCCAGAACCTCAACAAGAGGTTCTGGACAAGCCGGAAGAGGGGCTGCAACCGGGCGCATTCCAGGTACACGTGCGCCAGTGTCTCCCTCACGCCGCAGTAGGGACAGGTGTCAGGGTGGGAGGTGAACCACGCCAAGTACACGCCCGTGCTCACGGCTCCGTGAAGGAGCCGCCAACTGATATCCCCGGCGGGCGGTGGGGTCAAGGTGGAATACAGACTGACCCACCGGGGGTCCTCGCCCTCCAAGGATGGTAGGAGGTCCCGCCACTTGGTGTCCAGGCAGGACGCAAGGGCGAGGAAGTGAAGGGTGTGGAGCACAAGTGTGTACAGATGTTCCCTAGGCGTGGTCTGGAAGAGGACTGGCTGCAAATCGAGCAGCTGGCTTGGGGCGTGAGGATGGGGGGGAGGGCGAGGGAGTTCACGGGGCCGAGGCCCAATGGTAAGCACTGGAGGGCCGGGGCTGCCCCCTGACTGAGCTGCTGTGCCAGCCTTTTATACTTCCCTCCCCAGTCCTGGCTCTGCCCCTCTGCTTCTGGGTGTCTTGACCTGCAGGGCCTGGCTCTGTCCAGTGGGGGCGTCATGACCTTTTCTTGGGCCCAGACTGCAAGGAAGGCCACAGCTCCTTAGTACAGGGAGCTGCGAAGCTCCCACTCTCCTGCACCTCCCTTACTGCTGCTGTGTGGGGGCCCTTTTGGCCTAGGACCCTCCTCCTGTGGGCCTGGAGGGGGTGAGTGACCCCCCCTAACCACCACCTCCCGTGCAACCACCACCACCTGTGGTGGGGCCTCTTTGGCTAGGTCCTTGCGCCTACCTCTACTGCTGCGAGTGCCTCTTCTCTGCTGCTACTTCTCCCCTTCACCCTAACCATCTGTGGGAACCCCTGTCCTTCTCACCTCTGTGCCCCCCCGTATCTGCCCCTTGCAATCCGCCCCCTCCCCGGGGTTTGTGGGTTGGTTGGTTGGTTTTGTTTGTCTGTCTGTCTCTGTGTTGGTTTGTTTGCCCCACCCTCCTTACTTTGGCCTTCAGGTAAGCGTGTTGGCCCTGCCCCAGCTCCTGTGTTCGTTTGTTCCTTGCCCCACACAGCCTTGGAAGTTTTCCCTTGTGCCTCCCCAGTCCTGCTCCAGCCCCAAACCTACCCCCCTCCCCTGCCTACAGCTGCTTCCCTGCTGCTCTGCCTCCCCCCTTGCCCCTGTGCTACTGCCCCTCTCGCGCTCATGGCCCCCCTTTAAGTTGTCCCCCTTTTTTAGTTGAGCCCCCCCATACACACACACCCCCCATTGCTTTAGCCCCCGCCCCACTCCCTGTGCAGCTGGTGGAGCCAGTGTTCCACCCAGAACTGGTGAGTGCATCGTCCCTGTCTCACTGCCTGGTTTGGTCTCTCCATATTCCCTTGTGCTGGTGCCCTCCTCCCCTGCTTTCAGCCTAGCAGAGAGGAGCGGTTGGCCTCCCTCATCCCTTTCCCCACTTCCACCTTTGCTCCTCCTCCCCTCCCTTTTCTGTCCATTATTCCCTTCCTCCCCAAACCTGCTCCTACCCGCTCCCAGGATGGCAGGTGTGCCTGGGGCCGGGACCCCCTTCCTGGATGCTCCCGCCCCTGGATGATCCATCCCTGCCTGCATTGTCTGGCCTTGCTGCTGCTGCTGCTGGATCACAGGGCTCCGGCCCCCGTGTGCTGGCTGAGGCGAACTCGAGAAGGGACTCTGCTGCTGCCACAGCTTCTGCTCCCTGGCTTCAGGGGATGTGCCCTTGGCTGGCAAGAAGGACCGGAGCGGGGGGAGAAGAAGAGCAAGAGCTCTGCCCGGAAGGTGACACCTCTCGGGACAGGGAACCCTCCTTTCCCCTCCACCAGCTGTGGGACAGTGGTGGCAGCCTTGAAGATGTATGAGAAGGCAGTCTTCTTCCTGGCATCTGAGGCCACTGCCCAGGAGGCGGTGGAGAAGGGCCTGGCTGTGGGGGCGTCGATGTCCCCATGGAGACCCTGGAGGACCTGGGCGTACGGGTGGTCCTCGCATCTGTTCCACCCTTCCTCCCCAACGCTGCCCTTCTGTCTCTCCTCTCCACCCTGGAGAAGCCCCTCTCCACAATCATCCCTCTTCCCCTTGGCTGGAAGGACCCTGCCCTCTGCCACGTCCTCTCCTTCCGCCGGAGGTGCAGGTTCAGCTGCTGCTGGTAGCACGTGGTGGGGAGGCGCTTGAGGGGTTGTTCCTGGTGCCCCATCATGGGGCCTGGCACCAGGTCCATTACTCCACCAGGAAGGCCCGGTGCTACCTCTGTCGGGCGACAGGGCACGTTCGGAGGCATTGCCCCCGGCCTGGCAAGGAAGGAGGCCTGGGACCCCCGGGGCCCAGGAGGGCACCAGTTGGGCCAGCAGCAGCAACCCTAGCCATACGGTCCCTGTGCCAACCCCTCCTCCTCTGTCACTGGCTTTTACCGTGGCTCAGGTCCCGGGGGGGACCCCCACCCCCAGGATGCCCAGGCGAGCGGGCAGGCCCCAGCGCAGTCTAGTGGAGCCTGCAGAGGAGGGGGAGCCAGGGCCATCACTATCTGTCGATGGAGGAGTCTCAGCCAGGAGAGGCCTCTCCTTCTCCCGCTGCTCTGCCCATTTTCCCATGCCCTGACCCTTCTGCTCTGCCCCCCAGGCCTGCCCCCGCTGACTGGCCCTCTGCCTCGGAGGGCTGGGTGCTTGTACAGGGTAAGTGCAAGGCTGGAGCCCAGCGTCCCCTCCCCCTCGCTACTGAGGCGGGGGAGTGCACCTGCAAGGCCAGGAAGGGGGCTGCTGGAGCCGGACCTTCCACTGCCCCCCCTGCCAGGACCCAGCGGGCGGCACCGGCCGAGGAAACCGTGGTGACCAATGTGGGCTGCACCATCTCCCTCCTGGAGTCCCTCCTTGAGGAAACCCTGGTGGCGAGCCCTTCTGCCCCGTTGTCATCGAACCCCCTGCTGGTGCCACAGCTACTACTGCCTTGGCTTCCGCTGTGGAAGACCTCGTGGTGGCAGGGGGCACCTCTCATCCATCTTTGAGAAGACAGATGCCCTGGGCCTGACCCCAGCCTGCTAGGGGGAGGATGATGTACCCCTTCCCCCCATGGAGGGCTTCAAACAGAACAGCACCCAGCCGCCCCTCTCTGTCCCCTTCCTCCCTTCCCAGGATGCTGCCCCCACTTCCATCTCTGGAGTCCCCTTAGGTCCCCCCACTTGCCTGGCCAGCAGTGACACCCCAGTCAAGGCCACCGCAGCCTCTGTGGTGGCAGCGGAGGCTGAGTGGTTGGGCTCCGGGCCCCTGGACGTCCCTTCCTCTGTTGAGGGACAGCCGCCCCTTCTACCCCCTGAACGTGCCAGCCCACTGCCCCTTCACCCAGAGCTGAAATCACTGGCAACAAGACCTCCACAGTGCTGGGCCTGGACCCATGGAGGACGCCCATCTGCCCATCCAGCTCTCAGTCCCAGTCAGGAAGAACTGCACCCCACTGGCCCAGTTGGTGGGGCAGTGGCACCCCCACCAGATCCCAGCCCCAACCCCTCCCCTGCCTCTCATCCTGACCCTCTCCCTCCCCAAGTTTCCGCTCCCCTCCCTGCTCCCGATCCTGTCCCAGTTCCCCTCCCCACCCCAGACTCTTCCCTTCCTCCCCTCACCAACTGCACCTCTGCTGCCCCGGATGTTATGATGGGATAGTTTAATTTGAGCAATTGATTTTGGATTATCGGCAGATAAGTCTGCTCAATGGTCTGTGGGAATGCTGGATGGGATGGGAACTGAGTTACTGCAGAGAATTCCTTTTTGGGTGCTGGCTGGTGAGTCTTGCCCACATGCTCAGGGTTTAGCTGATCGCCATATTTGGGGTCGGGAAGGAATTTTCCTCCGGGGCGGATTGGCAGGGGCCACGGAGGTTTTTCGCCTTCCCCTGCAGCATGGGGCATGAGTCGCTTGCTGGTGGATTCCCTGCAGCTTGAGGTCTTCAAATCTCACTTTTGAGGATTTCAATAACTCAGTCATGGGTTCGGGGTTGTTATAAATGTGTATGGGTAGGGTTTTGTGGCCTGCCTTGTGCGGGAGGTCAGACTAGATGATCATATTGGTCCCTTCTGACCTATGAGTCTGAGTCTGAGTCTGAGTCTAAGTCATCTCCTTTCCCCTCGAGGGTTCCCAGAGAGTGACTTTTGCATTCACCTCTCCCAGCCTGCCTGGGTCTGCTGTCTTCCCTCTGCCACTGCTCCAAGTGCTCGTTCTGACAGATTGTGGGGCCACCGTGGGGGCCAGGCTAGAAGAGAACCCCGAAAATGCTGCTGGATGAGCTGCACACCTTCCTCCTCGACACGCAGGGTGCCCAAAACTGGGTGAAGCTTGCCCTGCAGCGCTGGGGAGGATTTCCACCACGTCCTCCGCGCCATGAGAGACATAATGAAGGAGGGAAAGGGGACCGGGAAGCAAGACACCATGGCCTACCAGCAGGCCTGCAGCTTCCGTGACACAGTGGTGACCTTCGGGACTGGCCGCGGGCTACTGTGGAGCCCAATGGGTGCCGCTAGCTCTCCTGCCCACGAGGCTCTCCCCCAACCCTTCTCATCCCAGTCACCCTAACAACCTTGAACACCCGGGGCTGCAGGATGGGTCTCCGCGGGAGCCAGGTGCTCTCCTTCCTTTAGGAGGGAGGGTATTCTGTGGTTTTCCTTCAGGAGACCCACACAGACCCAGCCACCGAGGCCAGGTGGCAGCTGGAGTGGGGGGATGGGGTGTACCTTAGTCACCTCTGCATGGGCAGAGTGACCACCCTGTTCTCCACTGACCTACCACCCAAGGTGCTGGGGGTCGCTGAGGTCATGCCAGGCTGCCTGCTGCACCTCCAGGTCTGCATGGAGGGGCTGACATTGAACCTAGTCAAGGTGTAAGTCCCGACATCGGGCCCGGAGCGGGTGCGGTTCTTCCAGCAGGCATCCGCCTTCCTCGGCACACTGGATCCTCATAAATGCCTGGTCCTGGCTGGGGACTTTAACACCACCCTCAAGGAACGAGATCGCATGGGAACCAAGCAGTGCCAGCCACCGCGAACATCCTCCTGGAGATTATAAACCATCACTCCCTGGTGGATGTCTGGAGCAACCACCAGCCAGATGATGCAGTAACCTTCATGTATGTCTGGGTGGGGGAAGACCAGTCATGCCACTCCTGGTTGGACTGCATCTATGTCTCACGTTACCATCTTTCACGGGCCTACTCCAGCATCTAGCTGCCCCATTCTTGGATCACCACATGGTGACCATGAGGGTCTCTCTAACTGTGGAGAAGCTGGGGCCAGGCTACTGGACAGCACGCTGGAAGATGTGGGCTTCGTGGCGTCCTTCTGGGTGTTCTGGCTGGCCTGGAGGGGGCAGAAGCGTGCCTTTCCCTCGGTGCAGCACTGGTGGGACATAGGGGAGGTGTGCGCCCGGCTCTTCTGCCGCGACTACGCTCGGGGGGCCAGCCAGCAGAAGGATGCAGGGATAGGGAAGCTGGAGAGGGAGGTCTTAGCGCTGGAGAGGTGTCTGGCTGCCAGCCCCAAGGATCCATCCCTCTGCGGAGCGTGCCGGGAGAAGCGGGAGGAGCTCTGGGCCCTCAAAGACCTTTGGGCTCTGGGCGCCTTCGTCTGATCCCACATCCGTCTCCTTCGGGAGATGGATCGCGGCTCTCCCTTTTTCTACATCCTGAAGAAACAGTGGGGGCCCGGAAGAACATTACCTGCCTTCTGGCAGAGGACGGCGCCCCCTCTCACGGATCAGGTAGAAATGCATGGAAGAGCCAAGGCCTTCTACGCCAGCCTCTTCTCCCTGGATCCATCCGAAGTCGCTGCCTGCCGAGTGCTCTGGAACAAACTTCCCACGGTCAGCATGGGTGACCGGGACCAACTGGAGCTATACCTCACTCTGGCTGAGTTCTCAGAAGCCCTCCGCTTCATGCCCACGAATGAATCCCCAGGCATGGACGGGCTGATCATGGAGCTCTACCGCGCGTTCTGGGATGTCCTCGGCCCGGACCTTGCCACCATCTGGGCCGAGTCCGAGGCCAGTGGAGAGCTCCCCCTCTCATGCAAGGAGGCTGTGCTCACCCTGCTGCCCAAGAAGAGGGACATCCATGACCTTCGGAACTGGCTTCTTGTCTCACTCCTCAGCATGGACTATAAAATCATGGCCAAGGCCATCTTGCTGCAGCTGGGGTCCATGCTACAGACTGTGGTCCATCCCAACCAGACCTTCACCATCCCGGGCCGTACCATATTCGACAATCTCTATCTGGTCCGGGACCCCTTGGAGCTCAGGTGTAGGGGTGGTCTGTTGTTCGCCTTCCTGCCCCTGGACCAGGAGAAGGGGTTTGACAGGATGGACCATGGGTATCTCCTGGGCACCCTGTATGCTTTTGGCTTCAAGCCCCATTTCGTGGGTTTTCTCCAGGTGCTATACTCTTCCTCAGAGTTCTTGGTGAAGCTCAACTGGACCCTGACCGAACGGGTCAGCTTTGGGTGCGCTGTACGCTTTGACCATCGAGCCCTTCCTCTGTCTCCTCCCCTAGAGGCTGATGGGGTTGGTGCTCCATAAGCCAGAGCTGAGGCTGGTCCTGTTGGCATATGTTGATGACATGCTCTTCACGGTCCAGGACTCCGACGACCTGGCGCAGTTAGAGGCATGCCTGGCCATCTACTCAGCAGCCTCCTCCACCTGGGTCAACTGGGTCAAGTGCTCTGGTGGGCAGGGTGTCTGAGAGGATGCAGAGATGGACAGGACTGCTTCAGTGCCTCTTCCTTTGGGGGAGAGCACTGGTGCTCAACCAGCTAGTCCTATCCATGCTCTAGCACTGGCTCAACATCCTGGTCCTGCCCCCGAGTTTCCTGGCCCACCTCCAGCAGTCGATTCTGGAGTTCTTTTGGTCAGGACTGCACTGGGTCTCTGCAGGGATTCTGAGTTTCCCCCTGGAGGAAGGAGGGCAGGGCCTGTGCTGCTTCCACAGCCATGTCCACACCTTCCGCCTCCAGGCCCTGCAGAGACTCCTTTACAGTGCAGGTAGTCTGGCGTGGAGCCACTTGGCTCATGCCTTCCTCTGCCACCTGAGGACTCTAATACAATCGGCAACTACTTTATCTCCACCCGAGAGGTCTTTCACGAGACCTCTCTGAGCTGCCGGTCTTCTACCAGGACCTCCTCCAGACCTGGAGTCTAGTCTCGGCCTCCATGCCCCTTGCGGCCACCGAGGAGGAGGATCTCCTCACGGAGCCCCTGCTACACAACCCCCAGTTCTGTGTGAAGATGGTGAGGGCCCCCTCGGTGCAACAGAGGTTGGTCCTGGCAGGAGTCACCAGGGTTGGAGATCTCCTAGACTACAACCAGGGGGACTGGGTGGATCCCCAGATGCTGGCTCAGCGCATAGGGCTCTCCACCCTTCAAACCTCCTAGCACGTACTCCAGGAGGTGAGGGCAGCCTTGCCCCCACTGCTTGAACCTATCTTGAGTGGGTCTTGTGAGAGGGCGCCCTCTCCTCCCCCAGTCCCAGCCCTCCGGCGCTTTCCATCGGGCCCTGGTCACGCGAGCCACCCCGGCCACCCACTCCCCACGCACTGAGCTGGCTGCACAACTTGCAGTGGTGAAGCACTGGAATGGGTTACCTAGGGAGGTGGTGTCATCTCCATCTTTAGAGGTTTTTAAGCTGCAGTTTGACAAAACCCTCACTGGGATTATTTAGCTGAGGTTAGTCCTGCTTTGAGCAGGGGGTTGGACTAGATGACCTGTGAGGTCCCTTCCAACTCTAATATTCTATGATTCTATGATCCTGTGGCTGTTGATCTGCAAAAGTTTTCAGAATCATTTTAAGTGTCCCCTTAAACCACTTATGCAGTGCTTTGGTCTGGGGATGGCAGAAGGATGACCAGATGTTGAACCCCACATTTCTCTCTCTGACCTTACTGTGGGCTAACGTAAAGTACTGTGCTGTCTTCTCAGATAATACCCTCTTTGGTTAAGCCACTAAAAGCATAAATCATCATTGTGTTGTCTCAGAGCCTTAGCACCCTGTTGTAACAGGAAATTTGAGGCATGGAGTGTTGCATAATCGCAAGCTGTTTAGCGCACCCATTTATCATTGTGAAATGATACAAAAGAGGAAGACTTTTTGGACACTCCTATTCTCTGCTGACAGAGAGAGGAGAGGGATATGCTTGAAAGGAACCCTAGGAACATCTGCAAGGAAGCCAAGAAATATAAACAATTGTACCCAGGCCCCAAAGGGCAAATTCTGTTCCGTTCCACGACATCTATTCCAGACAAAGTGATATAACGGAAAAAGAGCTTGAACCATCCCCTCTGTGTGGTGAGCTCTTTTGGAGAAATACTTCTGTTCTATTTTATTTGTGTAGCTTGCTTCCTGTAATTCTCCTGCTCTTTATATCTATAATGATTTCTTGTCATTGCAAAGATTTCATTGGGTTGGAAGAAGCAAGATTCACAGTTTGCTATTTAGTGGTTAGAGACTCCAGTTGGTGTTTCTGATTGAGGAGCATGCAGGGGTCATATAGAAGTGGGATAGGAGACAAGTTTGCAGATAACCCTGGAAATGTGGTTGCTAGGACGGCGAGTGCTGCCATCTTCATGGGGATGGAATGATGCAGAGAAAGGCAGGGGAGTGGCACTTTCTCCAACAGGCTGATTTGTTTTTAAATCATTTTGTTTTTTAAATTAAATATTCCCCATCAGATACCATGTCCTTTTATCTTTATATAGGTGTTGTCTGCTTTTACAAACTGCCCTTGGAGGATTCTCAAGGCAGCCAGATATAATAACTGTTTAGCTGTATTACATGATTAATATGCAATAACTATCTTATTCAATAACTATCTTAGTCAATTTAAAGGCATGCATTTTAGTTGCCTATTTATAGCAATGGAATCATACCTTTGTTAATAACCAGTGGCATTTATCTGTAGAGATTCAGGCATTGTAAATAGATTATCTATCTTATTGTTCGGTTATTAAAATTTGAGTAGACATTTTGAGACAAATTCAGGTCTTGTGCGACTCCAATGAAGTTCAGTTATGTTACACTATGAATGAATTTGGCATCTTCTGATTAAATAATTAAATAAATAGAATGTGTGTGTACACCTAAATGTCCCCTATTATTATAACATCTGAGTACCGTCCAAGTATTTAGTAACACAAACAATCTCTCACTCTCTTTATCCCTTCCCAACCTGTGAGAGAAACAGCTAGATTAGTTTATTGGGGCTTCTCTCTATGTGTGAAGAACTTATGGAGGAGAATGAAGTTGAAGGAGTTAGTTTTGCATTTAGTTCTGATTGCAGTGAGGCCATGGTCATATTTCTCATGAGAGTGAGTTTCATAGCTTAGTTCCCAGCTTTTGTTCAATTCTGTCTCCTGCACCCACAAGCCTCCTCCTACTGATCGACAATTTTATTGGAATGTAGCTGGTAAGGGAGGTCATGGTTGTGGCGGGAGATGTGCTCTGGAAGGCCTTTTCCACTCTAGGAATTTCCTTACTAAATTTTTCTACTGTTGCTACCACTGTTTCAGTTCCATCAGTGGAGACAGTCATAGGAATTTTACTGTAGGCAAGACACCCACAGCTATTGACATTGAAACCACTGTCATCTAGACCTGCTGTGAGCAGGGTCAAACTACATGGTGATAAAAATGTTAGCAAGCCCTGGAGCCCCTATCTACTCTAACAGTCCCACAATTGCTGTGACTGGTAGAACTGAAGCAGTGGAAACACCAGTGGGAGATTTTTGAAAAAAAAATCCTAGTATAAGCACACCCGCATGTAGCCAGGGCTTTCAATAAAGGACAGAGTATTGAACTGGATTCTGCAGTTGAGGGGAGCTGGTACACAAAGCAGAGCACCAGTGTGATTACTGTGTTACTAAGCAGATGAGCATCTGTGTTCTGTGGGAGCTGGCGCTTTCTCAGGTGTGCTGCTTTATTTCATGATATATTGATTTGCAATCATAAATCTTGGAAGTTACAAACATGTAGATCACTGTGATGAGGTACATCTGATAAACTGAGATACAATCTTTCAGCCAGTTGCAGATCCAAATTAACATTGTTTTGGCCACCTTGGCAATTTGCACATCCAATATATTTAAGAGTCTGAGTTTGTAGTTTTGGTGTAGCCATGTTGGTCCCAGGATATCAGAGAGACAAGGTGGGTGAGGTAACATCTTTTATTAGGCAAACCTTTTGACCTACACACAGCAGATGTTCTCAATAGTGGAGTTATTAATATAGGAAGCAAATTCTTCACTAGAATTCTCCATTAAAATGTCAACTGATACCATCTATTAATTCACCGCAGTATCTCAGGCCTGGTCTACACTTACCTTCTGGATTTGGCGGCAGTCGACGGGAGATACACAAGTGATGTAAAAAACTTGCGTATTTTCTGTTGTCTTCACAGCATCTGCTCTGCGCGCCGTCCACACTGTGCTGCGCCACTTACAGAGGTGGTTTTCTTCTGTCGATTTCTGGATTGACTGAGCAGGTCTACACAGACCGCTCGGTCAATCCAGAGACATCGATCAGATGGCGGCGAATTTGCTGCCATCAGTATAGAAGTAGCCTCAGTTACTGCAATTATTTCCAGTTCTAAGTCAATCACCATTGTTGGCAAGTGTTGGCTTTATAATGGTGACTGAAATTACTGTAAGAGGTAATAGATTTCATAGAATCTAAATTGACCCATATTGGAGAGACTTGATTTCAGTTGTGATCCATCTTATTATTGCATAATACTTCTGAAATGCAGCTATACCTGCAGCTACTTCCTATCCTAAGAATCAGCTGAAAGCTAGAATCTTTGTCCAAGGATAGTAGTTTGTTAAATCGCACAGCAGCTACACATAGCTTTAGTCTGACTGGAAGAGGGAGTGAATAAAACAAACTAGTACTTTACTAGTACAAACTTTACTAATAAATAATGATGAAAGCCATTCTGTTTCATGCCAGGCTGACATAGATCCCTTTGTGCTCAGATATCAGGGAGATGAGTACTGAATAAAAACTTAATGTAGTTCTCAGGAGGCAATGGAGAACACTTGCTAAGTGATTAATGGTATCATTTTAAACTTTTCAGGGCTAAATTGCAGAATAACATGAACTGGCAGCTGTGGATTCCTGGTTTGATCATCTTGGCTATTAAACTGGTAGGAATGTCCGTATTTGTGGTATATTGTGAGTATCAATCATTATTTGTTATTTTTCCTGTGGAATTTACATTATCTAGGGTCTTGTAATTAAATCTCACTACCTCAGGCAAGGCCCACAGCG
The DNA here is from genome assembly GCA_007922155.1 of Mesoclemmys tuberculata. Taxonomy (NCBI): domain Eukaryota; kingdom Metazoa; phylum Chordata; order Testudines; family Chelidae; genus Mesoclemmys; species Mesoclemmys tuberculata. Next base: position 548,096 of record ML675730.1, on the reverse strand, counting down.
TGGTGGTGTTCAACAAGATTAGCCATACCTCCATTACTATTACCTTTGTCATCTCCAGGGTGGCTAGCTATGTATTGGATACTCTTGAAAAAACTCAAATCCTTCAGCTAGTGCAGAACTTAGGTGCCTGTCTAAATGGCAACCTGATGTGAACACATAATACCTGTGTTCCATGCCTAATACTGGTTTCCCTTTCCCTTCCAGCTGCAATTCAAGGTAGTGATGATTATTTATAAATCCCTAAATGGTCAGAGATTTAGTTATCTTGGATATCTCTTCTTCCCATATACCTTTAAATGTTTCTGTTGACTATCCCCATGTCTGAACTCTAAGAGGGGAGTGAAATAGCATTTTAATGGAGGGTTTTGTGGCCTAGTACTCTCCACCATTGCCTAATATTCCACAATTGTTAACACAGGGAAAGACACATCTGTCCAATCTGTCTTTTTGGCCTGCAAATGGTTTCTGCCAATAGTGTGAAGATGAAAGGGAGTCAGTTGCTATCTGGTCCTTGAGACCATATTTTGCAATTGGTATTGATTATTTACATTTTTGTACCTACCTGGAGAGATTCCCAGACAAACACTTTAGTAAAATGGAATTAGTGCCAAAAAAATCCATAACTAATAGTCAAACATATAAGACCATCTCATGGTTTTCAAAACCTAAATATTTAAGAGCCAGAAAATTCAAGATAAAATTAAACTTTAAAAATTGTTTGAAAGTCTGGGAATTGACAGATAAGGTCCACTGAGCAACTTTAACTCTGCCCCTCTTATCCATATCTAGCTCAGCCCCATTCCAGTGGCAATTACCTTCAACAATAGAGAACAGATGGAAGGTTTTGTTATTGGTATTGCATAGGCCGTAGCAGCACAATCAAGGCCCATTGTGCTAGATACTGTCAAACACACAGAAAAAAGATGCTTTCCCCTAAGAGCTTGCAACCTAAGTATAAGACAGAAGATATCAGGGGGCTACAACAAATAGATTGGGGGGAACATAAGGCAAGGGTGAGATGTCTATGAACATGTGAGTTGCACTGAAGTCCATGCAAGCGCTGGTGTGTAATTTGGCATATAAACTGAGGTGCAGTGCTGTATGTGTTTGTATTTCATAGTAACTAAATCCTGTGTTGCAGTCAAAGGAAAAGGTTTGCTGGAAGGTGAAACTTCCTACCTCAGAGAAGAAAGAAACGTCAACTTTTTTTACTTGCAGACCTGATACACAAAACACACCCAGATCTTTACAGAGGAGATTACAGTTTTCAAATAATATATCCATATACTGATGGCAGAAGTGAGAGCTGCCCTCTTGGCCAACACTGAGAATTGAACCAGGGACTAAAAACACTACTAAAAACACAAGCTGCTGCAGCTTGAGCGCAAAAGTCAAATTATTTTAGCTAGCGGCTATAACACTTGCATCCTCTGTGGATCAGCCCAAATGGGTCCCTGTAACATACAATGACCAGTGGGTTACGGAAGCACCATGCTGCCCACTCACATTGTTCTTAGCCTCTGTTGACCGCTAAGGTATCCAGGGAATGATCAGAATATAAAAATAGAGCAATTGTATGGACTGGCTCTAGATACAGGGGATCTGTTGTCATGTGTATTTCCTCCATTTGTATTTCTTCTACAAAAAAGTACTTCTATGATGCTATTTCCCTGTAGGCCAAATGGGCAAATCACAACCCCACCAACTCCACTGAGACACAGCTAATGCATAAATAGAAAGAAAAGGGGTGGTTGGCTCAGAAGTGACTAATCCGACAGGCACATCTCCACTCTCAGTTGCACAACACTGCCAAAGCCACAGTTTCTATTTTACTATGAACTAACAATTTCCTAAGAGAGCCATAGCTATCAAGTGAAATGGCTTATGTAAGTCTATGGAAAGTGGAAGAGAAAGAAAGGACTGGAGTTTGCAAGCATCTCCATGTAAACCAGTTGAGACACCCAGTGAATGGCGATCATCTGATGTCTGCTGATGACCAGGTTCATGCTGCCAAAGGGAATCCAGTTGTATGCTATATTTAGAGAGGTATAATTGTCCCCAAATCTACATGCATCCTCACGTATGGACTAGAGTTAACCTTTCCCCAAGGCCATTAACTGCTGCTTCCATGGCTGAGATGTGAAGTTCATGAGTTGTGTGACTTAGCTCCTGTCTCAGATGCTGTAGTTTCCACATCTTGTAACAGAAGAGCCCATGCTCATAACTCCACCTAAACTTTTTGCCTGAATCTCTGAATCCTTTTCCACTTGATACTATTTGTTGATTAGAATGTCAGGAGTGCATTATTCCCTCCCTTGAACCATATAATTTCCCACTGTGTTCCTGGCCATCTTAAGGCCAAAGGCATGCACCAGTGTCTTGGGAATAGGAGGCAATGATGAACTCTTGCTGAGATTCTTGGGGTTCCCAAATGCAATATTAATAATAATAAAGTAAAGCAAGAAATGCACAAAAATACAACAAGTTATCACTATAGGTGAAATCTTATATTGAGTATTACAGATCATCTGCCGGAGACCAACATCTGGGCTTGTGTTCAGTTCCACAGATCTTCCCCATTCCAAGTTCCCAAGGGAGGCTCAATTCCACAACTGAGGGGAACAGAAGAGGTAATGTCAGGGCAATGCGGTTAGGGGATTCACTGTGAAATTCTCTGGGATTAAAGGGGGAGTTACCTTGGTTTCCATTTCTGATTCCCCATCACTGATGTCCACTTCTTCAAGGTGCCCCATTGGCTGGGATAGTCATGGAGAAGGATCCTAATTTTTGTGTTTACAGACCAGCTGGGGCATAGAGCTGCAGAGAGGGGATTGTCCCTCTCTCATCATGGTGAATGAGAAATGATTAGCAGCACACAGCTGGGAAATGAGGTCTCTTCTATCTGCCCCTTGGTCCTGATCCTTGTGTGCTATAGACGCGCCTGTGCTTCTTGTGCCTAAGTTTGTGTTTCTGCCTTTCCTTGGGGCCCTTGCGTGCGCTTCTGGCCTGTGGTTATGTCATTGGTCCGAAGGAGTGACAGTCTTCTGGCCATTCTGTATTTTTTGCAGGTCAGGGTATAGTGAGGAGTCCCCTGCTGCCATTCCCAATAAGCCTAGCAACCATAATAATGAAATAAAACCTGTCCTTACCTTGGTTATCTCCAGACCTGCCTAACCTCTGATTTCTGGCCTGTGTGTGTTTGGGGACTTGGTGACAACGCTGGGCCCAGCAAAGAGGAAAATACCGACCTTTTCAATTTTGCTCTGTAGACCAGGATGTTTATCTCCTACAACTACTTTCTCTCTGGCCTGCCTCATTACCAGAACAATCCATCCCCCGTCCATCTAGACAACTGCTGATAAAATATTTTTCTTCACTCACCACGCAGACCATATCCCCCCCTTCCTTTACCCTTCCTCCTATTCTCTTCCATAGAAAAAATATTCTTATTATCCTCCCCTTCTAGGCCCTAAACAGTGTCTAGCATTCCTCCCCTTGCTCCCTTGGATCCATCAAAGAATTCTACCTCACTGCTAACATCATCTTTTCTCTGCCTTTTCTACATGCCCTCCACCCAGGGTGTTTAGGATGCTGAACATGTCCTGACCTCTTTAGTAAATGGTCTGTCTTTTGGTCTGGCTGGATATAAATTTTAATGTGGCTGTGCTCTGCAATCAAAAACTGACCATTTAGCAGACAGGGGATGAGATTAGAGGGCAATCTGCACAAGGAAAGAAACAAGTTGGGGATGATCTCCAGTAATGGGGCAGTGTTTTACAGGAAAGAAAGCATAATATTTTGGCCACCCATGATTGTTGAACCTTTCCTGTCCCAGAATGCCAGCATCTCCAATGCAATCAGTAGTCCCTTTCATGGCTGCTTGATCCAGGCCAGGACTTAAGATGACCCTGCTCATCACAGACTGTGTTAGCCTGTCCATCTGGAATCATTTTCATTGCCATCCGCTGGACTCTCTCCCCCATATCCTTTCTGTAGGGGGGGACCCAAAACTGGACACATTTCTCCAAATGTGTCCTCACATATAAAGGGGAATAATCAGCTCCCTCGATCTGCTGGCAATGCTTTTACTAATGCAGCCCAATATGCCATTAGCCTTCTTGGCAACAAGGGCACACTGCTGACTCATATCCAGCTTCTTGTCCACTGTAACCCCCAGGTCCTTGTCTGCAGAACTGCTGCCTAGTCAGTCAGTCCCCAGTCTACAGCTGTGCATGGGACTCTTCTGTCCTAAGTTCAGGACTCTGCACTTGTCTTTGTTGAACCACAATAGATTTCTTTGGCCTAATTCTTCAATTTTTCTAAGTTACTCTGCATCCTATCCCTACCCTCCAGCATATCTACCACTCCCTAATTTTAGTGTCATCTGCAAACTTGCTGAGGGTACAATCCACCTTATACTCCAGATCACTGTTTCTCAACCAGTGTGCTGCTCATGAGAACAAAAATACCCTTCCCTTATATTTTAATTAGTGTCAGAATCGGATCACATTCTATACTTTTGCTCTCTGGGATGAGGCCCCTTCCATTCCCCAAAGCAAGATTAAGACAGCAAATTTGAAACCTACAGAATGGTGATGGGGGAGAAGAAAAGAAGAGGGGGAGGTCATTTTCTGATTGGCCATCTGTCTCACTGCCCTGCCTCCTCCAGGGGCAGAACAATCAATCAGAACTCAATCTCCCTCTCTTCCCTCCTCCTCTCCTTTGAGTAATGGGTTGGCTTCTCTGCCCCTCCCCTTCCCTCCTGAAGTCACCAGCTGGGGATGGGGAGAAAAGTCCCTGAAGCCACCCCCCACAACCTGGAAAGGGAGCTGGGACATTGCTTCTCCCGCCCAGGTTGGGAAGAGGGAAGAACCCCAGGAAAAGCAGAGGTGAGGCAGGGCAGCTGAACTGGAGGTGCGGGGTGGGTGAGAGATGGGGGTCAGAACTGGTGAGACATAATTTGTTTGAGTTGGGTGCTCGGTGTCACTTTCTCCACTGACCAGGCTTTTGTCCAGAATTCTTATATTTAGCTCTAATGTTAGTTTCTACTATGGAAAATGTTAATTCTGGCACAAAAGACATCACGATCAAACATTAGCCACCAGGGTTATTTTGATTTTATCCCTACTAGAATCATTCTGGATTGGCTCATGAATAGTCATGAGTTCATTGGAGATAATATGGTGGTGTGCCTCAAAATAATTAAAAGAATCAAGCTGTGCTGTGGCAGAGAAAAATTTGGGAATCACTGCTCCAGATCATTAATCATAGAATCAAAGTATCAGAGGGCTGGAAGGGACCTTGAGAGATCATCTAGTACCATCCCCTGCACTCATGGCAGGATTAAGTAATATCTAGACCATCCCTACCAGGTGTTTGTCTAACCTGCTCTTAAAAATCTCCATTGATGGAGATTCCACAACCTCCTTAGGCAGTTTATTCCCTTGATTAACCACCCTGACAGTTAGGAAGTTTCTCCTACTGTCCAACCTAAACCCCCCTTGCTACAGTTTAAGCCCATTTCTTATTGTCCTGTCCTCAGAGGTTAAGAACAATTTTTCTCCTTCCTCCTTGTAACAACCTTTTATGTACTTGAAAACTGCTATCATGTCCCCTCGCAGTCCTCTCTTCTCCAGGCTAAACAAACCCAGTTCTTTCAGTCTTGCCTCATAGGTCATGTTGTCTAGACCTTTAATCATTTTTGTTGCTCTTCTCTGGACTTTCTCCAGTATGTCCACATCTTTCCTGAAATGTGGCACCTAGAACTGGACACAGTACTCCAGTTAAGGCCTAATCAGCACAGAATAGAGTGGAAGAATTACTACTCGTGTCTTACTTACAACACTCCTGCTAATACATCCCAGAATCATATTTGCTTTTTTTGCAACAACATTACACTGTTGACTCATATTTAGCTTGTGGTCCACTATGACCCCCAGATACCTTTCCGGAGTACTCTTTCCTAGGCAGTCATTTCCCATTTTGTACCTGTGCAACTGATTGTTCCTTCCTACATGGATTACTTTGCATATGTCTTTATTAAATTTCAACTTATTTACCTCAGACCAGTTTTCCAGTTTGTCCAGATCATTCTGAATTACAATCCTATCCTCCAAAGCACTTGCAGTCCCTCCTAGCTTGGTATTGTCCACAAACTTAATAAGTGTACTCTCTATGCCATTATCTAAATCATTGATGAAAATATTGAACAGAACCAGACCCAGAATTGATCCCTGAGGAACCCCACTCATTATGCCCTTCCAGCATGACTGTGAACCATTGATAACTACTCTCTGGGAATGGTTTTCCAACCAGTTTTGCACCCACCCTATAGTAGCTCTATCTAGGTTGTATTTCGCTATTTTGTTTAAGAGAAGGGACAGTATCAAAAGCCTTACTAAAGTCAAGATATAACACATCTACTGCCACTCCCCATCCATAAGGCTTGTTACTCTGTCAGTGAAAGCTATCAGGTTGGTTTGACGTGATTTGTTCTTGACAAATCCATGCTGACTGTTACTTATTACCTTATTATCTGCTAGATGATTGCAAATTGATTGCTTAATTATTTGCTCCATTTTCTTTCTGGGTACAGAAGTTAAGCTGACTGGTCTGTAATTCCTCATTTTCCTTTTTGTAGATGGGCACTAAATTTGCCCTTTTCTAGTCTTCTGGAATCTCTTCTGTCTTCCAAGACTTTTCAAAGATAATTGCTAATGGCTCAGATATCTCCTCAGTCAGCTCCTTGAGTATTCAAGGACGCATTTCATAAGGCCCTGGTGTCTTGAAGATATCTAACTTCTTTAAGTTATTTTTAACTTGTTCTTTCCCTATTTGAGCTTCTGATCCTGCCTCATTTTCACTCACATTCACTATGTTAGATGGGAATGAAGATGTTAAACAAAATCAGCCCCATCACTGACCTCTGGGACACTGCACTTGTTACCAGCTGCCAACTAGACATCAAGCTGTTGATCACTACCTGTTGAGCCCAAAGATCCAGCCAGTTTTCTATCCACCTTAAAGTCCATTCATCCAACCCATACTTCTTTAACTTGCTGGCAAGAATACTGTGGGACACTGTATCAAAAGCTTTGCTAAAGTCAAGGTATATCATGTCCACCACTTTCCGCACATCCACAGAGCCAGTCATCTCATCATAAAAGGCAATCAGGTTGGTCAGGCATGACTTGCTCTTGGTGAACCCATGCTGACTGTTTGGGATTACCTTCCTTTCTTCCAAGTGCTTCAAAATGGATTCTCTGAGGACCTGTTCCATGATTTTTCCGGGGACTGAGGTGAAGATGACTTATCTGTAGTTCCCTGGATCTTCCTCCTTCCCTTTTTTAAAGATGGGCACTATATGCCTTTCCTAATCATCCAGGACCTGCCCTGATTGCTACGAGATTTCAAAGATAGTGTCCAGCAGCCTCAATAAATAAACCCTATTATATTAATTACAGCTAAGCACTGTCTCATGCCTGCAGTGGGGAACATTACAGCACCTACCCTTTTGTCTTTCAAATCTTTCGTCAAAACTCACTTTTTCCCGGAAGCGCACTACTCCACATCAATAAAATGCTTTCATTCACCCCATAATTAAGAAATAAATAAAAGCCCTCCAGACAGAACCTTCCTTTGGATCTTTTAGTATGTGTGTTGTGCAGCTCATCTGGTTACATCCCATGATTCCCAGGACAAGAACTGTCTCTTCAGACATGTCTCATAGATCAATACTTAATACTGGTACTTAAGAAATCAAGAAGTGCAAATGCTGCCCAAGCAGTTATTGCTTAGTATGTTTTTATAAGTATTAAAGATACCAGAGACCGACAGCTAGGTTTCTGTTCAGTTTCACAGATCTTCTCCACTGCTGACTCACCAGAGAACTCCAGGTCTTCAACCAAAGGGGGCAGAACAGGTAAGAACAGTGCAATAAGAGTCTTAGGTTTCCTGTAAATTATGACTGGAGAGAGAAGAGTCTTTTCCTGCCAACTAAATTTTGGTGTTTCCCTCTTTCTTTGTATGTGCCCCTCCTCCAGACTGCCCCATCCAGTGGACTTTTCACAGGGGGAAATGTTACTTCTTTTCTGTTCAAGAAAAGACTTGGAAAGCCAGTCAAAGAGACTGTTCTGAAGCAAACTCTAGCTTAGTGATCATCAACAACAAAGAGAAACTGGTGAGAGCTATTATGGAAAGAGCATGTAATTCTGTGGGAAATTAACAATGGACTCTGCTTCAAATAACTTTCCAGCCTGTCTTTCCCCTCTCTGGATTCCCCATGCAAGTTTCCTATCTGCATTCTTCCAAGTTCTCCCCTTCCCTCCTTGTCTACACCCTACCTTGGTACCAATGCAGTGGCATAATGTTCTCTGTGCAGGTCCAGATGCATTACCTGCCTCTCTGCCAGCTAATTAAAGACACCCACTATATGATGCAACATAATGCACAGTGTAATAGCATGACTAAGAAATTTTAATAAGCTGGCAGAGAGGCAGGGACCTCAATAAGACAGCCAGGCTCCCCTCTCTCTAAGGTAAGAAGAGGATGGCAACATCACTGGATGTCAAAGTACTTGGCAGGGAGCTGGAGTGGGTAGAGATTGGGGAGAGGCATAAAGTCATGGGCATAGGGAAATGTGGCCAGATATACAGCCATGGAAAGATGATTTCAGCAAGGAAGCCCTTGCTGTAATATGCACCTCCCATTTCATAGGCTACTGTTATGAGACATTAGCAAATCTATCAACGATAAAGACCTGTGAGAGCATTGTCCTGAGGGAGGCTCTAATGAGGGATGTGATCTAATAGGACCTGTGCTGGGTTTGCAGCAGGAGGGATCTTTTGGTCATGTTTGGTTTGTCTAGATTAGGAAAAAAGTTTTTGGTTAGGTGAGGGTTAGTTAGCTAACCCCAATCTCTTTTCCTAATCTGGACAAACCCAAGCAAATCACTCCTCGTGGCACCCCAAGTAAATGATATTACTATCGAAATGTCTCTGGCCAAGGGTAAGAATTCTCAGAATTCATTTTACATTTCCTTTACAGGAGTTCCTTCATAATAACACAAAATCTGAAGATTACTTCATTGGATTGACCTACACAAGCACTGAAAATAGATGGAAATGGATTGACAACAAAGAGTTTAACCCAGCCATGTATGTTTATTCCTTATTATACCTCCAAGTGTCAATTACTTTCTCTGATGAATCTACCACAGGTGTATTGTGGAGAAAGGGGACAGATTACAGGCTCGGGTTTTTCTGTGCCTACAATAGTGAAGAGTAACACAGGCAGAATCAATGTTAAAGTTAAAAAGGGAGATTCTCACATGCCTGTGGATGGGGGAACAGCATTTGCTTATCATCTGAATTAGGGTGACTGAGAGAACACACCCTCAATCTCTGATTTCCCTTCTGGAGAACTGTTTGCTACCAGGAGCTGTGGGAGTGTCACACTTGGATAAGATTTCCTCTGCCTAGGATTTTACTAATACTGTCCAGCAGAAACAGTGTTGCTTAATGGAAGCTGTTGTAGAGTAGGCAGGAATCCTCACAACTTACCTAGGTGTTAATGGGTTATGTACAAGTGGCCGGTGGGAGAGAATTCAGGTGCCTGAAAATGGAGGTCTGTATGATTTGGGTAATATGCCTAGGGAGTGAGAATCTCCCAGGCTAGAAGGAATGGGAAACAGCCCATAGAATGGGAAAAGAATTCACTGTATTTGTGTGTACATCTAAGGGAGGTTTGGATAATAAACTGAGGAGTGTATGTGCATGAGAAATGTGGGGATTGAAGGAGGTGTCAGTATGAAGTGGCCTCCATCACTCATCTCAAAGTTTCTGACTAGAGGGTGAAATATCTCTCGTTTGTCTTTGGGCTTATTGCATAAAGTTTGGATAATTCAGAATAATAGGAATGAATACTCTGATTTTCATTTCTTTCTCATTTGCAGATTTACTATAGGCTTCAATAGTGACACATCTAATTGTGTTGTAATTGGATTAACTGTCGTGGGTACTATATCTTGTTCTGTGCCAAACCGCTGGATTTGTGAGAAGATAGCATAGTAGCTCCCTTCAGAATGGGAGTGTCTTGGACAGAGGAAGATTCTGGGGCTGGAAATCAGACACTGGCTGGTACACACGGACTAACAGGAACTTGGGTGACACAGTTTAGAGGTTTGAGCAAGTCACTGGAAGTCAAGACATTTAGGTTTTCTTCTATACTATATTGACCAAATGGTCTTGGGAAAGTTACTTGGCCATTTTTTGACTCAGTTTTCCCATCTATAGAAAAATAATAGTATCCACTTTTGTAAAGCATGTCCTTGAGTTCCTCAGATGACATAAACTATGGTAGTGCCATGTTAACACCCAGACACTGCTTTAGTCACACAAACTACAGTAAATTATTTCCATCCAGACTTGTAGAGAAGCTAATTCTCTCTCTTACTCACACATGCAGACAGGGTCAAACTTACCACTGAAGTAAGCACGCACAATTCCATTGACTTCATAATAAAATGCAGAGACTCCTTGACAAATAAAAAAGTGGAGGCTGAAGAAGGTAAAAGTGGTGATGTAAATGACAGTGGTTAAAAACACCGTTATGAAGCCAGGTGTGGAGGCAGACCAAAGAACTGAGCATTTAGAAGACCCTGTTCAAGCCCAGAACATTAGAATCCTTGGAACAATTGAACACAACACAGTTTTTCTGGAGGCCATTGTTAAACGCAAAATAGCAGCTCACTTACATTTAGCACTTTGGTAGAGCTTTATGGGCCTGATTCTCTGCTCACTTAGACAGGAATAACTTCATTAATGTCTATGGAGTTACACCAATCGAAATTAAATTGAAAAGAGATTCAGACATCAGGAGTGAAATCTTGGCCCCACTGGAGTCAATAGCAAAACTTCTACTGCATCAAAAGGGTGAGGATTTTACCACTAAGCATGTGAGCAATGCACAAACATTAGCTATTTAAGGAGAACGGTTTCCTGACCACTATAATCAAACACATGAAAGAGGCATCGCAAAGGGAGATACAATGCTTGCCACACTTCCTCTGATTTGTAATAGGGAAGATTTTTAATAGCAACAGGTGCAGTGGAGAGCTACATTCTTATAGTTGGCACGAACTATTAATATCTCTGGACTTAAGCCTGTTCATGCAACAGGGAAGTCAATGGATATTGTAATGAAGCATCATTGTGGCTGTGTCAGTCCTAGGCTATTAGAGAGACAATGTGGGTTAGATAATATCTTTTATTGGACCAACGTCAGTTGGTGAGAGAAATAAGCTTTCCAGCTTAAAGAAAGCTTTTCCTCAGCTCACCTGAAAAAGTGCTGTTTAACCTTGAATGCTTATCTCTCTCACTAATAGAAGTTGAGCCAGTACAAGATATACCTCATTGTAAAGAAGAGTTTCTTTTACAGAGCATTTCTGTCTCAGTCTATTGAAGGCAAAACCCTGAAAAATTTATCCTGAAATAAGCCACCTTATTTTGGGAGGTAAATTCAGCAGAGTAAATGCTGGAGATTATCAGTGAGAAAACTGTGAGATGAAGGCTCCCAATCCATCCTTTTGGAGAACTAAACCATACTTATATTCAAGACTACTCTAAAAAACTACCCTCTCTTTTAAAGCATGACATCAAAGTATTCCTCAGTTGTACTGAGTACAGCTCTGCTCCACTTCTATTAAAACACTGCCTCCATTAAGCAACCAAATATCAAGCCTTTCTGTGGTTATTTAAGACAGGTTTCTATTTATATTTCATAAACCCAGATTCTTGATTTCATCACCTCTATATTGACCTGAAGGATTTATGATTGAAATTTGCTATTTGCTTTTTATTGTAATGTAAGTATAAGGTTACCAATAAGAGTGTTGTTGTCTTGGAATGCTTTTAGATTATTTGATAGAATATAAATAATAATTCAATCTTCAATTGTAGCTAACCTAATCCATTCGATTTATATCTCACACATAACCATGGTATCTAATCATCTATTGTCATCTATAAATAGTAAATGGATTTTCTGCAATATTCTGAAATGGTCATTCTCTTCTGTTTCTCTTTTTTTTTCCTGTGATCCCACATTGTGTGACTGAGGTTTAAGATTTATGTATTACTGCAGATTCTAATTAACAAGACACTACGGATTTCTGACTATGCATGATACATGAAGCTTTAATGCTGAAGAAAGCACAATCAATGACTGTGTATGAAAAAGATGGCTTTTATGAATTTACAATATTAAAAATAAAGTTTATTTTAAAAATGGTCTGCTCGTGAGCATGAAGTCTTCCTGTCACCCTGTCTGAATACCAGATCTGGCACTGCTACCTGAGACTTTCCTCTGCAAATAGCTTTTAGGTGCAGCATTTCAAGAGGCACCACCAGAGAAAGTGATGCCTCTTTCTGCTCTGGAACAGAACCAGAACACCCTTTTTAATTCACCAAAAACTCAACAACAAAAAAATCAGGTTCAGTTCAGCCAATTCCCCTCCCTCTCCCCTGATTTTTTTTTGGAACGGCCACCAAACCAAAAGATCAGTCATTTGTTCAGCGCCAGCCAAGATTCCTTGGGTGTGGCAAGCAGACACCCACAGCAGCAAACCTGGGTCTACAGATTGGTTTACAGGGCTCCTGCCACAGCACAAAAATAGTTGTGTAGACTTCAGACCTGAACATTTCTTCTTAACCCTGAGGGAGTAGCTTATATCCTGGAGCATTAGCAATGAGGGGAATATGTAACCCTTGTTACTGCAGGTAACTGCAGATGCCATTCTTATAGACTTTTTTTAAAAAACAAACATTCCTATGGAGTAATTTGCCCCAGCATTAAGTAACCCAGGTCAACGACTTCTATTGGGCAAATCTAACTGTCTTTCCTTTCTGATGCCCCCCTTGCCTTCTATTATGGGTTAGAATGAATAAAAATGCCCAGCTGGCCTTTACTTTGATTAATCTCTTCCTGTTTCTAAATGATGCTTACAGCTCTTTCTCTACTTGCAGCTTCTTCACAGTCTTTTCCATTTTGCCACCCCACGGACCGTATCCCTCGGAGTAGCACTGACCATTCTGCTGGGGACTGCGACAGGTCTGGCTGTTCTGAGTAAGTTCTAGCTTCTCATTCCAATGCCAGGAAGTCATACGAAGGAGAGGGTTAGAGTCAGTAATGGGTTAGACCGACCACAGGACCTCCATTTTTACTATCATAATTCATCTCGCCCACATGCTATACTGGAAACACAATATCTAGAGGTTTCTAGCTCGCAGCCATTTTAATTGATGGAAGGAAAAGATTGCTCGTTGGAGAGGGAAAGAGCTTATGTTATGTTGAATCCTTTTAATAGCTTGTATTGAGAGAGAAACCAGCACAGGAACACAGAGAGATGCAACACAGGGAGTGTCTTTATTGAACTAACAATAAAACCAGCCAAGACTGGCTGAGCTATCCCCTAGTAGTCTAGCTCTGTTGCTATGGCAACCAAGGAAATTAGGCAAGACACAAATTGCTAGTGAATAAAAATCACCAGCAATTGTATGTAAACGACCCCAACACACATGAATAAAAGACACTAAAAGACAAAAGAAAAAAAAGAGGAGGGGCACCAATAGCTACACTTACAGGGCTTCTGGGACCTTTTGATGAAACTCTAGAGAAATGGAACTCATATACTGAGTGTTTTCAGGTTTTTGTAATTGCAAATGAAATTAGAGATGCAAAAAAGGTGCCCATTTTCTTAAGCATTGTAGAAGCAAAAACTTATACTTTATCGAGCAGCTTACTGCACCCTGATAAGCCAGAGACAAAATTTTACAGGGAGATTGTGAAAATCCTGGAGGCACATTTTTCTCCAAAACCACTGGTAATTGCAAAGAAATTTAGGTTCCACAAAAGAAATTTTAAAAAGGTGTAACAATTATGCAATTTGTAGCAGCTCTGAAGGAGCTTTCTGATCACTGTGAATTTAATGTTGTGTTAAATGAGACCTGTGTAATAGTTTAGTGTGTGGTCTGCACAATAAAACAATACAGAAGCACCTATTGACAAAGTCCCAGCTCACATGGCAGAAGGCCACTGAAATTGCAATCTTGCAAAAGGAGTGCAAAGGAATCAAAAAGGAAGCCCAACAGCTCAGTGCTTCGACCAGAGTGCATAAGGTGTCACAAGAACTACCCACAGGACAATGGGTAGCTGGGAACGTTACTGCTGTGGAAAGCTGTGGAAAGACCTAGTGTGATGACAATGTGGCAAAAAAGGGACACATTGAGTTTGCCTGCAAACAAAAGAAAGAAGAGTCAAACAGAACAGGCAAAGTGGAGAAAAAGAAGCCTGCTGTCTGGCAGGCCAAAAAGGAAAATCTTCATGTGGGAGAGCAGACTCAGGATGATCAGAATGACACGCAGTCAGAAGAAGTGCCACTCCGTGTCTTGTCCATAGCAGTTGGCTCACATGAATACTAGATAACTCCACTGTTGGAAGGTAAACCTGTACGCATGGAACTGGACACCAGCACAGCAGTTTTGCTAGTCTCAGACACTGTGTATAGGAGAAGCTAAAGCATCTCCCGCTTAAGCTGAGAAAAATTGTTCTGAAGTTGTACACTGGAGAAGCTGTACCCACGTGGGGCACTACTGATGTGAAGGTGCAGCTCAATGGACAGACTGCTAAATTGCCACTGTTTGTGGTAGAAGGCAGTTACTCAGCCTTAATGGGAAGGTCATAGCTTAGGAAGATCCAGCTGAACTGGGCAGAAGTGCACAGGATGGCTAAAGAAGAAACAGGTCTGGTAACTGTATTAAACAAACATGCTGCTGTTTTTGGAGAGGAGCTGGGAAGTATGAAGGGAATCACTGTGAAATTGAACATCAAGCCTGACAGCCAACCAAAATGCCTGAAAGCTTGAACTGCAACTTATGCCATCAGGCCAAAGGTTGAAGGGGACCTGGAGTGCCTGATTAAAAATAGAGTCCTAGTACCAGTTACCCACAGCCTATGGGCAACCCCAACCATTCCAGTATTAAAGAAAGATGGCTCCATTTGGATTGGTGGGGATTTTAAGGTCACTGTTATCCTGGTGCTGTGTGCAGAGCAATACCCTCTTCCCCACATTGATTACCTCTTCTCTGGCTTGGCTGGTGGACAAAAGTTCAGCAAGATTGATCTGAGTGAGGCATATTTACAGATGCACGTCGATGAGAAGTCTCAAGAGCTGTTGACTATTGCGACACATAAAGGGCTGTACTGATACTGTCACTTGTCCTTCAGAAGAACATCTGCTCCAGCTTCATTCCAGACCTTGAGTGGCTTGCCAAGCACCCAGTGCTATTTTGACAACATCTTTGTCCCTGGCAAGAATGGGGAGGATCACCTGAAGAAATTGGAGGCTGCCCTACAAAGACTGGAGTACAACCTATGAGTCCGCAAAGACATATGTGAATTCTTCCAGCCCTGTTGAATATTTGGGACATATCATAGATGTTACTGGCCTTCATAAGGCTCCTGCAAAAGTCAAGTCTATTGTGGAAGCTCCGCTTCAAAACATAAGCCAACTTCGCTCCTTTTTAGGACTATTGAACTATGATGGAAAGTTTATTCCACAGTTAGTAACACGACTAATACCACAACATGAACTCCTCTGCCAGAACAAGGTTTGGAAGTGGATTGAAACCTGTGATGTTCCATATAACAAGGCTAAACACACGTTGCTAAATTCAGAGGCTTTGACACATTTTGATCTGTCCTTACCTCTACAGTTAGCCTGTGATGCCTCCTGTTACAAAGTGGGAGCAATCATTTCACACATTATGCCTTTGGGAGAGGAGAGACCCATTGCTTTTGCCTCACGCATCTTAAGCAAAGCAGAAATTAAAAATGCCCACATCGAATGTGAAGCACTGGGAATCACTTTCGGAATTTGGAAATTTCACCAGTACCTGTTTGGATGGAAGTTGACACTTCTCACCGACCATCTAACATCAATTTCTGGACCACACACAGGCATTCCACCTTTGGCTGCTAGTCATATGCAACTATGGGCATTGTTGCTTTCTGCACACACATATCAGATCAAATATCAAAAAGCCACAATGTACTGCAATGCAGATGGTCTCTCAAGGCTGCCTTTACCAGCTAAACATCAAGATATTGGCCAGAAAGAAATCTTCTACTTTGAACAGGTAAAGAATACACCCATCACTACTACTCAAGTAAAAAAGGCAACTTGTGTTGACCCAGTACTGTCCCAAGTTATGGACCTAGTGATGCATGGAACATCTCTACGGGACTCTCAGGTCTCACCCGACCTTCCTTACATGTCCAGGAGGATGGAGTCATCAATCCATTCTGGTTGCTTGTTGTGGGGGATGCACGTCATTATTCCACCACTCCTGAGATCCCAGATGTTAGAACAGCTACATTCAGATCATTGTGGAATAGTGCAAATGAAAGAAATTGCATGAAGTTACTTTTGGTGGACAGGCCTGGACAGTGCATTGAAGAGAAGGCAAGAGCTTGTATTTTATGTAAGTGTGTGAGGAATGCACCTCAGTTGACGCCCCTGCACCAATGGGACTGGCCTGAATACCCGTGGCAGCATATTCACGTTGATTTTTCTGGCTCCTTTGAAGGGAGCATGTTCCTGGTTGTTGTAGACGCTCACCCTAAATGGCCATAAGTCTTGGTAATGCCATCCATTACTGCTGAAAGTACTATCCAGAAACTGCGTGAAATCTTTAGTCGTTTCAGTCTGCCCGAACAACTTGTGAATGACAACGGACCACTGTTCATCTCTCAGGAGTTTGAAAATCTTATGAAAGCAAATGAGATGCATCATGTCGCTTTAGCGCTGTATCATCTATCCAACAATGTCTCCTAGATAAATCAGCAGCCCTCTGTAATTATTCTGCTCTGGACGGGTGGTAGCAAATATTCATCCAGAGCTCTCTCTAAAAATTGTGAAGTCTCACAAAATAAAATTGCTGTTTTTGGTGCAGCTAGAAATTGCCGTTTCTTTCTAGGTACAGTATTCTTTGCAACCTTTAACATATGGGTTGAGAACCCTTCTGTTAGACTGTGGAATCCTTACCACTCAATGTACTGTAATCCAAAATGAGGGGCATGAAAAAATAATTCATGCAGGAAATTTAGAATGCTGTGGGATTCATTCCTCTAGTGTAAATGACGGTTTCTATACCCTCAGGGCAATGATTCTTTATATCACAGGTAAACAATTTTTCAACCACGGAAATGAGGAGACACTAGTTTTTGAATCATGCCAGAATGCTCCAGAATGCCATTCTGTCGCTTTTTTTGTGGTGGAACTGAGTTTGGCAGCGTGCTGGGGGGTCAGTGCCTCTCACTAGCTCACTCCACCCCAAGCCAGGGGAAGGCACTCTGATCTGCAGCTGGATGCATCAGGAACATGGCCAGAGACCCATACTGCTGGTAGATCACCAGTGCCAGCAGAGATCCTGCATGGGTGTTGCAGGGCAGTGTAGCAGTACCAACATGCATAGGGTGAGGGGGCACAGCACAGAGGGTGTTGCCGTGGGGCACACAGGGCTCCCTGGACCAGAGGAAGCTGCCCCAGTTTGCATTACAACCACTTATGCGATAGTACCAGGAGTGCATTCTGGCACTCCTCTTTTTTTAGGGACTTAATTACTGAGGGACACCACACCTGGGGAATATAGGTAACCATGGGATTGACATGAGGGGCATGTGAGAGGGCTGGTGAGTGGAGTTATCATCCTAACTAAGGATGTGTTGGAAGTTCCACTGCTTGGGAGAGTCAAGTGAGCCGCAGGGGTGGAGTAAATCTTTTTATCTTTGGTGCAACACTGATGATTTGATGTGGTTACAATAGGGATGGGTTTGGCCCTGCTATTGTTCATCTCAGCTCAGGGAGAGGAGGCTGGAAATAGATAGAAAGCTGGATACAGAGTAGCTAAAATGATTTTAATGTATGTGTGCTGGTTGTGAGCATGAATGGGAAGTAAATTTTATGAACTTGCCAGGGTGCCAATTAGATTTAAAGCAGAAATCCAAGAAACTCAATTTGCTAATAGAGTAAGTGTTATAGCCACTATTAGAATGGAATCTAATTAAGATAATCCCTTCTTATGGAGTCCAGGGAGTGTTAGCTTACGAATTTTAACGTTCTTTTCTTTTCAGGTCAAATTTTATTTTGGACAGTATTTCTCAGATCAGGACTCTTGGTTATTCTTAGCCAATCAACAGTTTATTAATTCACCCAGAACCACTTCAATATGCAATCCACCGTCATGTGTGGATATAACCAATGTTCACACTAAATACAGTCTTTCAAGCAATTGTCAGATTAGGTTGAGGATCAGCAGTTATATCATATAACAAAACAAATTACCAAGATTTCTTATTATATTTACATATAATAATCAATGATCAATTCTTTAATGCTTCTGGTTGCTTCCACTACCTCTGGAAGGAATAAGGATGCACTTGTCTTTAAGGCACTCTTAAGACAGTGGTTTCTATTTGAATAGTTTGGTCTGAAAGGAAAACGTTTAAACTATAAAAAGCAATTGCTTAAAGTTAGTGTTTAAATTTATCTGAGGTGAATTTGCCTGGATAAGAACACACATATCACATTAGTTAAAATCCAAAATATGGTCATGGAAGGTCTCACTAAAAGTATGAACTCTGCAAGCTACCTTTCAGTTTTTATATTAAGGAACAGAAGGAGAAATAGTCTTTGACATGAAATCTCATCACTTCGTCTTAGTCCTGTAACTCTGAAATAGGGGAGAGTCCTTTCCACACGGTTGGTCCAGGCAATGGTAGCATTTCTGGACTCTGCAGCTTCTTCATGAATTCAATTACATCTTCTTCCTGTAATGTGTGAGGAGGGGAGAGTCTTTCCCACATGGGGGTTTTGCAAAATTCTGGCATCCATGTGATGGCCCCAGATTTATACATCCTGTTTTGGGATCCATTGGCGAGTGCCTGTTCTCTTTCTGTTAGATGCTAACTCAGCTGCCAGATTTGTTTCTGCTATTTCCCTTAGTATCCAATAGATGGAGGAAGTGCTCCTTTCATCCTTTTTGCATCATCAGCTTCTGATGTTTGAATCATTTTACGGTCTGTATTTCCATATTTGCCCAGGCTATTACATGGAATCCCCTCTTTTTAAAGCAGTTTCTTTTAATAATTCAGGGTTTTATCTGGTTACAAGTGTATTCAATATTCTTTTTCCTTGTGTCGTATGACTCAGACTGCTTTTATAGCACAGCAATCATTTAGAAACAAAACTCCCCTTGTTGTCTTTTAAATCTAGTGGACATAGTCCTTACATTTTGATTGTATAAGCATTCCTCCTTCTTTAAGACTTGCAACAGAACGAGACATTCATAGATACAGAAACAGTTTGTCTGATTCACAAGGCACACAAATGTGCAACTTCTAAATTGGGGTGAAAGGCCTATTAGAGTCAGATCATCTAATCTGACTTTCTGTATATCACAGGCCACCAGCATCCGCATACTAAACCCAACAACTGAGAGACTAAAATATTACAGTCCACAAGAGTCTAAACGATGACACAAGAGTCTAAACAATGATGTGCCACAGGCAGAGACTAGGAGGGACTGAGTTGCACCATGGCCCAAGTTCTCCACAATTGCAGAGAAATGATTAAATGAGATACAATATACTCCCATTGAGCCAAAACCCTACTATCCTAATCTCCACATTATTCCAATCCCTTCCGTGTTCCCCAGCATGAGGGTCTTGCTGCAGGGGGCATGTATTTCGTGCTGGGGGGACAAGAAAAGGATTGGGATAATGTGGCGGTTTGGATAAGGAGCAGAGACCTCCAGACAGGACTGTGAGAAGGAGGAGCCCCCAGCCAGCGGGGGAGGCCACCCTGCTGCTGAATGGCTCTTGTGCTCTCAATTATCCAAATTAAATCCATGTCCCCCATGATATCTGGATAATAAGTAGTATACTGTATACTCAGATAACCCTGGCAAGTAACCTGTGCCCACTTGGTGCAGAGCAAGGTGAAAAAACGCCAGAGTCACTGTCAAACTGACCTGGGAAAAAATTCCTTCCTGACCCCACATACAGTGATCAGTTAAACTCTGAGCATGTGAGCAAGAACAAACCAGCAAGAATTCTTGGTGCCACCTCAGAGCACTGGTCCACCCTGTCCAACATCCCATCTCCAGCCATGGCCATCTCTGATGCTTTAGAGGAAGGAGACCAACCCCTCCATCCATAGCATGCATTATAAGGGGGGAAGGGAATCCCTTCCTGACCCCTGCAGGTGGCCAGCTGAAGCTCTGAAGCATGAGCTTTTTAGGAACATAAAACATAAACCAGAAGTGAGCTCCAGGGCTCTTAAGCTCTGCTCCCTACTATCACAAGCAACCCCATCATACAATCACACTCATAAATATGTCCACCTGTCTCTTGAAATTCAGTGCTTCTATTAGGAATCACTCATCTGATTACTAAAAGCCTTCTAATTCCAGCCTGAATTTGTTCATGGCCAGTTTATATCCATTTGCCCTTGTGTCATGTTGTCCTTTAGCTTAAATAGCCCTTCACCCTCTCTAGTATTCCCCCCCCCTTCACCCTCCGATGTATTTATGGACAGCAGTGATATCTATTCTAAACAAAGCAGAAAACTGTAAAATAGCCCAGAAACTGTGTGAAGCAGCAGAGAAAAGAACAAGAAATGTCCCCATAACACTCATTTCTAGCCTTGGTGGTTCTGTATCCTCCCTGGGGGAGCAATTTCCTGGAAATACTTTGTTCCCTGTCCCATTGCCCCTTGGGATTTGAAGCCGCAAACTACAACAGACATATAGTTGAGTCCCTCTTGGTAGCAAGTAGACTTCATTCTCTGGAGGATCCTTGCAAGGAGTGGGGGGAACGAGGGACTCTTTGTGGGAGGAAACTGGAGGTTCCACTAGCAAGTTCTGGGCTCAGGGAACAGTAGACAGTGACAATCCTTGGTTCTTTTACACACACCATGAACCATTTACCACCTTAGCCATGAGCTCTAAGCCTTAATCTTTCTATCTCTTACTCTTCTTTCCGAACTCAATCTCCTCTCCCTTTGTCCCATCTCTCTGTGGTACCTTTATAACTATTATGAGTGCTGAAGACTGTCATCGCTTACAGTTATTCATAATGGATGTCTACTCTTCTCCTAGCTTCCTCTTGTTCCTTACATGTGGTTGTTGAATGTGGAAATTTTTACATCTGGGCTTTGGCAGGTGAACTGCCTTCCCTTGATCTCCAGCTCTGCTTCTATCCTTGTCTTCATGTGCCTTGGGACTAGTTTAGAGACCACAACTAGTCATTGAGTCCTAAACCCCATTCTAACCCATTTTTAAAATGTTTTCTAGCTTATAATGACACTTCATCTTTTCAGGGCTCTGCTCAAGGTATCTGATTCCAGAGATGCTCTACTGGGGTTCTTGCTGCTATCGTAATTTTATGGCTGTGTATGCACTTTGGTGAGTATGTTATTTTAAAATAAAATATGATTTACCTCTACAGTTATCAGAACTGCAGATTTTCAGAAATACATATAAAATCAACTCTACATTTAGTTTCTGTAGGGTTCACTTGAAAGACATTTCATTTTAAGATTGAGTTTGAACACTGGAGAAGTGAAACCCATAGAAGCAGAAATGGTAAGGCCCAAATTTAGTTCTGATTTACTTGTGACTTTTGGATGTGCAACTTTATCTATTTCCAAATTCAAGAAAACACACAGGAGGATTTTTTTTTTTGCAACAACTAACTTTCTAGCCCTGTCTCTTTAAAAAAATGAAAGCTTAATTAATACAGAAACTGAAGGGACTACCAAAAAATGCTATTCTGACTGCCTCAGTCGAACACTGAAGTTATCAGAAGTTGAGGCGATTTTTTTTTTTATTTGGTAGAAGAGTACTAAAGGACTCAACTAAATGCATGTTCATATTAGGAAACCTCACCTACTCCCTGTAACAGAATGTACTCCTGTGTCCACACCCTACACACTATTGTAATAATCTTTATACAAAGTATGTCTTGTAAGGTATCAAATGAAAACTCATAATTATCTGGTCATTACTGTCGTAATAAAATGTGCATGGCCATGTTGTATGCCATTAACAATGTAGGATGCTATTAACAGATGTACCAAACCACAGACCTACCCAAGCAGAAGTTTTCAAATAGGTCTGTCCTAAACAAAGGAATGTTTGGTCTACTTAATTTGCAGTAATCAGAATCATCGAGCTGGAAGAGAAAATAAAGAAAGTTCAAATAGGTAAGGAAAAAGTAGCAGGGAACATCCTTCCCTATAGACATTTTGTCTACTAATACCCAGCTGGAAATGTTTTTCTAAAGGGGGACTGAAACTATAAAAAGGAGGGTCAAATACCCCACAACTCCCCTACCCATCACATTCATGGCACCTGAAACAACAAAGAAGCATCCATTGGATTCAAGGATAAGGGGTCCTGAGCGAAGACATTGGATCAGTAAGGCTGCTGAAAGCATGTGATAAAAAAACTTTACTTTGAATTTAACATAGCTTGTTAATTTAGGCATCAGTTGCATTTTATCTTTGTTTTTCTTGTCACCATTTCTGACTTTTATCATTGTTACTTGTGGTCATCTAAAATATCTCTCTTTGTAGTTAATAAACTTGTTTTATATTTTTATCTAATCCAATGTGTTTAAATTGAAGTGTCTGGGAGACTCTATTTGGGGTGGCAAGTTGTGTACATGTTATTTCTAGTAAAGTAATAATGGACTTTATATAAACTTATATTGACCAGGAGAGCTCTGAGCAGTACATGACATACATTTTGGGAAGAAACTCTAAGACTGGGAGCGTGCTGGGGTCACCCTGCAGTATAACCAAGGCTGGTAACAGCTAAGGTGTGCCTGGCTGGCTGCGGCACACATAGGGACATAGCTGGGAGTGACTTGTAGGCTGGAGTCTGTTTGTGAGCAGTCCAGGCTGGAGGCTACTGCAGCAAAGAATTATAAAGGGCCCCCAAGGTTAGAGAGAAGGGGTGACATAGCTACTCATTAGTCTGGATTGTACCCTGCTATGTCACAGTCCCACTCACCTGTCTGTGATCCTCACCTGAAAGGAAAAATATATACAGACTACAGAGGTGGATGTGCAATCAGAGGTGTGCAGGAGGAAATGCACATAGCAAATGTGTATGATGGTGTCATCTAGCCACAGTGACCTTCATCCCCCATGATCTGTTGCTTTCATATGGTACATCATGGTTATAATTAGGCTGTAATCTCTTTAGGCCAGGGACCTGGTCTATTTTATGAGTCTTTTCAGCACCTAGCATCCTCAAGGTAACATAAAAATGAGACAAGTTAATTACATTAAAATCTCAGTCCAATCTCGTATTTTATTTACTTTAATAGTTTGAATTGTTCTAAGCTCTTGTCTGCATAAATTCAGGGCTGGCCTAGGTAGCTCCAGGAAACCTGGTCTGGGAGATCTTACGTGGCAGAAATGTGGTGATTTGTTGCTGTTGTTGTTTTTTAGCAGTAAATAGCTCATCAGGAAAAGGTTCTTCTGGTTCTCCTCCTCTGGAGCCATGCCCTGCTGACTGGCTGTATCACCAAAGGAAATGTTACTTCCTCTCTCAGAAAGAAAAGGTCTGGGCTTTTGTTCCTCCCACAACAGCTCCCTCCTTGTAACTGAAAACCAGCAGAAACTGGTAAGGGAATGAAAAGTGACAGTTTCACCTCCTCCCACCTCCTGGGACCTATATGATTCCCCACTCTCTCATTCTGCTATCTCATCTGAATGGCTGTAAATCCAGTGGAAAGAGTGTGACCAGGCACAGTGCACAGAAATACGCGTACATGCTCTTTTCTGGAGTTGCCGTCTTCAGCCCTGGTAGTTAATATTTAGAAGTTGTACTTGTATTTGTCACATGCATGAATGCTGGTGTCTGAGGTGACTTTCTGTGAAAACAATGCCCCCTCTTGCCTATCTGTAACCAGACAGAAACTCTGTTAAGAGGTAACAACACCCATCAAAGACAACTAGGCTGGATACTTGTGTTAGCTCCAGTCTTGGGAGTGAGGTGACAGTTCTCGTCCTTTGACATTGGCCACTTCTCCTGAATTTTACATTTCAGTGCTGGGGTGTTAGAAATGGTGCCATGCATATGAGAAGGGAGGCTTTCCTATCCCTGCTCTGTCCCTTAAATGGGGCTGCAGCAGTGCACAGGGCCAGAAAAGCCCCATAGCCAGCCAGAAGAAAATGTCCCCAGCTGAAGGCAGCGCTGCACGGGCCCCATCCCTAACCCCAGCACTGGGACACACTGGGGGCAGAAGAGGGATCCCCATAGCCAGGGGTCGGCAACCCGCGGCTCCCGAGCCGCATGCGGCTCTTCAGCCGCGGTAGGTTGCGGACCCCTGGCCTAAACTGTTATTCACTCTTTTGTTGATGTCAGGCTGTCGGCTGTTCAGGGAAGGGACTATAACCTGTTCTTTATTTTGTACAGTTCTGTGTTCATGACTTTATGTAAATACTTAATAATTGTCAGTGCTCATCTGGGTTTTTATAATGAACTTTGCCTACCACTAAAGTGTCAGAGTGCATCCCTGGCTCTATATAAATGCTTAATATTAGTCCATGGCAGTCTTTTGAGCAGATGTTCCTGTAATGTCCTGTCCCTTTAAATGTTTAAGCACCTCCCCTTCTCCCAGGTTTGAGTTCCTTCCTCCTCTGCTGCTTTGTTAGTTTCGGTTTTGCAGCCCAGAACAATAAAACTACCACAGCTGACTGCTGTGTGTATCAGGTCCCTCTGCCTCTTTCTCCCTCCCTCTGTGCTAGCCACAGAAATGTAACAGCTTCTAGTCAGACTGAGGGGTTTTTTTTATGTTTGGTTATTCGTGCTTCTTTTTTGTGGACATCACAGGATCCAGACTTCTGATTTGATATAAATTTAATATCAATCTTCCAGAGCTAAAAAGTTGGTACATTTACCCATAGTCCTAACCTTTAATACTTCTTTCTCTAGCAGGGAAAGATCAACCTTTCATCCTGTAGTCTGGAACAAAGATTTTACGTTTTGAAAATTGGACAATACACTAGAATTGGCTAAGGAAGAAAGATCCCTGCTCGTGTTTTTTTCCTACAGAAATTTAAAATGAAAATAGCAAAGCAAGAACCCAACACACACCATGTGCTCTTCCCCCTCCCCATCCTGCTCCCCGTGTCCAACATGCTCCAGCTGTCTCTCCCCCCATGCACATACCCTGTATTCTGCCCCTCCAGGTCCAACTCCCATGCACACAGTCCACACCATACACTCTGCCCTGCACTTTCCTCCTCTGCCTACACACAGACTACGCTCCTGCCAGTTAAATACAGTATACTTTCACATTTCCCAGCAGCTTCTCTCTTCCATTGCCTCCCTCAGTACAAGACCCCACCATCTGTTCAGAAATCAGAGACCAAGCAAATGGAACTGCATTCCTCTAATGTAATCCAATTCTGTCTGGGGAGTGTGGGACAGGTCTGTTCGCTGGCTCTCAATGCCTTCCTGTTTAATACAAGTTCTATCACACACCCCCTCTTGGGCAGAAGCTTTCACTCTTTGCTTCCTTCAGCTGAAGCTGCAGCCATAGTTGGATGTGAAGCTTCAGCTTCTGGGAGGGCATTTTATTTTGGAGGAAAAGGGACCATGCTAGGGCAGAAAGAATTTGGGGTGAGGGATTTTTCTTTTAGAGTTTGTACCTCTGTATAGCTTATAGACTCAGTGTTCTTTATCTTACTAAAACAAGGAGAACTTTATTCAGTGATTACATTGTTTTATTTTTACTTTATATACCTGCCCACATGCTTAGGGTCTAACTGATCACCATAATTTGGGTTGGGAAGGAATTTTCCCCTGGGTCAAACTGGCAAAAACCTTGAGGGTTTTTCGCCTTCCTCTTCAGCATGGGGCAGGGTCACTTGCAGATTTAAACTAGTGTAGATGGTGGATTTTCTGCAACTGGAAGTCTTTAAACCGCGTTTTGAGGACTTCAGTAACTCAGTCATAGGTTAGCGATCTATTGCAGGAGTGGGGAGAGGGTGTGGGTCTGTGGCCTGTAATGTGCAGGAGGTCAGACTAGACCAGATTATTATGATGGCCCCTTTTGACCTATAAGTCTATGTGATAGTACAAAGAGCCCATCCCTAACTGCAGCCTGCAGCTCTCTGTTCAGCTGAGCAGCCACTAGCCTTGGAATGACCTTTTGACATTTGCTGCCACCTCACACGTTCTCACCCACAGTAAAGTTGCTTCACACAATGGCGATGGGTGAAATAAAAAAGGGAGATTGGATTAGACAGTGGCTGATATTCTTCTCAGCCTTTTATGTAACTTTATTTTAGGAAAGGGAACTTTACTAATAGACGATGCTGTCTCCTTTAGATTAAAATTTGAAGCCACAGAAGATTTTGACCACCAATACCTTAAATAGACATAGTCGTTTCCTGCGGTGCAGAGAGATTTTTAAAAATTTACTGAATGGTGTTGGGTTACTCCACTTTTAAGATCTGCAACACTCTCTGATGCAGAGTTCAAAGAGTTCAGTCCTCCGTTGCGATTGGACTAGAGAGCAGCCGGAAGAAAGGCCCTCAGACTCCACTTACCTGAGCCATTTGTTGATGCCATTGTTCTTTGTTTCTTTTCTTTTATCCAGTTCAAGTCATCTTTGTTTACTGAGAGTATAACTGCCTGATCTGGAATCACTTTCCCTTCAGCCTCCACGCCAACGCAAGCTGCTCTACTACCACAAAACACTCTGATCCCTTTATTCTCCTATACTCCATACCACTCTGTTAATGCACTTCACGAATGACCTTCTGCCCTCCCTCCCCCATTGGTCCTAAACTCTGCACAAAGAGCTAGGCCAGTATCTTTCAGTCCCTCTCAATTCCACAGTCGGCAAGGTGGGCACGAGGGCAGTTACAATCGGCTGCATGTGAACAATAAACCTCTCTCGCTCAGCAGACGAGAGATGACAATTTTTTTGTACAGCCACTTTGGTGGCAGCTATTCCATTCGGCATCCTTTTGCAGTTGCTTTAAGACTAAACTCGGTGCTAAACAGGACACTGTGGTTTGAAGAGCTTAAAGTAATGTCAAAGTGACTTCGTAACTGAACACTTCGGGAGTGATGCAAATCATCTTTATTCCACAACGCCAACTGAGAACTGGTTCTGATCGTCTGTGACTGAGGTCTGGCTTATTGGGAGAAGTAGCAGTTAATGGCATTGGTTGATGAGGCTGCAAAGGCTTCCACCCTGACCACTAAGGGGCTTTCTGGTGCAGGGTACAGACATCTTCTAGAAAATGTACTGACCAGAGTCACCAGGATGGAGGCCAGGTTCAACTGGCTATGACTCTGAGTCTGACTCACAGGGCTAGAAATCTCACTGGGCTCTTGGCTACAAAAGCTTCAAACTGTGAGTAGCTCTTAAGGGGGTTAAAACTTGAAGAGAAAGGCTCATCAGCCTTAAGGAAAATTCTGTAGTCTCCAGGAAGGTGGAAATATTGGAGAGCTAATCTAATCTCTGTCTAGAGCCAGATCCTCAGCTGGTGTAAAGGAAGTCAGAAGAGCTGTGTACACTTATGCCAGCTGAGGATCCAGCTCCTGATCTCTTATCTCTCTGGCTTACTAATCTTTATTCTGTTATTTTAATCTTTTTTTAGCTTAATCTTTTCTATGTCATTGTGTTGTTATAGCTTTTGTCCTTCCACACCTGATCCTCTCTCTACTTCATTTTCACTCTTGCCAAGGGTCACAGTGGATTTTCCATCACTGACCATTTTTAAATCAAGATGGATGTTTTTCTAAAAGATCTGCTCTAGGAATTATTTTGGGGAAGTTCTATGCCCTGTGTTGTACAGGAGGTTGGACTAGACGATCACAATGGTCCTTTCCGACCCTTGAATCTAGAAATCTATGAATCGTGTATGTCATATCTAATATTTAGATTGTCTTTGATCTGAGTGAGGGGGCATCTCTTCTCTTGAGCACCTGTTACACATACTTTTGAGTGCTAAAGATAAATAAGTAACAATAATAATGAATATGGCACTTATTAAAAGTATTTAAACCCCAGGTCACAGTGCAGCTGGAACACTTTCCCTGTTGCGTTCCACCCAATACTACAGTGTAACTGCTTTCCCAGTGCTAGTGCTTAATATACTTTCTCTGCAACTCTATGGCTTATCTGTTTTGACACTAAAGATCTGATTCTCTGAGATGCAGAACATCCTCAGTTCTTAATGACTTCTTTGGGAAGTGGGGATGCTCAGCGCCACACGGGATTGGGCCCCTAACTTGCTATTTTCAGTGTTGCTTTCAAATGCTTTTAAAAGGCCAGTGGCCTTTTAATGGTTCTAAACTGTACTAACCAGCACAGGGTGTCTCCTAGCTAATTCACGCTGCATGATTTTAGGTCACATCCTTCCCGTTTTCATCCCTCTGCTTCATCTATCATTGTCTAAGGCCCTGGTTCTGCTCAGATTTACTTTCACATGTATGAACAAGTCCCAGGGAATGCAGTGGGAATATTCCCATGCTTAAAGTTAAATGTGTGTATAAACCTTTGTAGCCATGAGGCCTAAGTTTTTAAGTTTTTGGGGCAGGGACCATGGCTTCCTTACATCACTAAAACATCCTGCAGATTTATAGTGTTCCACAGTAATAATAACAGGCTCTGGAACACGTATTTTGCAAATACTAAGAAAAGAGACAACGTCCAGATATTTGTTCTACTGAACCAGGACCGAGTACAAGTGATATCTTAGGGGTGGACAGTACCATTAGAGAGAAAGTAACCTGGAATGTCTTTTTTTGGATTTAGAAAAAGAGTTCCTATGGCATAGGGAAGACTTTGATTAGGTTGCTTCACGGGTATCTTTGATGTGTTACAAATGCAAAGCAAGGAGCAGGTTGTGATAGTGGGGGTACTTAGCAACCTTCAAAAATTCAACAAGTTACGTGATAAGATACAGTGTCGTTCTTAGAATTATTATAACATGCTCCAACTCTCATTGCAGTGAGTGCAAAGAGTCCCAAGGAGTTCAATGGGAGTTGAATTGTACTCCAGGAAAGTAATGCTCAGATAGGTAGTGGACTAGCATATAACAACCAGAATTTCCAGAAGTATCCATCAGTATTAGAAAGTTCATATATTCACTGGGATGCAGCTCTCTAAGAGCTTCCTCCAAAACTTACTGGAGTCTTTCCATTGAACTCAGTTGGAGCTGGAGCTGGTTCAGGACATAAGTGCCCAAGCATGTTCACAGATCCATATTATAAGACTAGAAGGGACTGCCGTGGTCTAGTCTGTTACGCTTTTGCCCACACGACTGATATACAACCGTTTCTTCTCCGATTAAACCTCTGAGGATACTCAGGAAAGAAAATGTCAGTTTGTAAAACTAAATTAATTAAAAGGCTGTGATTGGAACATAATGGATTGGATATGTCAGAGTTCAAAATATTAGTGCCGATGGGACCAAATCTGTACGGTGCTCAGCACTAGAGCTCATCAAAATGTTTGTAACAAAAAGCTTTTTCATTGAAAAATGCCCTTTTTAATAAAAAGTGTTCACAAAAACATTTTGATTTTTCCCCCCAAATTTTTCATTGTTTTCTTTTTGGCTTTTTGCATGTTTTCAGTTTTCTTTCTTTCTTTCTTTTTGTTGTTTGCTAGCTATTTTCCTCTTTTTTTCCCCTTTCCTTTTAAAAATGGTTGAAGTCCTGTTTTTTTCCTATGATTTATTTCTTATTTTCATTTGAGAAAATGGGGAAAGTTGCATGAAAAAAATCAGAAACACCAAAAATGGATGCATTTAGTACCTGGGGGGAAGGGGGCGAATTATTTTTTTTTGTAAAATTAATTCCTTCCCTTTTTTGACCAGCTCTACTGAGCACCTTCAATTTCAGTGACTTTCGGTGGGAGGTGAGGACACAAAGCAACTTGCAGAAGGTACTCAGCACCACATTAGACTGGGCCATATATAAGGGCAACTCTGCACTCGTGTCCCATTCATTGTGTGAATACACAGGCATGCTTCAATGACAGGAAAACAGGTTATTTCCTGTAGGTACCAGTGGTTGGTGATGAAAGACAGCCTTCCAGGCTTTGTTTTACAAGCCTTAATCAACTAAACAAGGAGCACACGTGAGTATGCAAGATGGGGCCCACAGACTGTAAGGAACAAGATACTTTCAGTCCCTAAAAAGCCCTTTCCCTGTCATACGCAGATCTCTTCTGCTTCTGAAGCTGTGTTCCCACATGTTCAAGAATGTTTATCAGTTAACTTCAAGTTTCTGACTCCTCCCCCTTCATTTAGCTGAGAGATGCAAGCCTGTTTCTTCTGCTCTTCTCAGGCTGCTTCCACGTCTTCAAAAAAATCTCCACTGGTGTTCTCTTGCAGGTGCCAAGGACACAGCCACTTCATCCCTCTAGGAACCTGGAGATGTCTGTTAGTGGAATGTCTAATATCTCCCTCCTCTCTATGGCTCCCCCCCTCTGGCTCAACACAGCAACTGCAGCTGCAACCACAAAGCGTGAAGTCAACAGCAAGTCAGTTTATATTTACACCTGCTTAAAGTATTAATAGTTTATGTTGCTCTTTATACACCTAGGCAAAACTTTATAGCTTTTAAATCACTAACCGCCCTCAAAACTACTCAAAGCACTTCCTGACCACAACCAACAAACCATAGAATCATAGAAGAGCAAAGTTGGAAGGGACCTCAGGAGGTCTAGTCCAACCCCCTGCTCAAAGCAGGACCTACCCCAACTAAATCATCTTTATTTGGGGTTTGTAGTCCAAACCACTAAAAGCAACATGCTGTTGCATGTGGGGTACAGAGGAAAATATTCTTTTCTCATGATACTTTATGTAATAGTTTGTTTAGTTATTGTTATTGCTCTGTGTTTCTCTGACATAACTGCTTCTCTTCCATGCAACCCTATTGGATCATATCCTCATTCAACTCCTCTCCCGTTGTGCACAGTATCTGGATGGTGATTTGGGAAGAGCTGCAGCATTCCGGATCTTTGAGCACGCCACACATGCAGGGTCTGTAATGAATTAATTGTTGTTATGGATGACATACAAAGTGGAATGGTCCCATTTCCCTTGTGTGCTGTACCTTCTGGTGTCTATGTCCCTATCTTCCAAACTCTACGGTATGCTTCTGATGTGGCACCTGGATCCCCACAGGTGGCAGGTCATAACTCTTAGCCAACAGAATTTTGAGGGTTGTGAACATCAACCAGATTTTCAGAACTCGGTTCCCAGTTAGGCCCCTAAAGGATTTGGAGTGGGCTGATTTTCAAAAGTGCTCAGCACCCAAAGGCTCTCGTTGTGTTCATGGAAACTGATATTGTAAAAAGCTCTTTTGAAAATCTCCCTCCATGTATATTTACAGTACTGCATAATTGTTACATTATTATAATAATTTGGTGTTATGGGCACTAATGAAAAGGGAAGGGTCCCTCTTTGTGGTTGTACAGTGTAAAACAACCCAAAAATTAACTTCAAAGCAACAGGAAGGAATTCTCCCCATAGCACCAATTCTTATCCCTGCTTTTGTTGCACTGTCTGTGTTGGCTAGTGCCCCAAGTACTCCTCAGAGCATTGGCCCCAACTTCAGTTGCTCTTTGGGTTCTGAGCAGAGACAGGCCCTTTCCTTCCAGAACTATTATGCAGCAGATTTCTAATTCTTATTACTACAGTGTGCTTGTTGCTTTAGAAAAATGAAAGCAGCCCTGGTTCCTGCTCCACAGAGCTTACAGTCCAAATCAGACAAACAGAAAAAAACAGGAAAGGGAAGGAAAGGTGTCAAACCAGTACAGGTGATGGGTTTGATTTACATGGTTTGGAGTGGGGGAAAAAGGGGCAAGTTGTTTGCTTGGAAGGAGGGTTGTTGGTCATGTTCTGTTTGAGACTAAGGTCAAGTTACATGGTAGGAGCAGATGGCCCTGCCCTGGAGGGGCGTGCAGGGGACCTGTGATGCACAGCATATTTCTAAAGGATCTGGGGGTTACAGTGGATAAGAAACTAGATATGAGTCAGCAGTGTGCCCTGGTTGCCAAGAAGGCTAATGGCATATTGGGCTGTATTAGTAAGAGCATTGCCAGCAGGTCACAGGAAGTAATTATTCCCCTCTATTCGGCATTGGTGAGGCTATATTTGGAGTATTGTGCCCAGTTTTGGGCCCCCCACTACAAAAAGGATGTGGACAAGTTGGAGAGAGTCCAGCGAAGGGCAACAAAAATGATAAGGGGGCTGGAGCACAAGACTTATGAGGAGAGGCTGAAGGAACTAGGCTTGTTTAGTCTGCAGAAGAGAAGAACAAGGGGGGATTTGATAGCAGCCTTTAACTACCTGAAAGGGGATTCCAGGGAGGATGGAACTAGGCTGTTCTCAGTGGTAGCAGATGACAGAAAAAGGAGCAACAGTCTCAATTTGCAGTGAGGGAGGTCTAGGTTGGACATTAGGAAAAAGTTTTTCACTAGGAGGGTGGTGAAGCATTGGAATGGGTTACCTAGGGAGGTGGTGGCATCTCCATCTCTAGAGGTTTTTAAGCTGTGGCTTGACAAAACCCTTGCTGGGATGATTAACTGAGGATAGTCCTGCTTTGAGCAGGGGGTGGGACTAGATGACCTCCTGAGGTCCTTTACAAATCCAATATTCTATGATTCTAACTTCTCTAGAGATCTTTGTTTCTTGGCCCCCAATTACATTTGTGACTCCCCACAATTTACTATCATCACGATTTTAACACTCTAATACTTCATTATACTTTCAGAGTATGAATGAAGAGGCCACCTAAGAACGGACCAGGACTGGTGCATCTCATCGGACACCTCCTCCCCATGGTCCCTCTCCTTAGGGCAGTGGAGGCATCAACCCGTGGCAGTGTTTCTATCCGACTGCAGTTCAGTTTTCAGGTGAGACAAGACCCCTCAACATTTACATAAAGTGGCTCGTCTTCTTCACACGTTCACCGACCGACCTTCCCAGCTCCATGGGGAGGCAGATCGCTGTGCCCCCAGGCGCTGGATGGGAAATACAAGCGCCCTGGCCGGAGGGGAAGGGCCCGGGCCGGACAGAATTTGATGGGTTTCACAGCGGCGGGCTCTCCCTTGAGAACAGAGCTGCGCGGGGAGCCGGGAGTCCGTCCGTGCGGCCGCTGGCCGGGAGGGACCCGGCGGCACTTCCCGCGGTTTCGATTGCCGAAGCGG
The DNA here is from genome assembly GCA_007922155.1 of Mesoclemmys tuberculata. Classification (NCBI taxonomy): domain Eukaryota; kingdom Metazoa; phylum Chordata; order Testudines; family Chelidae; genus Mesoclemmys; species Mesoclemmys tuberculata. The sequence goes on along the minus strand of ML675730.1, from coordinate 514,784 downwards.
ACAGACCCTGTGGCAATAATGACCCTTCCCCGCCAGCGCCCGCCCCCGGCCGCCGCCCGTGGGAGGGAAAAGCGGAACCGGGGAGCTAAATGCGGAGAGACGCTGTAATAGGAGGGGGCTCGCCCCCCGCCGCGCCGGGGCGCCCCCCAGGTAACCCTGCCCGCGGGACCCGGCCGGGGGCTCCGGCCGCGCTGGAGCCGGGACCCGCCGGAGCAGAGCCGGGGCGGCGGGTGAATGCCGAGCCCCCGGCCCCCGGCGGGGCTGCAGCGGCTCGCACGGGGGGATCGCAGGGCGGGGCCGGGCGGACCCTGTCTCTCTGCGGTTGCCTGCCGCAGCCGGACCCCCCGGCACCCTCCGCCCGCACCGAGGCCGCGGCGCCGCCCTTCGCCGCAGGCCGGGACCGAGGCCAGGGCGCCGATGCCCGCCCCGCCGGGGCAGCAGCGAGCACCGCGCCCCCTGCCACGGGGCCGTGCGGCCTGTTGCCTCGGTGCCCCGGCGCGGGCTGTACCGACCCCACCGCCCTGCCCCGGGAGGCTGCGGTGGCCGCTGGAGCCGGGGAGGGGAAGCGCTGCCCGGCTCGGCCGCAGGGCCGCAGCTCCCAGGCCGGTGCGATGACCGCAAGCCCAGCTCCGCTCCCACGGCGCCGTGATCTCACGCGCTAGCGCCGAGTGTCTCCCAGCCCGGCCTCTGCTCCCAGGGAGCCTCCCGCGGCCTGGCCCATCCCCGGCTGGAGGTCGCTCCGCCTCCCTCCTGCGCTGGCAGCTGGAAGCTGGGTCCCTTCCCACAGCAGCTGGGCTCGGCTCTCTTTAGTTCGTGAGCTGTGCCCGGGCCGAGATGCGGGGGGAGGCAGAAGAGATGCCCAGCTACTTTAAGCTGGGCTGGCTCCATTCACTAGAATACAGCTACGCCGAGTTACACCAGCTGACAATCTGGCTCTGTGTCTTTTCCGGCGCCAAGCATAAGGCATTAAATTCACTTTCCTTGTTGTAGAATCGCCAGATAATGGTGCCCGTTTGTGCTCTGGGCACAGAGGAACAGCAGGGAACTTGCCAGCCAGAGCAGCAAACTAGCAAATAGCCCAGAAATTGTGTGAAGCAGCAGAGAAAACAGCAAGAAATGCCCCCATAACTCTCATTCTCAGCCTTTTTTGTTCTGCCCTCTCCCAGGGGAGCAGTTTCCTGACCCCTTGGTCCTCTCTCCAATTGCCCCATGGGAATTGAAGCAGCAAACTAAATACAACAGACAGATAAGTGAGTACTTCCATGCACTCACTGAGCTCACTCTCTGGAGGATCCTGGCAGGGGAGTGGGGGAAAGAGAGGCAGTCTTTGTGGGAGGAGACTAGAGGTTCCACCAGCAGAAGTTGTGGCTCAAGGGTCAGTAAACAGTGACAAGCCTTAGTTCCTTCCTGTACACTACACACATCCTGAATCCTTCACTGCCTTACCCGTTAGCTCTGTTCCTCCCTCTTCTCTCCCAGCTCAATCCCCTTGTCCCATCTCTCTCATTTCACTATTATGTTGAGGACTGAATACTGGCATTGCTTACAGTTGTTTGTAGTCAATGTCTGGTCTTCTCTTCACCCAGCTTCAGTAGTTTTTTCATTGTGGTTGTTGAGTGCAGAAATTTCTACATCTGGGCTTTGATAAGCTAACAGTCAGCTTTCCCAGATCTCCAGTTTTGCTCTTATCTTTCTTTCCACATGCCTTGGGACTAGTTTAAAAACCACAACCCACCACTGAGTCCTAAACCCCATTCTTAGTAGATGGATTTTTTTTAATGTTCTGAAGCTTATAATGACACATTGTTTTCAGGGTTCTGCTCAAATATTTGGTTCTGGAGGTGTACTACGGGGATTCTGGCTTTTGCAGTTCTGATCTTGTTTATTCACCTCAGTAAGTATTTGAGTTATTTTAAAATAAAGTATGATTTGCCTCTACAGTTAACAGAACTGCAGAGTTTCATATAGAAACAAAATTTACCTTGTCCATATCTCCCATTATCTGAGAGTTGAATAGGTGTCCCTTGAGAAACACTTCATTCTGAGCCTAAGTTTCAAGACAGGAGAGGTGAAACCAATAGCAGTGGAAATGGTGCAAGTGCACATAGCAAATCTGTGTGATGGTGTCATCTAAATATTGTGATTCTCATCCCCCATTGTCTGTTACTTTCACAGCCTACATCGTCATTATAATTAGGCTGTAATCTCTTTAGGCCAGGGACCAGGTCTATTTTATGAATCTGTTCAGCACCTAGCACCCTCAAGGTAACATAAAAATGATATAAATTAATTACATTGAACTCTCAGCCCAATCTCACATTTTATTTACTTTAATAGTTTGAATTGTTGTAAGCTCATGTCTACAGAGGGCATCAATTTCCAGGGCTAGGTAGCTCCAGGAAACCTGCTCTGGGAGATCTTACTAGGCAGAAATGTGATGGTTTGTTGTTGCTTTTTAGCAATAAATAGTTCATCAGGGAAAGCTTCTTCTGGCTGTCCTCTCCTGGAGCCATGCCCTGCTGACTGGCTGTATCACCAAAGGAAATGTTACTACCTCTCTGAGGAAGAAAATGACTGGAACTCCAGTCAGAGCTTTTGTTCCTCACACAACAGCTCCCTCGTCATAACTGAAAACCATCAGGAACTGGTAAGAGAATGAAAAGTGATAGTTTTACCCCCTTCCACCTCCTGGGGCCTATGTGATTCCCCATTCTCTCATTCTGCTCTCTCATCTGAATAGCTTTAAATGTAGTGCAAACGGTATGACAAGGCACAATGCACAGATATACATGTACATGCTCTTTTCTGGAGCTGCTGTCTTCAATGTTGGTAGTTAATATTTAGAAGCTGCTCATGGAATGTCTCATTTAACCTTTGTATATCTCACATTCACACATGCTGGCATCTGAGGTGACTTTCTGTGAAAACTGCCCCCTCTTGCCTATCTGTAATCAGACAGAAACTCTGTTCAGAGGTACCAACACCCATCAAGGACAGCTAGTCTGGATACTTGTGTTAGCCCCAGTCTTGGGAGTGAGGTGACAGCTCTCTTCCCTTGACACTAGCCACTTGTCCTGAATTTCACATTTCAGTGCTGCGGTGTTAGAAATGGTGCCACCCTTATGGGAAGGGAGGCTTTCCTATCCCTGCTCTGTCCCTTAAATGGGGCTGCAGCAGTGCACAGGGCCAGAAAAGCCCCATAGCCAGCCAGAAGAAAATGTCCCGAGCTGAAGGCAGCGCTGCACAGGCCCCATCCCTAACTCCAGCACTGGGGTACAATGGGGGCAGAAGAGAGGTCCCCACAGCGAAAGCTGCTCTGAGGGTTCTAGATGGCTCCAGGTTGCAAACTGCAGACAGTCAATCCGGGAAGGTCTATTCTGAATTCAAGTAAACTTTTGGACTGAGCTTAGTTGTGCTAGGGGAACCAGTACAGAATCCCAGTGGTTCAAAAGTTAGCTTCTCTGTGCCCCCACTCTCCCGACTTCACCTGGGTGTGCGTTGGCTCCTGGAGGGACAGTACACACTCCCATCCTATGTCTTCATTACAGCAAACTTTGCTTGTGCTCCTTATCTTCACTTTCAAGACCCTCCATAAAATCACTCCTGGCTTCAGCTCTGCTCTTGTTTTCTCCCACTTCCCCACTTGCCTCCTATGTTCCTCCCAGTCTTCCTGCTTCACTGTTCCCCTCATCTTCTCCTTTTTTTGGTTAGGCACCTTCTGTTTTCTTGGTTACAACATTTAGAACAATTTCCCATTTCTTGAACATCCAGTGTCCTCTCTCTTCATTCATCTCCCTCTATAAAACCTACTTCTTCCAGGAATTCTTCCTCTTTCTCTACACCATTGATTTCTCCAACCAGCTCTGCCTAAGCTGTTGTCCACTGTTTTGTTGATGTCAGGCTGTCGGCTATTCAGGGAAGGGACTATAACTTGTTCTTTATTTTGCACAGTTCTGTGTTCATGACTCTGTGTAATTATTTAATAAATGTTCACCTGGGTTCTTATAGTGGCCTCTGCCCATTACTACAATGTCAGAATGCCTCCATGGCTTTATATAAATGTTTAATATTAGTTCATGGCAGTCTTTTGAACAAGTCTTCCAATCAGGCTGAGTTTTGTGTTCCTTTCTTTATGTGGATATCACGAGATCCACACTTAGGATTTTGATGTCAGCTCTCAAGAGGTGAAAGTCTGGTACATTAACCCATAGTCCTCTGGGAGAAGGGAAAGATCATCCTTTCATTTTCTAGTCTGAAACAAAGACTTTCAAGTTTGAAAATTGGACAAAACACTAGAAATGGCTAATCAGGAGATTGTTCTTTGTGGGTTTTTTCCTTCAGAACTTTATAATGAAAATAACAAAGCAAGATCGATGGATTGGACTTCGCAAGATGGGAGAAGAATTCTATTGGGTAAACGGGTCTCCATTAGACACAAATCTGTAAGTTGATAATGACTTTTATTGCCAGGGTTATAAGATAACAGAAGGGTTAAGGAAGGATTCCTGGAACAAGCAGAATTTATGGAGTGATTTGAAGAAGAGTTAAGATGCTGGATATACAAGTAGCAATGTCTGTGTTCCACCTTGAAATTCTGGGACTCAGAGAGACTGGGGAAGGCAGACTGGGGAAGGCAGCTAGATTTAGGAATCTCTCTGGTACCATTGGCAAAATCATAGAAGATGCTAAGGAGGAGAGAGAAGCAGAGAGCACAGTGGGCAGAATCCTAACAGCAAACAGAGAGGAGGAAGAGGACTTACTAAAGTTAATGATGGAGTGGCCAGCAAAGTAGGAGTTAATCCAAGAGAGCCCAAATTTAGAGTCTTAAAGGAGAGAGATCCATGGTATGAAGGCAGCAGCCACATCAGAAAGGCTTACAGAGAAGTGCCCCTTTGAATTAGCAAATCAAAGGTTCTTTGTGAGTTTGATCAGGCATTTTCACTGGAATGAAGAGGGTTGAAGATAGAGTGGAGGGGACCAAAGGGATGAGGCCAAGGCAGCACGAGCAGACAGCGTGTCTTAAGGTACATCACTGATGGCAGCGTGTGGGGTATGTGCAGTGAAAAGCAGGCTGTGTCCACGCTGTGGTGTGCAGTTACTAATGGCACTAATGGGGGGAAGCAGTGGAGAAAGGCTCAGGCAATGGGGAGTTGCCCTGTTTCCCTCCTGACCTTTCCCTGATGCCAGGGTCTTTCACTTTGGTAGGGAATGGCTCTGGCAACTGCTCTCTGCTGGAACCTTTCCCTGCTTCAGGAAGCTGCAGAGCCTTTCCCCAGTGCCTCCCCCACCAGAGGAGTTCCCCATGAGTGGAGACTTTCCATGTGGTGGGAAAAGTCACTGGTAGTGGGACACTTCTAGAAATAGCATTGTGGACAGGGAAGGTACTGTATGGGTGTGGAGAGAGCCACATAGGATAAGACTGCAGGTGTCTTTACTTGCCTAAGCAGCACTTCACCATCTACACTGCTAGCTATACTTGTGCTGGGGGCCGTGCAGTCATAGAATCATAGAAGATTAGGGTTGGAAGGGACCTCAGGAGATCATCTCGTCCAACTCCCTGCTCAAAGCAGGCCCAATCCCAATTAAATCATGCCAGCCAGGGCTTTGTCAAGCTGGGCCTTAAAAACTTCTAAGGATGGAGATTCCACCACCTCCCTAGGTAACCCATTCCAGTGCTTCACCACTCTCCTAGTGAAAAGCTTTTTCCTAATGTCCAACCTAGAATTACCCCACTGCAACTTGAGACCATTGCTCCTTGTTCTGACATCTCCCAACACTGAGAACAGCCTAGCTCCATCCTCCCTGGAACTCTTCTTCAGGTAATTCAGCTAAGGCTGCTATCAAATCCCCCCTCATTCTTCTCTTCTGTAGACTGAATAACCCCATTTCTGTCAGCCTCTCCTCATCAGCCTTGTGCTCCAGCTCCCTAATCATTTTTGTTGCCCTCTGCTGGACTTTCTCCAATTTGTCTACATTCTTCCTATAGTGGGGGGCCCAAAACTGGATACAGTACTCTAAATGTGGCCTTACCATTGCCAAATAAAAGGGAATAATCACTTCCCTTGATCTGCTGGCAACGCTTCTACTAATGCAGCCCAATATGCCATTAGCCTTCTTGGCAAAAAGGGCACACCTGTTAACTCATATCCAGCTTCTTGTCCCCTGTAACCCTCAGGTCCTTTTTGCAAAACTGCTGCCTAGCCAGTCAGTCCCCAGTCGGTAGCTGTGCATGGAATTCTTTTGTCCTATGTCCTGGACTCTGCACTTGTGGAACCTCATCAGATTTCTTTTGGCCCAATCCTCTAGTTTGTGTAGGTCACTCTGTATCCTATCCCTACCCTCCAGCATATTTACCACTTCCCTCAGTTTAGTGTCATCCATAAACTTGCTGAGAGTGCAATCCAGCCCATCATCCAGATTGTTAATGAAGATGTTGAACAAAACCAGCCCCAGGACTGACCCTTTGGGCACTCCACTGCCAACTAGACACTGAGCCATTGATCACTACTCATAGAGCCCAATGATCTAGCCAGCTTTCTATCCACCTTATAGTTCATTCATCTAACTTATAGTTCTTTAATTTGCTGGCAAGAATACTGTGGGAGACTGTATCAAAAGCCTTGCTAAAGTCAAAGTATATCATGTCCATTGCTTTCCCCACATCCACAGAGCCAGTCATCTCATCATAGAAGGCAATCAGGTTGGTTAGGCATGACTTGCTCTTGGTGAATCCATGGTGACTGTTCCTGATCACCTTCCTCTCCTCCAAGTACTTCAAAATGGATTCCTTGAGGACCTGCTCCATGATTTTTCCAGGACTGAGGTGAGGTTGACCAGCCTATAGTTTCCCAGATCCTCCTCCTTCCCTTTTTTGAAGATGGGCACTATATTTGCCTTTTTCCAATCATCTGGGACCTCCCCCAATTGCCATGAGTTTTCAAAGATAATGGCCAATGGCTCTGCAGTCACATCAGCCAATTCCCTCAGCACCTTTGGATGCATTGCATCCAGCCCCAGGGACTTGTGTACATCCAGCTTTTCTAAATAGTCCTGAACCTGTTCTTTCACCACTGTGGGCTGCCTACCTCTTCCCCGTTCTGTGCTGCCCAGTGCTGTTGTCTGGGAACTGATCTTGTCTGTGAAGACAGAGGCAAAAAAAGTATTGAGTGCTTCAGCTTTTTCCACATCATCTGTCAGTAGGTTGCTTCCCCCATTCAGTAACCTGACCCTGACCACCACCTTGTTGCTAACATACCTGTAGACACCCTTCTTGTTATCCTGCATGTCCCTTGCTAGCTACAACTCCAGTTGTGCTTTGTACTCAACATGCTGCTGTGAGGAGTGTGCAGCATAGACATACCCTTAGTGTGGTTACCTGTAGTATTCTCTCTCTAGTATCTTTCGGAGGCCTGGCTATTAACTCATCGTGATCTTCAGGGCCTGGACCCCACTGCATGTTCCAATCTCAGATATTTATTTCAGTGTAGTTATTTCTTTGCTATACTGACTACTTTAGTTTCAGTATTTCGATTTAGTGTTGCCCATGCAGTTGGTCCATGCAGTCTTTAGTCAATATTCAGGACCTCACAGGATTGTTTCCATATGGGTGAAAAATGGATGGTATGAGTCAAGTGTCTCCTTGGTGTCATTCCGTTTATTCACAAGAATGCACACACAGTCCTGTTCCCTTGAACACAACAGAAACCACCAGCAGCAGGCCGTTTTCTTCCTCATAAATCCCCAGGTCTGCCCCTCCAGCAAGCTCTGTGCCCAAGATGTTCTGTCTGCTTCCTCTGAGGGTTACTCTTGCACTCCTCCTGCTGGTTTTCTGCTTCTATCATAGAGCCTGCATCCAATATCCCAGTTCTTGTGTTTGCATACAGGGAAACTTCCATTAATCTGCCTGGATTACCTATGGCCTGCTATATGGTGTAATGCCTTGGGCAGTCACCACCATTGCCTGTGGTGGTTTTTATTAGAGGGCCTAGATTGTGCCTTCTGCTGTTTATACCTATACAGGCTTCAGAACCTGAGTTGCAACTTCAAAGCAATGTCTACACAGCTACTTGTAGAACACTAGTGTGACTGTTGAGTAGGGCTGGGAGGCTCACTCCCAGGGGCTCCAAAATGCAGTGTAGACATACCTAAAAGGGTGCTTGGTACATCCATTGGCTTTAATGAGGTCTGGCCTTCTCTTTGGATCCAAGAACTCCTGATGGCAGCCATTAGCGCCTTTCAGCTTGCCGTTCTTTAACTACCAATCTTTATAACATATGCCCAGTTACAGAAGCTTTGTACTACATGGCCACATTTTAACACAAGAAAATGATTTGAAAAAATAAATAAAACCTGAGGCCTTTCTCCACCTAACGGTAATGCATAGTCTTCCCCAACCCTACCCCCAGTAAAAGTCTGAGACCAGCAGGTCTTCTGCTGAGCCCTCAGAGGTTATAAATTCAGCATCTGTCCAGCCAGCAGGGGAACTGAATCCCAAAACTGAGGCCCCATCGCTGAGAGGGCCTTGATACCAATTACCTGATGTTTAAATATGGAGACTGTTGGTGCGACTGCCTGACATGATTTCCATTTCTGTGTCACTGCAGATGAGGAGAAGGGCAAGCTGTTAGGTAGCCAGGATTCAAATCATAAAGGGTTTTAGTCATAAAGCCAAAATATTACCGGAAGCAAATAGTGAGCCAGTGCAGTTAACAAAGGATTGGTGTACTACTGTTGTTTTTGCCCCTAACACCATTAAGCATTCAGTGCAGCATGTGGCTGCCCTAGCTTTCGCGAAGCCTTCCAGGGTAGCCTCAAACAGAGCTTAATGCACTTATCCAGTCTGGAGGTCACAGGTGCCTGCAGAACAATGACAAGGTCCACATCTGAGAGAAATGGGGCAACAGCCTAGCCAGCTGCAGATGGAAACAGTGCTTCTGGGTCCTTGCAGTGTGTCAGATTCCCATTAGCAGGCAGGGATCTATAATTGCCCACAGGCTATAATCCTCTGTGACAAATAGTGACAAAGTCGCTGGAAAAATGGTGTAGAAACCTTTCCGACCATACCCTGAAGATCCTTTCCCAGTGCATCCTTCTCGTATTGTCTCCATTTTACCTGACTGAGTATTAGCCATTTTGCTCTCATCCTACTCCCAAAGTCAGCCAGACACTGGAAAAACCAAAGGAATGTGCACCAGCTGGGTCACATAAGGAAAGACTTTGTGTATCATCTACATAGTGATGACATCACAGCCCAAACACCCCCCTTCTTTTTGAGAACCCATACACATGTCCTGAACATGGAAAGAAAGAAAATAGAATTATATGGAGCTCCCCTAAATGGGCAGCTGAGCAAGCACTCAGAAACCTCTCCTTGGGGCTCTCCGAAAGGAACGGAGGAATCTCCATATGTAAACAGCCCAATGTGCTGCTTGCAAACCCTGCAGGTTTTCATGTTACAGAGCGAAAGACTTTGTAAAGCTTATGGAAAACATATTTGGGAGCCCAGAACTGGAGAGTTTTTATATTCCCATATTTATATTATGCTTCTTCTCCTACTTGCCTTGGTGTAAATCAGGAGTAACTCAGCTGAAGTCAGTTGAAATTGCATAAGGGTAGAACTAGCATGAGTGAAAGACTCAGCCCCACAGCTTTTTAAAAAGTGTAACACTAACTTTGACTTTCCAGGTATTTTGTTTAACAAAATTCTTGTAAAATGATATTTGCTGAAGTTACTAGCAAGTTCATGCTAACTAAGCTTTCAGTCTGGGAATTAAATATAAAAACTCTTTTATATTAAGTAAATTTGCACCTTTCCCTTCGCCCTAAATTTCATATAGTGAATCAGGGTGAAAACACAGAGGCCTCCCAAGAGGTGCTGTTGCTGCCAGCGTTGCCTCATTCAATGGAATTATTTGATGGTAAGTTTCAAGGTAACAGTTTCCTTCATTCTCTCTTGCAGGTTGACGGTAAAGGGTTCTGGAGAATGCGCCTATATTGAATCACAGATGGTCTCCAGTTCTGGATGCACACTACCCAGGTGTTGGGTCTGTAAAAAGAGCCCTTAGCTCTGTGTGCTCATGCAAACAGGGCAGAGCTTGATTTGGCTGTTTTCTCCACTATTCAGTTCTCCTTCAGCATGAGCTACAAAGAGCTTGATTTTATTTATGATAATGATCTCTGCTACCACCACTACAGTTAGTAGAATTTATGTGAGAGATGGAAAAGACTTGGAACAGCGCCTAATCCAAATCTCTCCCTAGCCTATTGAATATCATTCCCTACAATACACAGAGCAACTCATACTATGCACCGCCCCTAAAGTAGACCCATAAGTAGTGCCTGCAGTTCTGCTCCACTTCCACCAGAAAACCACCTTCTCTTAAGACCCAGTTTTTGTGGCTTGCTCTGCACCTGGTGCCAGGGGTTCTGTGTGTTCCCCACTTGAGTTTTAGATGTCGCTTCATTCATCCAATTAATATAAGACCCAGGTTTCAACTGTCACAGTTTAGGGCAACTGCCCCTGTCTTTCCCCTCACTGGTCCAGCAACGGCACCAGTCTCAGGCTTCTGGCTCTCCAGCTGTTGCCTCTCAGATGGACACCTGCGTGTCTCTCCCTCCTGGCCAGGATATTTCCAGGCTGCACAGTTCCCTGTCTTTACTGGGGGGTTCCCAGCACAGAGTGGTTGTCCAAGGTCACCTGCTTGCTTTCTCTTCAAAGATGATTAGTGGGTGTAATTGCTACAGTGATAAGATATCATACAGCACTTCCTATGCAAGTCCACTTTATTCTTATGGTAAAAATCACTACAAAGAAAGCATTAAAAACAATAAAAGACCCGCCAGGCATGCTACTATGCTTACCAGAGTTCACCCTAACATGGATTCTGGCAGGAAAACACACCTCACCCAACAGATTCCTGGTGGCTTCAAGTACATCACAGCTTTAGCTCAGAACAAGCTCACTAGGGGCAATCTTTCCAACCTGCTATAAGGATTGGAGCCTTCTGTGGACCAGAGATCTTGTCTGTTTGCTGGATCAGGAAGAAGTCCCTGAGCCACTTGAAAAACAGGCTATTTATCCAAAAATCTTTTCTTTTTCTGTTCGTCCCTGGAGAATCTGATTTGAATTAGTATATGTACATGTCTCCAGGTGGTGCTGTCTCTCTGGAGATGTTACAACCAGAGTGAATTTGCCTAATTCCCCTCTGCTGTTCTCCTATTTACCCTTCCCCTGGAAAGACACACAATTCCAGAGTAACACATACAGTTACATTTTTAAGCAAGGGACCCCGAAGGTGTTCATCTATTTCAGTAAGGTTTAACTTAGTTCAGTAAAGTTCATTCAGGATACTGCAGGAAATTGTCAGTCTGTTGCCTCAACATCTTGAAAGCTATAAATGCAATGTAGCCTCAGTACATTTACAAGCATTAACAAGTGTAGATTAGCAAAATCTCTTCCTGAAAACACTAACCCACAACCACCCCCCAGGGTTCAGAAAATCTATCAGCCATGAAATGAGAACTCGGCCAGAGTTTAGCAAGCTGGTGTGCTGTGGGTGCCGCTTGTCTGTCTCAGCTCATTGACTCCGTGCGCTGCGCCCTCCCGTCTCTTTGTTGTAGCCACCTGTTGTTTCTCATCCTGTAGGGAGGGTATGTCTACACTACAGTCAGAAGTGCGATTGCAGCACGTGTAGACATACCTGAGCTAGCTTTGATTTTGCTAAATCAAATGACAATAGCAATGAAGCCACAGCAGCACAGGCTGTACAGTTCTGCTGGGCACCATGGGTACACAGTAGAGCAGCCAGCATGAACTGCCGCAGCTTCAGTGCTATTGTTATGTAAGCTAGTTAGATCAAAGCTCCCTCAAGTATGTCTGTGCTTGCTGCAGTCACACCTCTGATTGCAGTGTACCCTTCTGCTGTAAGCCCCTTGGCTAGCTAGATCAAACCATCTCTTTGTCATGTGTGTGCAGTGCTTACCCCAATGGGACCCTCGCCTCTAGGCATTATCGCAATACAAATAATTAATACTAATAATAGTCACTTTCCAAGCTAGGCCGATCAGAGGATGTGATCCAAAAAATTCCTTGAACCAAATAGCATTATAGCACAAGATTCAGTTGAGGGCCATCTATTAGAGTCACTTTCCTTTCACACCCAAAGAACTTGTGCTAGGGAAACAGTCTGAAGGGCTATTCCTGTCCAGTAGTAAAGTTTACGTTAGGCTGGGCAAGTTCCCTTCCGGCCCTGAGCTGCCTAGGAATGGAATCTTAGGTGGTCTGAGTGAGGGCATGTCTGTTATGGGTTCTCCAGTGGCCATGCTCCAACTCTGCCATTGTATTACCATAGATTAGTCTCTTCCTACAGCAACAGAACAGGTTTTTCTGTCAATGCAGATAATCTGCCTCTCTGAGCAGCAGTAGCTAGGTTGACGGAATAATTCTTTCCAAGCACCAGGGGTTAGGTTGCCTTACCTCTGGTGCTCAGAGCTGTGAATTTTTCACACCCCTGAGCACTGTAGCTACATCGATCTAAATTTTACATGTAGATCCAGGCTCAGAATATGAATTTATTCCTTTCTCTGTTGAGATAGCTCGAAGAATAGTGAGAGATAAATGGGAGCCAGGTAGCTATGGGACAGTGACCATTGTGAATGAGTTTATATGGCCCAGCCGACTGATTCTAGCTGCTAGTGACATGTTTGGGGTAAGAAACCATTACAAATCAGCTTTGTAAAGTTGGGAAGGATCGGGAGTTACTATAAATCTGAGCAGACCATAAGCCCTCTGGTATGAGAGAAGTCTGAAGAAAAATATCACCTTTCATTTTTAAAATACTTTTCCTTCGAAGAGGCAGTAGCAGTAGAACCAATACAGATCCCCATTGGCACACAGTTTGTCACAGTGAATATTTTTTCCTAAAGATCATGGAGTCAGCTCTTCAGCTAGTGCACATCAGTGTAACTCCATTGACTCAATCGGAGGTGTGCCAAATCGCAGTAGCAGAAGGGCTGGCCTCATGTGTGCTTCAGGGTTCCCTCCATCCACCTCGAAAGGTCTTTGTGATCTGTGACACCACGGACATGGAGTTTTTGGAGGGAGCCTCTAGATACATTTTAGAAGTTTGTATGCAGTCACTATAGAGCACCTGCTGTTTAGAGAAAAGAGGATCTCTTGGTGCTCTCATTTGTCTGAAATGTATCAGTTTTTCCATGAGTATAAAATTGTGCTTTGTTTCACAAAGTGTTTATTTACAGTATTACACTAACAATTTTAACCTGTAATTTTCTGGTTTTACTATTTTCTTTGCCTTGAACATTTTTCTTCAGTAAGTTTTGTCTTTTGTATGTATAATGTTGGCAGTATGGTAGGGCCTTTACAATGACAGGAGAATATAAATGTCCTGGAGTTTGATTCCAGTACCCTTAGTGATTTAGACTATGACAATGTGATTTTTTTCATTTTAATAATTTGTAGATTTAATAATAAATAGAAGCAGATTTTTTTTAATCCTTTGGCCACACATATCCCTCTGAAGGGTAGAATATTGCAGCTGTCCTGAAAGTTTTTCTGAGGAACAGCCATGTAGCTATTAATACATGCCATATATGTGTGAACATGCGTCTGGTGTAGTCAGGTTGCCTTAATTAAAATTCACATAACTTTCAGATTATTGGATGATAATGTTCTGTCTGTCTGTTATATTTCTAACTAAGCTGTTCCCCACGTGTTGCCTTGAAAATTCAGAAACACAGCTAACTCTTCAAATATTAAATTAATTATACAATGTATGTTTGCAGTAACTTAATTATGGGGCATAGTAGAATTTACTTCTGCTTATTCATGTGGCAGTTTTCTAAACAGTGGCATTTTACCACCATATTTTCAGAAACTTAGTAATGTCAGTTCTATTCATAAAGGTTATTCATTTGCCACGTTTCATGTCTGAGAGTCTCGTGATAAGATTAAACTGAATAGTCTTTAGCAACAAGACAAGGTGTATTTTTTATGCCTTCTCAATTAATTAAGCCTTCCAAAAAATTCAGCTATGGGTAGAAACCAAGCATGGGAAATTTCAGCTGTTAAAGGGGAGTGTTTAGAAAAGTTGTAATAAGGGATAGGTGATAATGGAAACTATGAAGTTGATTCTGGTAAGCAGAACCACTGTTTGCTGTTGTGATGGGGTGGAGGTGGCCTGTCTCACTCCACCTCAGAACAGAGCAGAAGAGAAGACCTCCAGGCACCTTAGAGTGGCTGCAGGTGAACAGCCAATCAGAAGGGCTGCTGAAGTGGCTAATCCAAGGCCAGGAGGGCCATATAAAAGCAAGCAGCGGAGGCAGCGCATGCAGTTGCTGCTTGGAGCTTGTAGAGGCAAGACTGGGTGCCTGGCTGGCAGGAAGAGGAGCAGGCCCATGGACAGGTCAGTGCAGGCAGGCTGAGCCCAGGGGATTGAGCCGAGAGCTTACCCACACGAGGTGAGGGACCCTAATGGGCCTTTGTAGAACCCAGCACTATAAAATCAGCCTGAACCAAAGTACTAGAGGCTGGCTGGAGCTCAAGAGTTAAATTCTTATGCTAACCGTAATGAAATTGGGTGTTATAGATAAGATGTTCTGGACACACTAGTTGTTTATTTGTTCCTGCCACCTCAGGCTCCACTACGTAAATTAACTACTCACATCACTCAAGTTAGAACACCCTGCACAAACACTCTGTGATTTAACATTTATGACACGTTAAGACCCTGGTTGTAAATATCTAAGCATAATTGTTTGGGAACATCCTGGAATCCAACTACCATAATTTGTAAATGAAGGAAAGTGCTTAATGCGTATCAGGAATGTGGTTAATGTGGAAATCACAGGGCAGTGAAAAATCACAGGACAATAAGAAAGCAAATTAAATTCCTTTACATTCTTTTTATCTTGCTATTCTTTTTATTGAATTAATAATAATAGAATGGGTAAATTAGTATAGATATTTTCTTGCATTGTATTAATAAGAAAATATAAAATAGTATGCCAATGAAATAAGAATGTAATGATTTTTAGTTGTGTGAATGAGGAGTGAAAGTAGTATGAATTGTGAGAGATAAGACAGCCTACAAGGACAACAGAGAGAGACAATGTTTTGTTTAAAGAACATTTACAACCCAGATGGCCGAAGATCAAGATAACCCCAGGGAACGGGGGTTACAGTAAGAAAACAAAGTGTAAAACAAAATGAAGAAAGGATGAGAAAGCTGCCACGTTTACAATATCAAACGTAATTAACAGCTACATCAAACGAGAAGACAATCTGATATGAAGAAATCCATAGACCCGAATGGGGATGGATAAGTATAAATATCAGAAGAAGAAACCTGGACTTTGGGCTCGTTCTGCATATCCCAAGGAGCATCGTGTCGTGAACGACAGGGCCCGGCTCCTCCCTCGAGTCTGACTCAGCTGGCCAGTGAGTCAGCTTGAGCAACACAGAGACTGGTAACTATCTCTCCCTTGCAGAACAGTGTGAGTGCGTGTGTGTATGGGGAAGTGTGTGTTTTAGGCAATTGCATTTTCAAACTGTTTTCTGTATTCACAATAAACACGGCATGCTGCCTTATCCCCTGAAAAAGATCCTGCTGCTTATTTCATACGTGTAACGCCTTGGTGGTCTGGCTGAAGACTGAGCCTAGGGAGGGCTGTTGAAAGGACACCAGCTGAAGGCACTAAAGTGGGCCTCTCTGAGCCTGTTAAAGAAGACACGGAAGGAACCCTTGGTACTAAGGCCCCATACCAAGACTGTGAGAGAGAATTAGAGACTGTGTACCCTGGAAGGGGGGACAGTGTGTGTGACTTGGCCGGAGGGCTGAGTCACTGAAGACCCACTGAAAGATCCATTGGCCTGGGGGGATGCTCACAAGAGGCAGGTGCCACCCTGTTCAAACTGAGCAATTGCGGGCATGTCTCGGCCAGAGAGGAGGCGCTCACAGGAGGCAGGTGCCGATGCCGTTACAGTTCCGATATCTAAATGCGGTAGCGTTAGGTAATTTAAAGGTAGATAATGAGCCCCTTGCTTTGATGACCTGTTACACAAGTATTTCCATCGCAGTCTCCCATATCTAAGGATGAATGAAATAATTTAATATTAACTGGAGCAAGGACTGGAATTCAAGTCAATCCCTCCCAGGTGAGTCCCTTAATCACCAGCCTGTAGAGTTGTTCTGTCTCTCTCTGGGACAACGAATATTTAATTATTTCACACAAAGTAGAACAGCTTCAACAAGAGAGATGGAACAAGCCACACCGCAGAATACACTGTAACCAAGCGTCTGGGACACTTGCTTGTGACATGAGACCTGCACTCCTATCCCTGATCCACATTAGGCAGAGGTGAGATTTGAACCAGGGTTTTCTACAGCCTGGTGACTGCTTTAATCACTAGGCTTTTGGGTAAGGAGCAGCAGCTCGTCAGGCTACAGCTACGGTAGAGCATTCACAGCAGCAGAGCTACAGTGATGTAGCTGCACCATGTACGGTCTCTAATGCAACTGCTCTAAAATGACAGGAGAGAGCTTTCCAGTCAGCTTAACTACTCCAGCCCTGCACGAAGCTGTCCGACCAACATAGCGCTGCCTACACCCATGCTTAAGCTGGTGTAATTTATGTCACTTAGGGGGTAGCTTATTCACACCCTAAAGCAATGTAAGTTATACCACAGTAAGTGCTAGTGTAGACAGCTGCTGTTTTTTGTGAGGGAGGGCTAACCAGACTTAGGTGCTTAACTCACAGGGGGTAGGCTTAGGCCAAACCCCTCTCCTTGGGATCTCCTACTAGGGAGCTTAGCTCCTTGCTCACCTTGCTGGCTTCTGAGGATTCCTTCCTTAGGCACCTAACTCTTCCCATGCATTATATAGAGAGCTTGGACACCTAACATGGGGCTGTGGATTCCCCTAGTTGGCAGGGCACCTAAATGTTAGGTGTTGCAACAGTACACCTGAGTCCGCTTTGTAGATCTAGCCCAAATTCTCTACCCCACATATACAGGAGCATGTTTTCAGATGCTCTGTTTACTTCAAAACTATATTCTTTTAACAATGGAGACATTACAGGATATTCCCTTGCTAAATTTCCCAGATTCGTTATTTCAGTGACCTGGAGTAAAAAAATCCCACAAACGTGAGTTTCTTGTTTTCTAAACACAATGGGGAAAACAGTAGTGTCCTGTAGGAGATCCTCAGCACCCTGGTTAGGTTATGCCACCGAAGGGAAAGGAAGGTTGGGCTGATTCTGTGCATCTGACAGCATCACCTCCTCTTTGGATAATGTTAGCAAGCCACTTAAGAGATGACCTATCCTGGGAGCTCAAAAATACATCTGAAGAGCCAAAGTATTGTCCTTATGGAATGGAGTAGATTACAATAACCATCAGCACTGGTGGCTAGTATCATAGGCGGGGGAAGGCTTAGCTTTCCCAAATAGCAGGTGTGGCCCCACACGTGCTCCACTCTAGGATCTGTCCCCTCCTCCTGCATCCCCCCTCCTAGTCCAGGCAGGGCAGGCCCAGGTGGGCACTGCAGCAGCAGCTCTTCTTGCCTTTGCTCAGCCTCCCCTGAGTGGGCGAGCCATTGGTCCTGAACTCAGGGTGGTTGGGGACACCTGTCACAGGACCATGTGCAACCAAGGGTATCAGATGAGGCTTGCCACGAGCAATGAATTTGACACCCTGGCATGCTATCTATTCTCAAAAGGGCAAAAATAAAGAGATTTCCATTAGCAAAAGAGGCTTTCAAGACTAATCATCTAATTCAGATGCCTGATCCCCACCACTCCTAAAAAATACAATTAAAAAAGGGTTCAATAAATTACCTCAGAAATTTAGGAGAAAACTGACCTGTTCTTCTGGGGATAGCAGTTCTTGGGACTCATCAAAGATTCTGCTCACAATATTTTCAACATGGAAAGAAAGCCTAATAAAAGGAATAGATCAGACAGGCTATAAAAACTGGAGACCTAATTACAATGGGGGATTTCAACTAGCGATAATATTTCTAGATCCCATTAATAACTACTTCTAGGGGTAGCTAGTCCTGAAACACTCAAAGGGAGAGGAGATTTTTGATTTAGTCCTGTGGCGCACAGGATCGGGTCCAAGAGAGGAATATAGCTTATACCGCTTGGTAATAACTATAACAGAATTAAATTTACCACCACAGTAGCATTTATCTTCAGAAAGGAAAACTACACAACAATGAGGAAGCTAGTTAAATGGACAGAAAAGGTACAGTCACAACAGGGAAATGCCAGCAAGCTGCATAGAAAGTTTTTTAAAACACCGTACTAGAGGCACATATTAAATGTATAGCCCAAGTTAAAAAACACAGTAAGGTGACCAAAAAGTACCAACATGGTGAAACAACAAATTAAAAAAGTGGTTAGAGTAAAAAAAGGCATCCTTTAAAAATTAGACGTCAAATCCTACTGAGGAAAATAGACAGGAGCATAAGTTCTGGCAAGTCAAATGTGAATGTATAATTCTCCAGGCCAAAATAGATTTGAAGAGCTACTAGAAAAAGACAAAAATAAAAAAACCAAAAAACACCCCCACACAACCAAAAACCTAGCAACGTTGTTTTGTAAGTACCTCAGAAGCAAGAAGCCTACCAAACGATCAGCCAGTGAGGTCACTGGACAATCCAGGTGCTCATAAAGGAACACTCAAGGAAGACAAGACAGTTGTGAGAAAGTTAAATGAATTCTTTGCTTTGGTCTTCACCAATGAGGGAGGTTCCCACATTTGAGTCATTTTTTTTTAGGTGAGAAATCTGAGGAACTGTCACAGACTGAGGTGTCAATAAGAGGAGGTTTTGAAACACAGTGATAAATAAAACAGTAATAAATCATCAGGACTAGATGGTATTTACCCAAGAGTTCTGAAATAATTCAGTTATGAAACTGCAGAGCTATTAACTCTGGTATGTAACCTTTCACTTAAATCAGCCTCTGTATCAGATGACTGGAGGATAGCTCATGTAATGTCAATTTTTCAGAAAGGCTCCAGAGGAAATCCTAGTAATTACAGGCTGGTAAGCCTAACTTCAGTACCAGACAAATTGGTTGAAACTATAGTAAAGAATGGAATTAACAGCCACAGAGATGAACACAATAGGTTGGGGGACATTCCACACGACTTTCGTAAAGCCTCACCAATCTATTAGCATTCTTTGAAGGGGTCAACAAGCATATGGATAAGGGTAAATATAATGTGCTTGGACTTTCAGAAAGCCTTTGACAAGGTCCCTCAGCAAAGACTCTCATGTAAAATAAGCAGCCATGGGCTAAGAAAAAAGGTCCTCTTAAGGATCACAACTGGCTAAAAGATAGGAAACAAAGGGTAGGAATAAATGGTCAGTTTCACAGTGGAGATCATTAAACAGTGGTGTGCCCCAAGGATTTGTACTGGGACCAGTGCTGCTCAACATATTCATAAATGATCTGGAAAATGGGGTACACAATGAGGTGGCTAAATTTGGTCGTCTCTTATAAAAGCAAAGTTAGCAGAAGTCATGCTGTGGATGCTGATAGGCAAAGGGTCTCATCTTCTGGAGGTTTAACAAGATGGTTTTGATATTGGGTTGCACACTAATACCTTGAACATGTATGTTTCTGCTCTGCCTGCAATTTTTACCGTATCCAAAAAATATTCCATTTCCCACCATAAGAACATGTGCCGCTTCATTAGAGCAGCTCACTTATTGTGTCCTCCTAGGGTGCATAGAGCTCTGTCTTGGGATGTGAACATTGTGCTCAATGCCTTAATGCAGGCACCCTTTGAACCTATGAAATCAGGTTTAATGTATTACTTGACTATCAAAATTACCTTTTTGATTGCTATCCCTTTGGCAGTTGGGAACAGTTGGTCTGTTCTGTTGCATCTTTTACAAAGAGAAGGTGGTTTTGAGGGAATGGATCCCACCTTTATTCCAAGAGTAAATTTGATTTTTTTCATTGAGCACAAAAGATCACATTGCCTTCTTTTTGTCCACATCCTTCTCACCCAAAGGAGAAGCTATGGCATTTTCTGGATGTAAGGTGAGCCTTAAAGTTTTATTTGAAAAGAACTGAGAGCATAGACAAATACACATCTTTAGTGGTCATATTTTATCCAAGAAAAAAAGGTGCTAAGACAGCTAAATCAATCTCATAGTGGATAAGCTGATGCTTTGCTGAGAGCAAAAGGGCACAGTCCTCCAGAGGGCTCCAAAGCTCACTCAGTATGAGTGGTGGTGGCATCCTGGGCTGGAAATGTGCAAGCTCTGTTTCTTGAAATCTGTAAAGCTCTAACTTGGTCATCTCTGCATACATTTGTAAGAAAGGTCTGAGAGTCTCCATGGCACTCCCACTGCTCAGTCAGCTGAAAGGGAGACACTTTATTGGCATGGGCTTTGTATTTGCATGAGTACAATTAAGTATTATAGTGTTGTGTATTTTGTGTCTTCCTTATTGCCTAGGTCGCCCTAGCAACAGAGCTTAGCTTGTTGCCATAGCAATCAAGTTAGGCTATTAGGGGATAGCTCAGCCAGTCCTGACTGGTTTTTAGAGCTAGTTCAATAAAGACGCTCCCTGTGTTGCATCTCTGTATAATTCTGTGCTGATTTCTCTCTCTGAATACAAGCAATTCAACGGAACTCAACATAACAAAAGTGTGACGAGGATGGGATCGACCTGTGCTGCACCAGCAAAAAATAAAAGTCAATGTAAGAAAAAAACCTTTTGCTGTTGTGGGGGCTGGGCTGTTTACATTGATGGTTCAAAATGAAACTAAAACAGGCTCTGCTTTGTTCTGACTGAAGTGACGCAGAGAGACTGGGAACAGGGGAACAAAAGCAGTGCTAGTGAATGGAAATCACCACCCCAAAATACATGAATAAAAGACAAGAGAAAGAAAAGGAAAAAAGGGGGGCAGCAATGGTTATGCTTACGAGGCCCCCGGGGACCTTTTGGTGAGTCTCTAGAGGAACGGAACTCATATACTGAGCTTTTTGTTACTGCAAATGAAATTACAGATGCAAAGAAGGTGCCCATTTTCTTAAATGTTGTAGGAGCTAAAGCCTATACTTGATTGCACAGCTTAGTGCACCCTGATAACCCAGAGACACAATCTTACAGTGACATTGTGAAAGTCCTGGAAACACATTTTCCTCCAAAACCACTGGTAATTGCAGAGAGATTTAGATTCCACAAAAGGAATCAAGAAGGTGAAACAATTGTGCAATTTGTAGCAGCTCTGAAGAAGCTTGCTGAGTACTGTGAAGTTAATCATGTGTTAAATGACACCCTGCGTGATAGGTTACTGTGTGGTTTGCACAATGAAGCAATACAGAAGCATCTATTGACAGACGCCCCGCTCACTTGGCAGAAGGCCATTGAACTTGCAATCTCTATGGAGCTGACGGTAAAGGAAGCCCAACAGCTCAGGGCATCGACCAGAGTGCCTAAGATGTCACAAGAACCTACCCACAAGAGAGTGGGGAGCTGGAAATGTTACTGCTGTGGAAAGCTGGATCATCATGCATTGGACTGCTAGCGTAAAGACCTAATGTGTCAACAATGTGACAAAAAGGAACACATTGGGTGTACCTGCAAACAAAAGAAAGAAGAGTCAAACAGAACAGGCAAACTGGAGGAAAAGAAGCCTGCTGTCTGGTGGACCAAAAAGGAAAATCTGCACACGGTAGAGCAGACTCAGGATGATCAAAGCAGTACCCAGTTAGAAGAAGAAGGGCCACTCTGTGTCTTGTCCATGGCAGTTGGCTCACATAAATATTGGGTAACACACTGTTGGAAGGTAAACCTGTATGCATGGAACTGGACACCAGCGAAGCAGTTTTGCTGGTCTCAGACACTGTGTATATGGAGAGGTTAAAGCATCTCCCACTTAAGTCAACAAAAACTGTCCTGAAGACGTACACTGGAGAAGCTGTACCCATGTGGGGCACTACTGATGTTAAGGTGGAGCTCAATGGACAGACTGCTAAATTGCCACTGTTTGTGGTGGAAGGCCATTACCCAGCCTTAATAGGAAGGTCATGGCTTAGGAAGATTCAGCTCAAGTGGGCAGAAGCGCACAGGATGGCTAAAGAAGAAACAGGTCTGACAGCTGTAATAAAGGAACAGAAAGGTTACACAATTAACAAGTTTTAGAAGATGGATACTCGGTCTTCAGCGGATGCAGCCTTTGGCAGATGGGCCCTGCATGTTGTGATTTTTTAAAGTAATGAGTCCTTTGTCTCAGGGACATTATTCTGTTGCCTCCCTAAGAATTTTGTCACTGCTGAGAAAATCCCATAGTGATGATTTGTGGACCCAGCCTTGAGAGAAAATGGGAGCAGTTGTGGTTGTTTACCTGAAAATTTTCCTTTCTTCAAAGAGATCGATCCACAGATCCTGAAAAATGGAGATCTGTTTAACTTATAGTTCAAATTCTCATTAGTTGAATTTTTCTGATTGTTGATAATGCTTTCTTGTTGAGTATTATTTTTGCAAGGTGCTGATTCCAGATAAGAGATTCATTTTTTGTTTCACATTCCAGTGACCCGCAAGCTAGCTTTGGGAGCATCTCAAAACTGAGCGTGCCTCTGGAAGGTAGGTAGGGGCTAGTCCTTGGTGAGCCACCCAGTGCACTTTGATTCTGCCCCCTATAGTTGCAGACAGGTGGTGGCCTGCACTGAGGCTCTGTGGATGTATCCTCTTGAAGAAAGGAAATTTTTCAGGTAAGCAACCACAGCTTCTCCCGTACTCACACCGTAACACAGGCATTTCAGTTAAACAAGCCTTCAGTGTACTCAGTGGGCCTGACGCTGGTCTTGCACCAATTTTATACTGGTGTAAGTCCAGTAAAGTCAGCTAGCTGCTCCTGATTTATACTGATGCCTGATATTGATTTACACTGATATAGTTTTCAGGAATAAAGTACAAGCATTTCTAGCTTCGTGCAGCTCAGCATGTTTTTTTTACTCAGTGGTGCTGCCTCCTTCCTCACTGAGCAGCCAACATTTTGGTTCACACTGAAAAACTAATAAACAGATTTCCCAGCCCATTACCCTTCCTCTGCGTAGCATTCACTTACTGTGGCAACACAAGCCAAAGAAATACATGTTTTTTGAGTCCCTTGTTAAAATAGAAGCTGCGTCTTCCTCACTGAGCTGCTCTCATGGTTTGTGTGGGACCTCTGACGCTGACCAGAATTTCCTGAAGTGGTTTTAAATACATACTTACTCTCCATAAAATGGAACAACCCAGGCCAGTAAACTGACCAGCTGAACCACAGACAGGCTACGCCTACACGCTGAGCTAGGGGTCGAGTCCCTGCTCCTATAGGCATGAGCTGTCCTCAAGCTAACATGAGTATAAATAGCAGCACAGCTGACATCATCAAAGGCCTGGCTGAGCTGTGCCGAGAACAAACCTACCTGAAATCACTGGGGTGGACTCGGCATGGCCCCGCAGTGCCGCTGCCTGTGTGACCATGGCTACGCTGCTATTTACACACCCCTTGCACACAAGTAAGGGAATCACACCCCTCGCTCAGCGTGCAGACATAGCCTGAAAGAGAGCTTTAGTCTGAAAGTTGACTGGCTTCATCTGAAATGTGGTTCAGGATCCAGTGTGGACCAGGCCCGACTTTCTTGTTAGCCGTGTAAGCAGAAGATTGAGCTCCCCTGCGTTATGTACCGTACACAAAGAACCTGTCATTAGCAAGGCACCCAGTGACCTCAAGCTTTGGATAAAAATGGATCAGGAGTCAATCACCTTGGCTTGAGACTCTCTATGCATTAGTCAGGAAGAAGCAAGAGGTAAGTTTAAATTAGTGTCAGGAACCCATTTCGAGCCATTTTAAAGGTGCAGCAGGAAGAACCTGGAGCTACGGGCTCATCAGACTCGGTCTGCAGAGTTTTGTGACAAAAGGTGTTAATCTTAACATGGCTGCTCACACTCTGCTGTCTTCTCTCTGCCTTCACGCAGGGCGAAGGACACATTCTCACACTCGCAGAGGAAGGTGTCACTAGCCCTATCGCCTGTGTGCCTTCTGCACACCAGCTGGAGCTGTTCAATGTGCTTAAAGCTAGAGAAGTGTTAGGTAACAGCTCACGTGTGACTGTGTCTGGTAGACACTCACTAGCAAAGTCCCAAACACACGATCTGCAAGATATTAACCCCCTACCGCCCATCCCTGGAGTAGTAAAGACACTTACCACTTGGCGTAAGCTGAGACAATGCACCATCTTCTCTGGAAAGGTTCAGCTCCTTTTAATTGCTTCAGTGTCATAACAAATATTGTCTGAAGACTATATCTCTCAGAGGACACATTAACACTGTTCCTCTGTCCCACAGCTGCAGAGGATTTTAACTCTGGCCTAAGAAATTGGTTTTACATGAAGAGTTGCACTTTTTACTTTTAATAACATCAGTCCTTTTTTGGTGGACAGTGTAGAAACATATAACATTGGGATGAAATCCTGGCCCCATTGAAACTCCCATTGACTTCAGTGGAGCTAAGATTTACCCTTGGTGCTTTGTGGGGCAAAGGGCCGAAAATCACTCCTTTTTGCAGTTCTTCATTGGATTGTCTGATTTTTTGTCAAACCCCTTTGCAAGGAATCTGGAAAGCCCGAGGATTGATGATTGGCTTCACTGATTGCTTCTCATGTGCCACTTTCAACAATGTCAGTTACACATCGATTGTGTTTGCTATGAGCTTGTAACACCTCTACCAATTGCTCTTTGCGTTCATATTTAACCACACGTGTTATTGACCAAGACCATGAACCTCAGTCCTGAAAATCATCAAGTCTAGGATGCTGCACACATGACATTTTAAAATAAACATACAAAGAGGTTATTCTAGCTCACTTCAGGCTCAGTTAGAAATAGAATCTAGGGATGAAATCCTGACTTCCTTGAAGTTAATGGGAATTTTGCCATTGACATCACTGGGGTCAGGATTTCACACTGGGTCTCTAATGTGGCAGATCAGGTCAAATCCTTCAGATTGACTGATTGTTCCAGCTGTGGTTATCCATCTCTAAGATTTTAATTACTCTCTTCTCCCAGAGACAGGCTGTAGCCTTCTTGCAATAAGGTCAGACACAAAGCAAGTATCTAATTTAATGAAGAATCTTACACAGCAATCATTTAATTAAACGAGGCCTTCTTAAGGAATATAGACAATATCTATAGGATCTTGGGAATTTACTAGAACAATAACTGGGCATCCTGTGAAAATAACCTCATCTGTCTAAAAATAAGGTGCATGTTGGGAAAGCTTTTACATAATTCAAGGAAGATCACTAGGCCACTAGATTGTCTCTCAGGAGTTTCAAATCCAATTGCCACCACTGCCATAGCTTTCCTGTGTGGCCTTGGGAGAATCACTAAATCACCCAGCTCCACATCTGTTCCTAGGCTCCTAACCACCACTGAAACCAAGGGAAGCTAAAAGCCTGATTGCCTAGGTGGATCTGCTCTACTCTGCATGGCTAAGGCATCAGCTGGAGCATTGTGCCCAATCTGGGCATCACATTTCAGGAAAGATGAGGACAAATTCGAGCAAGTCCAGGGAAAAGCAACAACATTGATTAAAGGTTTAGAAAACATGACCCATGACGGAAGATTGGAAAAAAAAAAGTTAAGTCTGGAGAAGACTGAAGGGAGACATGATAACTGTTTTCAAGTATATAAAAGGCTGTTAGGTGGAGGGTGAAAAACTGTGCTTCTTAACCTCTAAGGATAAGACAACAAGCAATGGGCTTAAATTGCAGCAAGGGTGGTTTAGATTGGACATTAGGAAAAACTAAAGGAACAGTTTACCTATGGAGATTGTGGAATCTCCATTACTGGAGGTTTTTGAGAACAAATTAGACAAACTCCAGTCAGGACTGGGCTAGTCATTATTTAATCCTGCCTCAGTGCAGGGATTGATTCTAGATGACCTACTGAGGTCCCTTCCAGTCCAGAGCATTTCTATGATTCTATGATCCAGACCCAACTGCCTTAGCTTCCCATCTGTTAAAATACGTTTTTCCTGTCCAGTTAATTAATATTGACACTAACCAATAGTGACCACATAAGTCGGCTTTGAGCGTGGCAGCGTTCCTGCTGATGCAGAAGCTGCTAGGGGGAGATAACTTTCCGTTGCATAAGAGTTGCTACATCAAAGTATTAATAATACAGAAGTTTACGGTGAACTACAAAGAGGCGTTTATCAGTCATTTCTTAATACAGACTGAGCATGAAGCTCATTTCTGATGTCACAGGCATTTCCACATTTATGTACATGTCATTTGGCACTAAAGCTTAAAACACATGGATTGGCCTAAAATGAAAAGCATCTGGAATCTGAAGAGGTGAATAAAAGGGAATGAGGCTGCTTTAGCTGGAAGAGGAATGGCACTGCCCTGGAACAAATGTGCTATTAGCTTATTTATGGTGCATCAATTATTATACTCTGTTTAGCCAAACAACCTCTAGCCTCAGACACCACGAGTACAGGTGTTACAACACAAACCTATGCCTAATGCAGACAGTGGTCAATCTACACGGCATTGCTGAATGCTGCGCTCTCTGTGCAATGCTCCTATGGTTATTTACAATAAAATATCACAAAGTACAAGAAAATGCATCATCCTACAAGGAACGGAATCTAATGTACTGCTGTGTTCCAGGGAGCCAGCAGGGTGGCATTTTTCTTGCAGATCCATTGGTGTGAATTTTGGCATTCCTCAGGATGTCCCTTATCCTTCCTGAAAGTAGCACAGTTATAGCCTTGTCCTCTTCCATTTACCATCATCCTAAAGAGAAAACAAAAGCTGGTCACTGAGAGGTTAGCTCAGAACTTGGTACTGAATAAAAAGACAGGAACAGAATTTGGAGGAGGGAACCAGGTTTTTTACTTTTGTGTGTTTTTTCTTATGCGACTAGAGTGACATATGCAGGCTCATTGCAATCCATTTGACTGGACAGATTTGATGTGCACAGGGAATCTGGGAGAGCAGACACTGGGAGAAGGAATTCAGAGGTCTTGATGTCCATGAACATTATCAGCAAGAGGAGGGAAACCCTTGCACAAAGCAGAAATGCTGAGTCTTAATAATGAGGAGGTGGGATGGAGTTTTCAGCTACTGGAATCCAAAAGTCTGGTCTGCATGTTAGACAATAGGGCAGTGGGTATAATAGGCCATGGGAGCTAAGACTTCCCTGATGCAGCCACCGCCGACCTGTCACTGGGTGCCTGGGCTGTGGTGGCCCTGCTTCTTCCCATCCATCCTGGATGGCAGGTAATGGAGGTTGGTGGGCTGGGCCGGGCCGGGACTCTGAGCTCATCTGGCCAGCTGAGGCTCAGGATACAGCCTTGGCCGGTTGGGGCTTGGGGCTCCTCTGGACTGCTCTGGGCCCCAGCAGGCTGGCTGGGGTTCAGGGCTGCTCTGGGTGCTGGCTGGGGCTTGAGGCTGAGCAAGGGGCGGAAGGGGTGGAGAGGTGACGGGGCCCCAGACAGAAAGGGCCTGGTGGGGGACTAGCTTCCTCAAATGGGGGGAGTGCACGTGCCACCCTGTGAAAGGGTCATCCAAGTGGTCCCCACTCTTCAATAACACTTAGTTCGCACACGTTGGGAGTTTGCAAGTGGATTTGAGCCATAACCTGGAGTCCAGGTGCGATTTACTAACCGCAGGCAGCGTCAGGGGCACTCTAAAATAATTACAGGCCTTACTTGATGGATGCTAATTGGGGCTGGGGGAACTGTGATGACCCTGCCCTCACAATTCACTGCAGAATATCCCTAGGCACTCAGCGCATTCTTGGGTTAGTGCCACCGGTATATATGGTTGAATACTTTTTCAAGTTACATATTATTTTGTGTATGTTTTTAAACCATTTAAATAACTATTTGTCCTCCCGCAGTCCACACTGCAGTTTGGTATGTGTGTCAGTGTACCTTATTCTCCCCACTTCGGCCATCCTCACCTTGCCCAAAACCACCTGTTTTCAACAGAAAAGAAAGGGATCACCAGCTTCACTTTGATGCTAAGTAAGGTCTGTCTAGACAGGAGGCTGCTTTTTACAGTCATAACTATACCAGTGTAGCTGCACTAGTACAAACCTTGGGGGAGAGGAGAGGTGAAATCCTGGTTCCACTGGATTCAGTGGGAGTTTTGCATTCCTGTAGATGTCACGGGGTGAATATTTCATCCCCCAGGTGGAAGCCCCAGATAAACTCCACTGATACAATTCACTTTCTTTTTACACTGGTGGCATATTAAAGCTGTGTCTAGACTGAAGTATTTGGTCCGGTCTTTTTTCTCCTAAAATTTCGAGTCAATACTCAATTAACTTGGTGGTACATGCTGATACAGACACTCCATAAACACTTGTTCCCAGGGTTCACTGTAGGGTGAATGAAGACCAGAAGGAACAAATGTTTGTACAGAGTCTACATTAGCATGTATAGCTGTGTAACTTGACTTGAGTTAATTGGCCATCAATTAACTAAGTTATAATATGGTCATAATCCTAGTACTGCCAAGCAATAGAGGCTTTTCATGGGGCTGTTATACGGGGATAGCAACAATACCACAAAATATGTCCCAAACAACCATGTCAATAGGGCCTGAGTAGCCATGGAAAATTTAGTCTCTGTGAAACAGGTCATGCTGGAGATTTAGGAATCTAAGATGGATCCCAATATTTGCCTTGGATTGCTGTACTAGCTCTGTGCTTACTTTAGCTTGGGCTAAGGGTTCAGAGCTGTATCTGCATTTATGTTAATGTAACATCACATTTATACAAAGAAAAATCCACTCACGATCTCAGCATGTGTCCTTCTAATTGGGAGTCATTAAGCCACACCCATCTTGCCTCTTTCTCTTGAAACTTTAATCCAATCCAGAAAAATTTCTGTTCTGTTCTGTTTTTTAAAAATTCCTGGGGATCAAACAGAAATACATTACACACTGATGGGGCGTTTCAGCTCTGCCTCATTCTCTGTTCAATCACATGCTCATTTTTAACTCACACCTGAACAGACATGAAAGACAAGGACATTGGCTCAAGCACACCAGTAACTATTTTGGTTGGAACAGCCTTAGAGCACATGGCACTCCTTAGAGCTGCTTTTCCCAAAAGTCTCATGCTTGGGAGAACATAAGAGTCACCCAAAACAGCCAGATCCTGAGTGAGTTGTGAGACCTGAAAATCAGGTCTTTTTTACCCTTTTAAAGGGAATCTACCCTCTCCATTTCCAAAGGGAGATTGGGCAGGCCCTCAAGGACATGACACTCCCACTCAACAGCAGAGCCAAGCCTTTCCTGCATTAGCAGACTGCCCTATGTGGGCAAAAGTTCTTTGATTGTGTCCCCAACCTCCTCCCAGATCAGAGCTTAAGCTGTTTTCCACATTCACACTGAAGAAGGTTCCTGAGCCCCTCCCCATCAGCCTCACCTGACTGAGGGAAGCCCACCATTTGGTAGAGCAGCTCTTCAGTAATCGATCAGAGGTCTGATCAGAGTCAGAGGGAAGAAAGGCCAGGCCTTGCTCCCTCTAGGCTTCTTCCCATGTGGGGCTCCTGTTTGGGGGAATTAAAGGCCCATGCACAACCACTTTCTCAGGACAGCCTGCTTGCCCACAGGTTCTTGTAAAAGCTATGGTATATTTGTATTTTTCAGTGAAGTGTCTGAATGACATGGAGGACTTGCTGATTGCTGGGTACCATGTGGGATGCTCCCAGACTCACCCACTCAGCCTCATCAACAACGAGCAGCTGGGATTTCCTGTCTGAACAATATTGCTTACTGGCATCCCAGGTCCCCTGCTGCTCTGAAAAGTAGTAACATCTCCCCCTGTGCAGCATCCATTGTGGGGGGCAGAGCAGACACTCTGGTCCTCCTGCGGGGTAAAGAAGATCATTAACCAGCATCACAAATTGTTTAATTACTCCCCTCACAGTTTGTGCAGTGTGGATGTTAAAATAGAAAATGTAACCCTTAGGACACCACATGTTTTGGATAATGTATCTCAAAGACATTTGGATGTTTAGAATGGTAGAGAATTGCTAAATTAATTATGAGAGTTGAAGATGTTATATGGCTACATTTTCCGGTTTTTTTGAGGTGAAGCAAAACTGATTCTAGGTATTGTGTGGAAGCAAATAGCTTCCCAGTTGCTACCCATAAATTTTGGAAAATTAAAGAGTCTTGGGGAAAGTTGTCTGTTGCCTTGCATTTTACAGTGTGTCTTACATTCTTTTAATTACACTAGAATCGATTATATGCTCTTTTAAGGAACCACTGCTTGGAGCAAAATGATGTCGTGCAAGCTTCCCCCTCTAATTGTGTAGCTTGTGGTTTCCTGTGTGTTGCCCTCTTGCATTTCAATGAACCTGAAGGCAGCAGCTGCCATTTTGTCCTCCGTTGTTGAGATGTAGCCTGCCACCGTTCTTGCTTGATTACTTAAACTGAAAGTAATCGGTGACCCAAATAGTGTTTACCCTTGTACGTGTGTGTGTAAAAGACAAGATTATTATTCTTATTTATATCTGAGTAGCTCCTAACAGCTTGAGAAAGGGCCCCTCTGAGTTGAAACATTGTCCCTGCCATGAAAATCCTACCATTTTATGCAGAGGAGATAATGGGGAACAACAGTGAACTCAGAGGAAATGACGTAGCAGAGAGGAAGTCACCTCATTAGAAAAAGAATAGAAAAGGTAAAATTACGACTAATGCCAATACAGTCAATTTCCAGTTAAATACAGGCGAGGGAGAATTTGGATGATCTATTCTGGGAGTGGACTGGAATTTTTAATGCCACAACTACTGAAGGGTGTTACAAGAAAAAAATCAGTTTCCCTAACGCTGATGGGGAAATGACATTTGCAAGGCTTAAAAATTTGTTTTGCATGGGATTTGGGTGAGTACTAATGAATCTGGTGAAGGCCAGGGTGGGGCTATTGTGTTTTGCAAGGCTGCTGGCGTCGGAGAGCTGAACCAGGACTGCACAGTGCACACACATACCCAGGGATCTTCTGTCTGCTGGCTGTTGGTGTCCGGGCTATAAGCCACAGCAGCAAAGCATTTAAGGCAGCCAGGGTTACAGGGCAGGCTTGTGTCAACCTCTCACTGGTCTGAATTGCACCCTGAAAGGTCACAAACCCCCAAGTGTTGGAGAACCACAGAAAATGTAGCTTCCTTCTAACACAGCCCTTGTCAAGGCAAAGGGGGAACCTAGATTTAAATGTGACCAGTTTAATACGTGCTAAGAGCACCTGACCTTGTCTAGCCTAGATCTCTAGAGTGGGTTATTGACAAGTGTTAGCTTGAATACAGTACCACTGTACTTTAGATCCAGGTCTACAGAAGGCCACAGTGTCAAGGAACTTTATTAGTATAAGGGAAACAGTGTTATCCCTAAAACTACACTTGTTTTCTCTTTCTCACCATAGGAGCTTTTATTTGGAATCTTCCCCAGCCCACTCCTGCTTTGCTTCCTTCAGGAGATTTAAACAAAATATTTACATTATAAAAATATTTAACAATGATATCTACCAATAAATTATAGATCCAATGCAATAATGCTGCAGGTGTCATTTGTTAAAAGGGCCCAGGCTGCCGAAGTCCTTCCCTCTCCTTAGAAAGAATCCTTGACCTCTTGGGGTTCTTGAAAACACCAGGAGGCTGTAAGGCAGTGGTTTTCAAACTCTTTTAATTTGAGGACCCTTTTGGAAATCTATTTTCTGTATAGATAGTTACATTCTGTTCAGTCAGTTTTCAGTTTTTCCTGGACCCCTTAGACATAGTGCACAGAGCCCATGGACCGCAGGTTGAGAATTACTGCTTGAAGGTATCTAACATCATTTCAAAAAGTAGCCCTGGACATTCCAATTCTATTCCAAGCACAGGGAACATATCAATAATTATAATTACCAACTGGGAATTGAAAATATTGGTTAAAAATATATCTTCAGGGCCCAATTCTGACACCTTATTCATCCTCTGTGAGTAGTTGCATTGATTTAAACAGGATTGCTCATACAGTAAAGAAGCCAGATTCTGGCCCATAAAAAGTTCAGGTTGTTGTAGAAGAGGGGAATTAACAAAGAGGAGAAGGGAATACACTGCATGCTCATGTTTGAGAGGGGCTGGAACTCCTCACCTTGTTCATCTGCACACAAAGCTTCCATTAATCCATTCATTGTCACCGAGCACCTCTCTGTGCACGGCGTTTCCCCTGACGATGTCGTGTTTTCAGTGCAGGTTGTACTGAGCGTGGACAGACTCTTAGTATTCTCCCTCCAGACTTCAATGCAAAGGAAGACAGCATGGTTACTAGGAGCATCAATGATATGAAGCCCTGGTATCAATGGGTCAGAAAACATAGCTTTATTACAGAAAGCATAGTCAGTGAGGAAGGCAACTTTCAAAGGGAATAAAAATAGGCTTGCACCTTTTTTGTTGGGTTATGATAAATCAAGGAGGCCAGGTATTTTTCTCTCTCTGTTGTTTTGTGTTTAAATTTGATTTGTTTTCTCTGCTTGTTTTCTCAATAGGAAATTCAGGTCTTGTCTACCTTGGTAGATAGTTGCCTCCACTAGGGCTTTGATACTACAAGTACGACAGCTATAAAGCTGATTAATTGAAGAAAAGATATCAATTCAATTCAGACTGCCTAGAACTCTGTTTTTTCTTTTGCTAGCCCCCATTTAACCCAAACACATGACAGTAAGTCTCTTGAACTAAAAGATTCAACATCCCAATGTTTAATGTAAAGGAGAAGAAAGTTACCTCCCTACATAGCTGTCTGCCCAGAAATACTCCTGCAAAAACACGGAAGACAAACTTGATGTTCCTGATATTTCTAAGACAACATACAAGCAGTAAAAAACCACCACAGGGCTTATAGATATTTAAATGGTGTAAAAATGTCCCCAAAATACGTAATTTGAAAAATTATTCAACCACAGCTGCCAGTGGCATGAAA
Source organism: Mesoclemmys tuberculata (assembly GCA_007922155.1). Classification (NCBI taxonomy): domain Eukaryota; kingdom Metazoa; phylum Chordata; order Testudines; family Chelidae; genus Mesoclemmys; species Mesoclemmys tuberculata. The sequence goes on along the minus strand of ML675730.1, from coordinate 481,778 downwards.
CTAAGAATGTGCTGAGTGCTAGTGATAGTCTGTGTTCATATTTGACCAATGAATTATGTGGGCAGGGTCACCACAGTCCCGGCAGCCCTAATTAGCGTCCATCAAGTGTGGCCTGTAATTACTTTAGAGTGACCCTGAGGCTACCTGCTATTAGGAGATCGCACATGGACTCAGACTCACCAGCAAACTCCCAACCTGTGTGAACCTGGCATTATTGGAGAGTGGGACCGCTTGGGTTGACCCCCTGGTCTATCATACTTATTTAAACCTCATAAAGAGGGGGAAAGCAGCATGACTCCTCTTTTTACCCTCTTATCTGTCACCTTTAAAGACCTACCTAGCGAGATGTAGTGTTAAGCCGAAAGGAGCTCTAAGGCCAAAGATTACAACAGTTATACTGTCAGAATATTCACGTTATTGACGAATAGTGTCAAGAGTGACATCTCACTTAATCTCATTTCACCCAATGCCCCAAAGCAGAAAGAGACATATCTTTTATTCTTCACATTCGTAGATCTGCTGATTCACCAAAGCATGTAAGCATGTGCTTAACTTTAATCACACTCTAATGTTCCATGGAGGTCAATGGGATTTAAATATGTCCAAAGTTAAACATGTGCTTAAGCACTTTGGTGAAGCTGGAGCTATGCAGGTGCAAAGAAGGGCTATTAGGATGATCCAAGGAATGGAAAAACTACTTTATGAGAGGAGACTCAAGGAGCATGTCTTCTTTAGCCTAACCAAAAAAAGGCTGAGGGAGATATGATTGCTCTCTATAAATACCTCAGAGGGAAATATATGAAGGAGGGGGAGGAGTTATTCAAGTTCAGCACCAATGTGGACACGAGAACAAATAGATATAAACTGGCCATCAATAAATTAGGATTTGAAAATAGATGAAGGTTTCTAACTGTCAGTGAAGACCTGGAACAGCCTTCCAAGGGGAGTGGTGGGGCAAAAAACCTAACTGGCTTCAAGACTGAGCTTGATAGGTTTATGGAGGGGATGGCATGATAAGACTGCCTACAATGGATGTAGCTGACCTGTCACTATTAGCAGCAAATATCTCCAATGGTGGGTGATGGGACACTAAGTGGGGAGGGCTCTGAGTTACTATAGCAAATTATTTCCCAGGTGTGTGGCTGGTGAGTCTTGCCCATGAGCTCAGGGTCTCACTGATCACCATATTTGAGGTCTAGAAGGAAATTTTCCCCATGTCAGATTGGCAGGGACCCTGGGGGGGTTTCGCTGTCCTCTGCAGCATGGGGCACAGATCATTTGCAAATTTAAAATTAATGTAAATGGTGGATTCTCTGTAACTTGAAGTCTTTCAGTCATGATTTGAGGACTTCAATAATTCAGCCAGAGATTGTGGGTCTATTACAGGAGTGGGTGGGTGAGGTTTTGTGGACTGCAAAGTGCAGGAGGTCAGACTAGATGATCAAGATGGTCCCTTCTGGCCTTAATGTCTATAATTCTTTGAGCCTACACCTGCTAATTATGTCCCCAAGGAAATTAAACAAAAAAAGACTGCCTTAAGACCTGGGCACATAAAGTCAAGGCTCACAATTTAAGCTCATGAATCTAGAAATTCAAAAATTAAATTTCTCCTAGGAACTGAAATTCCCCACAGAGCACATATACATTATCTCTGATTACTAGATAGTTTGTTAACTATTCACATTCATAAAATCCTGTGTGTGAAATAATAGTCAAAGTCCTGTGGAAATATGAATACTTGAATTTTCTGATTTATGTGTTTAAGTTGTCGCCCATAATATTGCATTAATGTCATTTATTTTGTACACGTGCTATCCTCTTGGTTAGGTTTAAACATGCACATAGCTGAATGAATGAAGCAAAAGCTGTCATCTGGACAGTGCCACTTACAAAAAGTGACTGTAACAGCCAGCGAAACCAGTGCTATCAGCCCCAGGACTAGAGCAACATAGAACCAGCCTGAACACTGGGAGCCAGGGCCTGCAAAAAAGAAAAACAAAAGGGTTGCTTTGAAGGACATTGCAATTTAAGCCCCTCAGACTGCTAGCAGGTGCATGCATGATACATTGGCTTCAGATATCCGTCAGTTTCCAACCAGGTGCTGAGATCAAAATTGAAAGTCTAAAAATACTTCCGTCATCTTTATTCATTAGCCTTTTACACCCACTTTGCACAGGTGTAACTAGAGACACAAAAGGCAGAATGGGGAGAATCCTGGGAGAAGGACCTTGGAGTGAATGTTGCCCAGGATGACTGGGAAGCTTGGGAATTCCATTGCTTCCTATGACAGAATCACAGAACTGGCAGAAGAAGGGAATTCTGTACATGTCACATATCACAAAATACTACATGAAAATTCCTTCCGCTCACATGATGAGGACCATCCACACATAGATTTCTTCCATGTAGCAGGAAGGGGAAGGGATCAACTGTCTCTGTGGCACTGGGGTTCCACACTGATTTTTGGCAAGTTGGATGCAAGGTTGTGGGATACATTTTTCCCACGCCAGTGCCACAGAGATTACCTGTAAAAGGTAATACAGCTTTATGTTGAACTACCCTTCCTGCTGCCCCTCTGGAGCAGATGTGCCTTTCTAGGCAAGTCCTAGGACTGGAACTCCAATGGAACCACACATCCAGAGAGCTAGGGACTGGCACAGGGGAAACCGATAAGGACCACAACCCCCAGACACTCTGCCTCAGAGAGCAATCTTGAGTCATGGATCGAGAACTGGGCTCTGGAGGAATGATTTCTCTCTACGTTTTTCCCTAGGAGGTAAATTTGCCATCCCACCAATGGGACAACTCAGGAAAAATCTCCAGAAAGAGTTCCTGTGGTGTTTTCCTCCCCTAAGGTCTCACACTCATTTCTTCAGAAGGACATGCTGTGGGGTCACCGTCATTCGGACTGAAAACTGGTCCATAAGAATATATAGGAAGGAGAAGGCCCCACATTAATGTCTTTGCTCAAGTGAAGTTGAGGTTGAAGGTGCATAGCAGTGCACAGAGTGTGAAGTGGCACTCCCCTCTTGAGCACCGCTGAGCAAGTTGCCATGGTACCACAGGCCTTTTCTCAGCCCTGGGGCTCCCTGCTGGACAGCCTTGTTGGGTCTTCAGTGGTTTGGCCCTCAGGCCAAGCCACAAAGTTGAAATGAACCCAACTTGGGGCATTAAAGAGACCAGTGAACAAACAGGCTATTTGCCCTCGCAAGGGTCTTCAGCCTGGCTTGCTGCTGTTTCCCTGGGCATCTTCCCACCTGGCCACTTTATCTCCAGCACTATCTCAGGGCCAGCATCCTCAGGTTCTTCTCCCTCTGTGATCCCAGCTATGCAAGTTCAGTGCACCATGAACACTGTCTGACTGCTAGGCTCCTCCATCCAGGTACAAGCTCCCTTCTTCCCTCCAATCCCAGTCAGGAACTGAACTGTTAATGCTGTGCAGCCCCTTTTATCTGGGCCAGCATGGCCCTGATTGGCTGTTGATATCTCCTCTAGCCCTTGGAGGACCAGGTCTCTGTGGTTTCCAAAATGGCTGTTCCAGAGAGTCCTTTCTAGGCAAGCTTGTAGGAATCACCTTCACTGCTCTTTTTCTCTTAGCTTGCTATTTCTTGGGGCAGGGTTTAGTAGGACTTGGGGACACAGCAAGGAACCACAAACACCGACTACACCCCATCACAGTATGCCCACCTTACAAGAGTGTTCTAGTTATAACACAAACCCAAAGATTAGAAACCCATGAAATTCAGGTTTGAAATTGCATTCCCACAGCAAGGCACAGTCACACTCAAGTAACCAACAGGTCTCTAACCCTGCCTCTGTAGTGTCACAATGTAGTATTCTCATCATGTTCATTCTGTAGTTCCGTTTAAAGAATTCTGTGGGCCAGCTGACCTGCACTCTGGGCTGTTCAGGACAAGGAGGTGGGGTAAAGATGGCTTACAAATAGTAGGTGAAACTCTGCATATAACATTCTCTCACCAGGGTTACTGTTGTCAATCAGACACTGGGAGTGTTGCTGCAATGGAGCAAATGGGTTGTTACTTAGATAAGGTTCCATAATAAACAAGATGCTTAGCTGTCTAGAGTCTGAATGGCAGAAAACCAACCGCAGTCCAATAAAGTCTATTGATTAATTTATGAATGTTCTCATTAACATCAATTTAGTATTTTAACGCACTTCCCTCCTTTTGAAACTGTTTTCTCAAGAGAGCTGTTGCAGAGCTCATTAAGCCAGTTAATAGAAATGTTACCATATAAAATGTTGAAATAATTTCAATACCTGATTTATAATTTAGAGATTCTCAGCAATTTGTCTTTACACTTGGCTAATAGAGTAAAGAATAAATCTCTAATAACTGAAAATGCTACCCCAACAAATACCCACAATACCAGAAGGGGAAGTCTCTGATCTGCTGGTCCTTTCAGATTTACGATGCACACGCAGTTCAGCATATGTGATCATATCCCCTGTAAGAAGTAAGGAAATGCTGACAATGTTGGATATGTAAACCATTAAACAGAGAAGTCATTAGAAGATTCACTCTATCTGCATAGTGCACGTTCCCCAAGGTACTGGCTCAGCTTGATTACTGCTAGAAACAATGGGCTAGATTATGCCTTAGATGACACACCTATGCAGAGGAGTAATGGGGGAGTAAGAATCCACCTTGCACCCCTGCATGAACTACCTGAACCTTGGAACAGATGGGTAAAGAGTGTGTGTATGTATATGGGGAGGGGCAGAAATGGGTTGCTCCTAGGCTCTGCCCACAACAAACTTGCAAGATAGTGAGTCAACTCAGGAGGTGTTACAATTTGCTGCTGGTATATGCCAGCAGATAATCGCTATCCCCTTCAACCAAGAGGGAAGCAGAGAGGGAATTGTACCTCAGAGACGTATCTCCAAGACATAACACCTCCCAGGGCAATTTCTGGATTATGCACCAGCCTTTGTGAATGGCTATGTCATTAGTAGTTATTAGATTCTGAATATTAAAGTGTTCCGAGGTCAGGGACGTGATATATTAGGAGAGGAGGTCAAACATTTATTGTCAAAACATTTTTCCATGATAAATGGCATTTTTGACATTACAGTTTTTGTCAAAAGATTTCAAGGTTCCGTAAAAATAAGTGAACCTGGCCAAATGAAATATTTTTTCTTGTTTTGCCAATGAACCTCCCCAAAAGTCTGCAAAACATTTTGACAAAAATGTTTTGTTTTCTTTTAAATTTTTTGTGGAAACAAAATACATTTTTTCAGTTAGCTCTAACGTTATATCCTGGCCAGGAAAATCTAGTGCCAAAAACGTGATTAGCCACTGATATCATAAATAGTGAGTTTAAATGTGATATTTCTTTAATTCAGCTTTCAAATCGTATATCTAAAGCATTTGTTTCCAATCCATGTAGGCTGGGAGATATTACATCTTATCATGAGGTGATCTGGGTACCTCTTTCCTTTGCTTCCCATCCCAACTCCCCACTCTCCAATTCACACCTGGATTTAGTAGGTACTAACTTGAAAAGACCCGCCATGTACACCTTCCAACTTGGAACCCTAACTATAAAATGTTAAGGAGCATCAAGCCCTCGCTGTAGAGTTGCCTGAGATAATGGCTGTTGAAGTTTAAGGAGGAGATTAAAATGGTAGCCAAAATAACTCAACTTAAGAGCATTCATGTATTCATATATTAAATTAGAGCATTCATACATTCAGGTATTAGTCATGTTTCCAATATTTTTGCTGCATCGTCAGATGTTGCCTTGGTAAAACATCTCACTAGTTTCACAGAAGATAATATTTGCATCTTTCCCCTGCTCAGTAAAGGGTGAGATATAAGATGAGTCTTGTGTTGCTGCTGTTGTAGGTTGTTCATGCTTTTTACAAGTACCCTGTGAATGTAAAGTGTGATCTCACTCTGCATAAAAAATGCTGCTTGGTGACAAAATCTGTTCTTCCTGATTTTTTTGCAGAGCAAACACAGCTCAGAGAGAGATTCCTGATGTTTGTTCCTGTCTGTGCAACATCAAGAGAATTGTTAACTAAATTCCAATGCGCTACACATGTAAGAGCCATTGATCGGAATGTGAGTGCACAAGTGCTGCTGAGGGCAGAAATTGGTCAGCAGAACTGATGATGATGCATGAGAAGGAAAGAGCCATGCCTGAACTTCAGCTAAGTATTCTAGGGGTTAGAAAAAAATCTAAGCACATTTGATCTGTCGAGTGTTTAATTTGAACTATTCAGAGTGTTTACAAAGTTAAATAACACAAGAAAAATATTGGGAAAAAGGTAATAAATGAGGCACATCTACACTTTAAGATCCCCTGTGTTGTGACTCAGTGGACGCACAGATATTTTGATGTTTATTTTCTTCTTTCTTAATTGATTAGTTCAATACAATGGAGAAAATATTCACATTATATTTATATTTATTATATATAACTGAAATTAAATAAATATTCACCTAAAAATTCAGTTATGGATGTTTTTCAATTGCTGTTAGTCCTAGAAGAATTGCACAGACATCATTGTACAGAAGAAAGAGACTACGCTGATAGAGTTTGCAGGATGACATTGTTAAAATATATATTTTCCTTAAAATCTAACTATTGTTTTATGGTACAGAAATAATGGAAGCTTGTGGATTTTAAAACTCAGTTGCTGTGTAAACAGGAAAACTCATTTTAAAATGTTGACTTAGAAAACCTGTAAATATAGACAAATATTCCCTCCATTCCCAAACAAAAATACTTTACTTTTAAAAAAAAATAAACACAGCTTATCTGGCTGTATGAAAAAAGTGACTGTGTAAAATGGACACAGATTTTTCTCCAGTTGCCTGTGTTTAAAGAAATCGACGGAAAAGATCACTGAATGCAATGCCATCAGAAATCGTCAGATGGCAAAGTCCAGGTTACCCCTGCAACCTGAATTCTACCAGCTGCAAACATACTCTTATGCAGCATATAAAAGAGCCCTTTTTCAGTAGATACAGTTCTTCACAGACATATGCCACCTATAAAAGCTCAACTTTCTTATACATGCATATGCAAATCCAATGGAGTACTGAGTTTTCTTATTAAATGGAAATTTCCACTCATTGTATATACACAAACATGTGGAATGTCAACGCATCTTGAGCAGATCTTTAGTTTTCTAGATTCATAAATTTTTAGACCAGATGGTAGCATTCTGATCATCTTGTCTCATCTCCTGCAGAACACTGGCCATAAAATTTCACCTCATAATTCCTGGATCAAAGCCCAGATCTTGTGGTTAGCCTATTTTTAGAAAAACATCCAGTCTTGTTCAAGAGACTTCAAGTTGTTTCAATAGTTAACACTTTCACTGTTTAAAATCGGCCCATTATTTCCAGCCTCAATTTAACTTTAAGCCATTGGATCTTGTTATGCCTTTGTCTACTACAATAAAGGGCCGTCTTCTATCAGAAATCTTTGCCTCATGTACTTATATACCGTGAACAAGTCAAGCCTTTTCTTGCATGAACTAAATAGATTGAACTTCCTAAGTGTTTCATTGTAAGGCTGTTTTTCCAGACCTCAGATTATTCTTGTAGCTCTTTTCTTAACACTTTCCAATTTTTCAACATTCTTTTTAAACTGTGACCACCAGACTGGTCACTGTATTCCTGTAATGCTCTTACCAGTGCTATACATAAAGAGAATATTATCTCCCAACTTCTACTCAGCATTCCCTGCTTATGCATCCAAGAATAGCATTGGCCCTCTTAGCCACAGCATCTCACTGGGCGCTCATGTTCTGCTGTTTATCTATCATTACCCATATAAGTCTTTCTCAGAGTCACTGCTTTCCAGGATACAGTTCCGCATCCTGAAGGGTCAGCTGCATTATTTGTTCCTAAATGTATGACTGTATTAAACACGAGCCTAACTCCCACAGATTTCAATGGGAATTAGAGGCATCTGAATATCTTTGAGGCTCTTGGCCACATTGTTCAAATGCATCCAACTTATCAAGTGATCATATCAGTTTTTAGTGATGTATCCTCAAAAGCAGCAACTCTGGAAAGGATTTTGACAAGCAACTCAGGATGAGTGCCAGTGTACTGCACTGGGGAAAAGGACTAACGCAATCCTTGCATGTAGGAACTGGGGAGTATTGAGTAGGAGTAAGGAGTGATTTTATCTCTGGGTACAACATTGGGAAGACCTGCATCTAGTTTCCGTGTCCACATTATAAAAAGGATACTGAAAAATTGGAGAGGATGCAGAAGAGAGCCATAAAAACAATGAAGGGCTCGAGGAAAAGCCTTACAGTGAGAGACTTAAAGAGCTCTATCTATTCATTTTATCACAATGAAGACTGAGAGGTAACTTGATTACAGTGTATATGTACCTTTACAGGGAGAAACTATGAAAGGACTCTTTAATTTAGCAAAGGAAGGCATAACAAGAACCAATGACTGGAAGCTGAAGCCAGAGAAAATTAAATTAGAAATGAGGCACAAATTTTTGTAACAGTGAAGGCAATTAATCAGTAGAACAAACTACCAGTGGAATTGGTGGATTCTCCCTCTCTTTCTTCATATCTAAATTGGATGCCTTTCTGATAGACAAAGAGTTATTAGCTCAACAGAGGAGTAACTGGGTCAAATTCTGTGGCTTGTATTATATAAAAGGTCAGAAGAATAATAACTTAGCCCTGTAGCTTATATTATCTCTATTCTAATTGTACATGTAATTAAAATGAAGAAATTAAATCAAATGTAAATGACAAGAAATAGTTTTTGTAAATACATATATCAAAATATTTCTACCATTCATTTACATGAAATTGGAGCTCAACAATCAAGAATCAACTAGATAGTAAATATAATAGTATTTATTATAATAATGCAGACTATAAAATGATTACATTGTTGGTTGCTAATATAATTAATTAATTAATGGTTATTTTACCCTGAAAACATTGTGAAATAGCCAACTTATTCTGAACACTATGTATTTTCATATTTACTTTTAATCATTGTATCATATGTTAGCAGTCCAAAATTTTCACAAAATGCACTGAGGAATGAATTCATCAATTGTTTGCTGGGAATATTACTAAGAAGGAAATATTGTCAAAGTCAGCTCTTTTCCTCTAATATCCACTTAAACTTCTGACTTTTATGATAAGTGTATGAAATATTGAGAGTTGATCGTTTGGTAATGGGAAAGTCATTATTTAAAAAACGAATGTAAAAGAATTGTAGTCAAGTAGGGTCCATTTGGTGCCTTCCAGCAGCAGTGGCCGTACTTTCAACTGTCATTTGTGATTTTTATGGGGTTATATGCAACCATTTTGCCAGAAGCAGCACATTGTAGATGTGGAAAAATGCAATAATTGGCCTTTTAGGTTAGCTAATTGTTCAGATCACGGCTTACTTAAGCCACAGTAGCCCTCTGATCAGAGTACTATATTTAAAAAATAAACTGTTATTTTCCTAATTTTAAATTTAGCAAAAAGTATTTTTTCATTCTGTTACTAGAAACACTGGGCCAGACCCTCAGCTAGGGTTAATGAACATAAAAGTGTTGATTTCATCAGAGCTTCACTGACTGACGTCTGAATATCTGGCACAGTGTGCGTGCAATTTTGTCCTCATGTGCCTTCACTGTCCAAATGTTGTGACAATTATTTAAAGCTTTTTCACATGGCATTTTTTAAAGACAAGATAACATTGCAAATATGAATCTGATAATTATTAAATATTTTACCTGTATTTGAAGTTGGAGGAGCCATACATGCTCTTTCCCTGGGTGAAAACTTTACATCTGTGTATTTGACCTGGCTTGCCATTGGTGATCAAGTTCTGTCTGAGTGTTGGAAACAGTAATTTAACAGAGTGGATTGTATTCTGCATTAATCTCACCTGCCTCCATAAGCACACACGTGCACGCACACACACACACACACACACACACACACACACACAGAGCACGATGGGTCTAGGGAAGGTTAAAAAACCAGATTAAAGGAAGGAAGTCATTTCCGTCAAATGTGGCTTCACAGTCTCCTCTCATTGGGCACTTTTCAGCCATCATTCTCTCTCTTGCAGTGTGAGATCTTGCCTTTTAGGACAAAAGATAAATGATTAAAAGTAGAAAACGTTTGGTGTTTTTCTGTTTTGTGGAAACAAAGGTTTTGTTTTGGTCACAATATAACAAAATGTCTAAGGGCTTGTCTACACAAGAGGGACTTGTCTACACACAAAAGTAGTACCACTTTAACTATACTGATAGAGTTAAAATTGTACAACACCCCCAAAATGGATGCAGTTCTACAGGTATAAAGGTGCTCTTATCGGTATAATTATTCCAGGAAGGTGAATAAGCTATACAACTATAGGGCACTTTTAAACTGGTATAACTGCACCCACCACAGGGCTTGTACCAGAATAACTATTTCATTTAAAATTAACGTTCTTCGCTGGCATAGTCTTACTTGTATAATAATTGTGTGTAGAATAGGCCTTAATTTTACTGGTTTAACTTAAGGTGTAATTTAAATGTATATAGTTAAAACAGTACAAAAAGACTATGTCAACATTCTCATATCATTTTAAGCATGGATTTTTAGATTTAGCTTGTTTCTGTTCCTACTCAATTTCAATGGTCCCAAATAAACTTGGTTAAACGGAAATAAGAGCGTCCACATGGTATTTTGCTCTAGTTTAATTAAATTAGTTTAAAATGTAAACCCATACAATTCTGCATATAGACAAGCCCTAAGATTCTGTAGAATTTCAACCTTTTGAGTGACAGAAACTACATTGTTGTTTGATGAAATACTGGGAAATAATCTGGGAACTATATTATGAAATGAAGAGTAATGTGAATGGAGTTTAAGAGTAAAATTCTCTCCTCAGGTCAGCCCCATCAGGTGCTGCCTTCAATAATATGCTGTCTGTGATGTGATGTGCACCTTAAACCCAGCCTTTGAAGGTGTTAAAGTGGCTAGGTGGGCCAATTAACTGCCTTCACTGCACCCGGAGAAAGAGCCAGTGAGAAATGAGGACTAATTAAAGAATGACGTTCACCTGGACAGGACAGGCAGTGCTTGCATAAAGTCAGGTAGCTGAAGGCAAAAGGGAGCTGTAGGGAGGAGGTCTGTAGTCACTCTGAAGCTAGGGAGAGAAAGGTACTTGTCCCAGTGGAAAGGGAATACCCAGAGGAGCGTGGAAAAGGAGCCTGATAGAGGCAAGGAAACAGTCCCGGAAACAGCAGCAAGGTGTAGGGCAGTACAGACCTTATACACAGAGAGGATAGTGTGTCTGGGGAGGTGGCATCATGGAAGAGCGGTGAATTGGAAGACTTTTTGGGACAGCTGCAACAGAGAGACTTTGGTACACCCACCTGGCTAACTGAAACCTCTTCCTATTCACCCCCCCTTGTTGTAGAGGATTTCAGGTACAATGTTTTTGTCTAATTTGGGTGACTTGGAATGAAGTCCAAAGCACCCACCATGTTTTAACATGATGGCCCAGAAAACACATATCCTTGTATATACAATTCTGACATTTCTAAGAAAGTGTTCTATTTACTGGTATGTATTTTAATTTAATTTCCATATAGAAACCTCTTACAGAATTTAATAAGGATGAAATCAATATAAATATATTGAAATTACATAAGATTTTATAGAAATTACTCTAAAAACCTAATGAATTTAATTGAGAATGATCTCCTTTTTCTTATTTTTTAAAATCGTTCCTAGAGTAAGGATATAATTCTCTACTAAATGCTAAAGAGTGATTAAATAGCCTAAGAGAAGATTCTCACTTTCTTTTACATTCCATAGGAATTTTCCATAAGAGTTTATGGCAAGTGAAAACTTGACTCCTTGCAGTCATGTTTGTGTTGCTCTCTCCTCCTCCTCTCAGTGTTTGATAAAAGCATAAAACAAAAGAGAGAAAATGGTTTAGGGAAAAATATTCAGTCTTTAATACCCATGAAAATTTTAAGCACATTACTCAGAACTATGAAGCCTGTCAGTTAAGAGTTATAGGCAATATTTCTAAATCATTTTCAGCAGCAGCAACTATGGGACAATTGCACTTGTAAGCAGAAATAGACAGAGTTAATTCCATGGTGTACACCACGCACATGGCACAGTAATAACATGCTGCATCCCTTATCTGAGTGACTCGCCTGCCATTGAAGTTCTTACCACTCTTTGGGGCAGGAATTTCAGGCTGCTGGAATTGAACCATCCTCTTGGGTTTGTTGGTTTGTTTTTTCAGTCTGGACCAAAATAGGCCAAAAGAGATTGCTGGGAGAGGGGTCGGAGATATGTTCATTTATTTACATGCATAGGTAGGGTCTGAACATCCCCTTTCTAAATGATTCAGAACCATCAAGTTATACACATAGCCTAGCCTGTGCAATCATGCATCTCTTTTACTGTTGCTTTCATAGTCCATCCACTGTTCCATTCTAATTTTCGTCACACTCACTCACTGCAGTTGGTCTTTAATTTGATTGTAAGCTTCATTATTATTATGTCCCCTTAAGCACCCGTGGAATTATTGAAAATTCTTGCACTGTGGACTCTGCCTGGCCAGACTGTAGTGACGTAAAATACAGCATCAGTGACCCACTATGGCCATCAAGACTAAAGAGAAACAGGATTTGCTCTTGTAGTACTCAATACTCACATTATATGACAGGCAGAGGTAGGCAAGTGGGTTAATTCAACAGCATACAGAACTGGCAAAGTCTATTTCTGTTCAGAACCTACCATTATCTCAAGATTGTTTGTAATGGTGACCACACCCTTCGTTCGGTTTTTCTAGAGTGTTAGGCTCATGTCAAACATATTAGTGCCGACACAAACACAGTGGTTACACCAGAGGGTGACTTTTTATACCTCAGTGGTCCTCTGTGTGTGTTCTCAGCAAGGTTTTTAAAAAATCTGGTTCTGATGCCACTTGCTGTTCCTAGGACAGGTTGGTCAATGTTTGCAAATGTCACAAATCCTCTCAATTTATCAAATAACTATTGAAATAAGATACCGATCCTCCTCCACTCAAAGGTTTATGGTGACTTTATCACTCTCACAAATTATTAAACTTCCACTATTTTTCGGAAAACACACAATCATCACAGCCCATTCACTGAATGCTGTACACTAAATTAAACCCTGCTCTTGCAATTCTATTGATGATCTTTTCACATATTCCTGTAAAACATAAGTCACTTGACAATGTTAGAAATGTAGGACTAGCATTTTCAACCACATACAACTTTGCGGTTACATTTTTTATTAACCATATATCTGTGTAAAATGCAGATTTATATTTCTTTTTCTTCTTCCTTTGGCCAAGGAAGGGTGCCACAATGGAAGTGCTTCAGAGAAAGTTGAGGACCTAGAGGCAGGACCGTCATTGCAGGTAAATAACCATACACCGGGGCCTAATTGGAGTAGTAAGGGTCCACTATCACCATTTGTTGGAAGAGGTCTTAAATATGTATTAAAAATGACAATATTCCTCCCTTTTCCTACTTTAATATTGAATAATGGTTCATGTTAATTAGTCATATTTTACAAGTGTCGCCACCTTGGTTTGGTGAAACAACAAGGACTCCATGTTGGGCGTCCTTCTTCATGGGCTGATTCCTGCCCTTTTTGGTTTTGGTGGGAATAATGGACTAAACCTGCCTACCAACAGAAAAGCATACAAGCCAAAAGCAGGCTAGATTGAGGTTGTCCATCTAGGAGACAGCCGTGTCACAACAGATCGTCCGTGAGGTAGCGGAGGAGAACATCGCCTTCTAGAAGATAGAAGAAGAAAGTCACCCACCCCATTTAGCATCAATTGAAATCAACTTACCTGGTTGTTCCCATGCTTCCTGAGTTCTGGATCCAGAGGCTCCAGCCTGGGACATCTCGATTGTGGCCAACACTCTATAAAGAAAGAAGAAACAACTGTAAAGTATTGACTTTGGACCCAAGGGTTATGTTACTGGTATGGGTTCTGGAGTTGAGGCTCCCATATGATCTTAACCCTGAGTGACTCTCCTTTATGGCATATTACCCCTAACAAATTGTTATTCATTTCAGCACATAGAGGATGTGAGCATTTAAAACTGCCCAGTGAGGGGTCAAATCTTGATAGGACACCTTCAGTAACATTACATTGCAGGTTGGCGGTTAGGTGTCCCTTTTTCCCTCTAACACACTGTGATGTTCCCCTCTGCAATCTGAACTGGTGAATTGCTGTGTCACCCCAATCCCCCACTTCGGGAGCCTGTCTAATTCAGCTTTGCTGTGTGAACTCCCACTCCTGGGCAGCTCATACATAGCCACCAGCAAGCAAGTTGCCCCCCAACTCAGTGAGTGAGTGTCTCTAGCCAGCCACTCATGGGATTATGAAGTTTGTCACCACTGATCCCCGATAGCAGGACTGCCTGCTCCCACCTCACCTGTTCATCATTTGTGAGGTGCCTCAAACATCCACAGGCTTCTCTCTATTAGCGGTATTGTATGGGAGGCCGCCACAGGGAATTTTGGACCTCCTGGGTGATACGTGGGAAGAGCAGGACTTCAGGACAGTCAGTGTGGTGCAGTAGTGAAAAAACAGGGAGTTCATTCAAACTCAATACAACCTGTACTGGATGTTTGATGTCTTCTGGGGAAGATTCATGTGGAGACACAAACTCAGTGACCTTAAATGGATTACAAGAGAATCTGTGTGAAAATAGATAGGATGAGAAAATACAGCTCCTTTAAAAATAAATATTGTGTTTCTTTTGCTTCCCTCTGCCCTCCATTTCTGTGTCCCTCTATGAAAGGCTGATAATATATTTCTTGGATTTTTTTAATTCCCATTTGGGAATGACATTAATGGTATTAATACTTTCCCAGTGTTTGGAATAGACTGGAATATCCAGGTCTGCTTTTAAAAATGACAGCTACTTCAGACCATTGTGTCCTAAAGTACACGTAGCAGCCAAGACTTAATTTCAAACCGAAAGAAGTAGTTTGGCAACCTGGATTCCTCTGCGGAGAGCAAGGGAATAGATAGACTCCTATGTCCCAGGGAGACAACTGAGGACAATAGAAGGCCTAGGAAGGGTTTCTGGAAGCTGCAGAGAAATTTTTGTGTTGTCTTTTGGTTATGCAAGGGGTCAAAGAAGTCTAAGGGGTCAAAGAAGTGCATTGACACAGCGAGTACCTAGTGCTTTGATAATGTGCTTTAAAATCTTCTTGATGCAAGTGGTGCCCAGGGCAAACAGGAGAAAGCATTTCAGAGACTAAAGGCTAGAGTACAAACAAGTGCTTGTATTTAGAGATATAAAAACTAAGCCAAAATGCACAGACCAAAGGCACATGAAAAATCCACCTACAAAGGAAACTTTGTCAACCAAGCTTTTGTTACCAGACCAGCCATCTGCTTGGGGAAACTTTCACGAGAGATGGGTGAAATATTTTTGGCAAACAGTTTATTCTCTGAAAAATGCAGCTTGTTAACCTAAAACTATTTTCAAATTCATGTCAAGTTTAACAACTAGTTTTAACTGAACCAAAATAAAATTGAAATATTTTGGAAATGTCAAAAAAAATGATTTGATTCAATTTAAGTGTTTTCATTTTGATTTTGAGCATTTTGACAAAAGCAAAGCAGGACTAGATTAAATAAACAAGGAGAGACGGGCTCTCTTATAACTTAACCAAATAGTTAAGACACTCACTTGGGATGTGGGAGACCCCAGTTCAATTTCCCCCTCTACCAGATGTTGAGAAGGGACTTGTACTTAGGTCTCTGTTCTGCACGAACATGCTGTAACCACTGAGATATATGACATCCTGTTGAAGATGCCCACATTTCGTAAATAATTAAATAGCCAGCAGAACAGGGACTTCGGCTTGGCTCTCCTACAGCCTAGGGGATACCCTAACCAGCAGGCTAGAGATTCACTGTTCTGCTTGCTGTTTGGCTCAGTGACTATTCATTGTCCTTCCAAGTGGCAATTCATAGTCATTCATACATAGGTATTGCTGTGAGCTCCACCCATAATCCACGCTTCTAGCGAAAATTTCTTGGCATGAGCACTTGATATGAAAGGATTATATGTATCTAGTTGAATCGGCCTCTGCCCGGTGGGAGTTACATTTATTTATGTCAATGAACCTTTGTAGCATAGTGGTTACAAATGTATCAATATGCTTGTTCACTCCAAATGTATCAATTTGTAATAATAAGTTACTATGTATAACACCTGAAAGGAGCCTCTCCCTCTACTGACAGAGTGAGAGTGTTTTAACATATGAGAGAGGTCTTTCCCTTTTGTTGTTAAAGTAAGAAGTTTCTCTCTCTCCCTTTGATGCTAAAGCAAGGAGTTTCTGCCTTTTCCTTTGTTGCTTTTGTAAGGAGTTTCTATCTTTCCTTCTGTAAGAAGTTTCTGTGTGCTATTGAAGCCCTAAAAAGATTAGAAAGGCACGTGCAGGGTCTGGGAAGGGAGCCCTAGCCAGGTTCCCATCACAGCCCCCTGCATGAGAACCAGATATCTATCAAGGTGATCTGCACTTAGTCACGTACACCTGTTTTTTCACTCTATAAAAACTGAACCCGCTTGTAGCGACTTTGGAGACCTCACCTATGGGTGGACGCACTGCGTAGGGCTTCCCAATTGCCGGGACGGGCTCTCCAAATCCTCGCTGCAACCAGGGCTCCCCAGCGACTGCGGATCTGGATAATGGTAATGTATTAATAGGGCAACTGGTGATGTATCTCTCTTAATCATTATAGTTAGTCTTATGTAATAATGATCAGGTGCATTACTTTACCTTTTCTTTTCCTTTCTATGGTTTAGTATTATAGTATAATAAGTTTATTTTGTTGTATATATATTATTTCATTTTCTGTAATACTTAGAAAGAAATAGTAAAAAAACCTTGTTCTTTCTACTGGTGTCTGTGTGCTGCTTGCCAAACCCCATCAATTAGCAGAACAGCACTGTTCAACACTGAGCTGCTCAAGAAAAATGTTTCCACAGAAAATTTCAACTTTTCATAGAAAAAAAAAAAACCCAGAGAATTTTGGCCAAAAAATATAATTTTTTAAAACAAAATAATTAATGAAATTGTTTCATTTCCTGTCATCCCCATCTGAAACAGGCTGTCTGCCACATCAGGTGGCTGCTGCATCAGGGGAGGTGTTACTACTCCTCGGAGCAGCCATTCCCCAAGGATGCCAAGAAGAGAAATTGTTCATCCAGGATGTCCCAGCTCCTTGTTGTTGAACATGATTGTGAGTCCTGGAGCATGACACATTACCCAGAAAGCACCAAATCCTCCATGTCAGTCACGCATT
Source organism: Mesoclemmys tuberculata (assembly GCA_007922155.1). Lineage (NCBI taxonomy): Eukaryota > Metazoa > Chordata > Testudines > Chelidae > Mesoclemmys > Mesoclemmys tuberculata. The sequence continues at coordinate 464,436 of ML675730.1, read as the reverse complement.
TCACTGAAAAACAAACATGTTCCAGATTTTCTATGAACCTCTGAGCAAGACTGTGAAACAGGCTGTGAATGGGCCTTTAGCTCCTGGCAAACAGGAGTTCCACTTGGGGGGACGCCCACTCTGCCTGGCCTTTCTTCCTCAAGCTGTGATATGGAGCAAATGGAATCTCTGGAACGCTCACTCAGTCCTTATACCTATAAAGTGCAGGAGGTTGGTGGAGGAGTCAAGGGCCTTTTACCCACCTCACTCAGTCTGGATGGAGAAACTTGCTTCTGCTGCTGGGAGTTTAATGCAACAGAGCATCAATCATTTGTCTCTTTGAGAATGTGGAAGGCAGAATCCTATCGGAAGGTGTAAGTGGTCTGATGTAGCGATCTAAAAGCTCCCTCAGGGTTCAGTGAGGAACTAAGAACACAAAAATGTGGGGAACAAATTTTTTTTCCCTAAACCTTGGACTTTTTTAAACACCTTTGCATACCAATCAGGTTTCCCTGTGGACAGTTTGAAAGACACCCTAAGGATTGCTATCTATACTCAAGGTTGTTTTGGCCAAATTAATTATTGCTATGACTGAAACAATGATCTTGACTTCATTCATATTATGATCCAAGTTAAAACTGAGCAAATGATATGATAAAGAATGAGACAGTGCTGAAATGCTCCATCAGTGAGTAATGGATTTCTAGTTAATCCACAGGAATGTACAGATGCCAGATAAAAAAGGACTAAATATTTCTGGATTGAGTTAAATGTTAAAGAGAAGGAGAGATGGATTTGACTTGATGACTCCCAGGATACAGACTGAGATTTCTGTTGGATATTTTTAAAGTGTGAAGTTACCTTTTTATTTTAAATATAGATACACCTCTGAATCCATAGCCGTGTGCTGAGTATATCCCAAATGACAAATCTGTTAATGCAATAAAAGGCATACATTTATGTCCAGTTTAGATTTCAAAATCCCCAGCATAGCCAATCTCCAAAAGGCTGGTTGTGCTGCGTAAACCAGGATCTTTGAAAAGCAACAGAGAACTAAAACCTGTTCCCCAGTCTCTGCTCATTGCATTCCATGGTTCCTTAATTGATATTAAAGTGGAGTTAATGATCTTTTATAAGTTCTTAGAAAGCAGGTGGCTTTCAGCAAGGTGGGCATTCTTTGTAGGCCATGATGAGGGACTTTATCTTGGAATGCCATGACCCTGAAAGAGATTTGGGGTTGTAGTGGATAAACAGCTGAGCATGAGCTACCAGTGCAATGATGTGGCCAAAAGGGCTAATAGAATGCATAAACAGGGGCATCTCAAATAGGAGTAAAGAGGTAATTTTCACCTCTGTATTTGGCACTGGTGCGATCACTTCTGGAATACAGTGTCCAATTCTGGTGTCCATAGTTCAAGAAAGATGTTGATAAATTGGCGAGGGTTCAGAGAATACCCATGAGAATTATTAAAGGATTAGAAAATGTGCTCTATACTGGTAGATTGAGCATCCCAAGTCCCATTTTAGCTTAACAAGGAGTATATTATGGGACGACTTGACCATAGTTTGTAAGTACCTACATAGGGTGCAAATATTTAATAATGGGCTTTTCAATCTAGCAGAGAAAGTATAACATGATCCAATGGCTGGAAGTTGAAATTAGACAAATTCAGACTGGAAATAAAGGTGTAAATTTTAAACAGCAAAAGTAATTAACAATTGGAACAACTTTACAAGGGTCACAGTGGATTCTTCATCATTGACAATTTTAAAATCAAGATTGGAGGTTTTTCTAAAAGATCTGCTCCAGGAATTCTTTTGGGGAAGTTCTATAGCCTGTGCTATACAAGAGGTCAGACTAGATGATCACAGTGGTTCCTTTTGGCCTTAGAATCTATAGATCTATGAATTTCTGAATAGAATAAGCAACAGAGAGAAATGCAGCAGCATGATGGATAGAGATGGCTGAATAATTCAGCCCACTCCATTGGTGGACTCTATACAATGCTAGTGGTTGAGGCTTAGCCTCTGTTAACATATGGCCAATGAAATATGGTTGTGCAGGGCCACCACATTCATACCAGCCCTAACTAGTGTCCATCAGGCCAAAGCTGAAATTACTTCAGAGTGGCTCTGATGCCACCAGCTATTAGTAAAGGAGAGCACTTGAATTCATAGTCATGGACCAACTCACCTGCTCGGCTCCAATATCACACAGTGTACTCAGCATTATTTGAAAGTGGGAAACATCTGGGCTGAACCTCCCACCTGTGGTGCAAACCAAGCATCGGCACTGCTGTGGCTGAACACTCTCTCCCCACCTTTTCACTCTTGCAGCTCAGCATTCCTGCTTCAAGTCCATTATTTCTTCTCATTCTAGTGATGCTTATGGGCATAGAAATTGCTGGATTCCTCCTCCAGATACCCTGTGCTTCCAGATCCCTTGTGCACCTACCAACCATCCACTTCCATGGAATGGAAAGTGCTTGCAACTGCCAAGGCACCCAAATAAAATAAAATAATAATAAAAAGAAGCTGATTCACTCTTCCCAGCTCTGTACCCTTTGTTTTTACTTCATACCAAGTTCTAAGCTAAATTTTGTCCTCAGGTTGGCAGTCAATGGGAATGAAGAGGCCAAGAACTGTGCTGTTTTCCAAAGGAAGGGAGAAGATCCTCTATGGTAGCTGCAACTTTAAACAGATAGATCTGCAAGAAAAATGCAACCCCCCCTGGCTAGCTGAGACCCTACAAGACACAAAACAGCATACTGTACAGGATGATATCTTCTTGAACTTTGAGATATATAAATAATAATGGGTTTTATCCAAAGTCCAGTGAAGTAGATGGAAAGACCACTCTCCCTAAAATAGACTTTGGATTAAGCCCCAAACGAAGATTCCATAGAAGCTAAAATACTGAGCAGTCATGTATCACTGTCTCTGTTAGGGGCAGCGGGGCACTGTAATACCTGAACTCCCTTCCTGTTAGGCGATCAAACAAAGCATTATTTGATGTAGCATAAAAAGGGAGCAGAGAGGGTGGTTGGGAGTTAGTGTGACTATGGCTTTGTCTTCACAGATCGATTTCTCTGGATCGACTGAGCGGTCAGCGAAGACCCACTCAGTCGATCCTGAAATTGACATATTAAGACCACCTTCTCAAGTGGTGTAGCGCTGTGGCGACAGAATGCAGTTCCCGTCGGCGCAGCGTATTGAAGACGGAGAGCAGGAACAGAAGCAGAGAAGTCGATGGGAGTTAGTCACGTTTTTTGCATAGCTTGCGTAACTCCCGTCGACTGACGCTGAATCTCCAAGGTAAGTGTGGACAGGGCCTGTGTTTCAGCACATATAGCTATGGAATGGCTCCGTTACTAACCACTTAGCCTCACTGCCTGGGCAGTTCACATTGTTTCACAGTCATAAGCACACAGGGCTGTCGATCTTTCACCAAAGTGTGTATTAATTCCCCCCTTACATAGAAATACCGGCTTCCCTGCAGCCTGCACTCCCCAGCTCCAGCTCACCCCCCATCCCCAAACTTCCTTCTGAGCTCCTCCTAAACTGCCCTTTGCCTCCTATTTCCTCCCCTAATATTCTCCCCAATTACCTTGTTAGCCATGATTGTCACCCAGGTGCTCACAATCCCCCACCAGAAAGTGTATAATTGCTGTCAGCTGGGCCTGGAATCTTTTTCAGGCTGCAGCAATATCATTAGTCAGGATGCTGCTGAAAGTGTCCTATCAAAAGGGACATTGAATGTCTCCTTCAAGTAAAAATTTCTGGGTGCAGAAGAAGGTGGGGACGCATTAGGGTTGTGCTCCCAGTTCATAAAGAACTCAACTTTCAGTTCTGCCAGCGTCATAGGTCCTTAACAGACCCTGCACCAGTGGAGGATTGCTATGGCAAAGCTGAGGATGTGGGGGTAGAGACCCAAAGCCTGGTTGCAGATACACCAGATGGGAGTTTTCCTATGCCAGGGAAATTGTCTGCTGGACATTTATGGTTGAATTAAGGCTATTTTGTGCCTCTTGGAGGGTGCAAAAGGGTCATTACCCAGCTAAAGACTCTAGCTAGCCCCTTGTCTGCAGAAAAGGGGAGGGCAAAGGAAGAAAGTCAGATAACTGATTTTTTGATGATGTGTGAGATGAAGGGATCTTTGGGAGACCAGAAGGTATATTGGAGCCCAAAGGTCATATACATGAAGTAGGATGAATACGCTGCTTTATCAGAAGCGGAATAAATTATGTAACTTTTTGCATGTTTTTTGTTAAGTTGTTACATAGTCAAACTGTCACATGCCTTGTAACCAGCAAATTCACACATATCTTGAGAAAGTGACTGTTTCACGCTGTCTGTTACACTTATTTCATAAAGCAGACTTGCAACACTGTCAGGAATATTTAGCAGCCCAGGTGTAAAATCTACTCATTTTGCACTGACAGTTATGACAGATAATGGAAAACAAAAAAAAATATTACTTACCCCAGGGTAATAGGGGAGTATGATCTTTGCAGTGCTGTTGTATTGTGCTTGGTGCATTGCACAGTAAAAAGGTGGATTCTTGTTATGTTTAGGAAAACTTTGTACTGCTGTGAATTTTTCCATGCAATAAACAGTTCCCTTCAGGTTTAATTACTTCTGCCTTCATGACTCTCCTCACGCTTTTCCACCCCTTTATGGTCAGTACTGGCCTTGTCCTCAGTCAGTTTTTGGTCACCACGTCTGATTTCCTAATCTACCAGCCACGGTAGCAGACAATGCCTTGCTCCTGGTATATTCAGGCCAGGGAAATTCCACACCTATCTACAGCTTAGGCAGCCTCCTTCCATAGTGTTAATGAGCTCAGAATCCAAACACTTCAGCTCAGGTCAGTCCATGACTTTAAAGATTTATTGCTATATGGTTATATGTACACAAAAGTGAAGTCAGACATGATGTTCATGCCATTTGTCTCCATTCTGTATTTTAGAACTATTCATTAGTATTTATTATTATTACTTGTGTCATGGGGTCAATTTTTTAGCTCATTGCCCATGGGGAAAAAAGCACTACTCCAGCTTTCTCTGCTCCTTGGAGTTCCAGCCACAGTCCCTGGAACACAGCAAGAGTTTGGATGGGCCTCCTACAATTCATGGATTCTCAAAATTATACTTCTTCCCTATAACCACTGAGGAAGGCCTCAGAGCACAACCAAGCTTTCCATTATTTGCATCACCCAGTTCCCGAGTCTGTTACCTTTAAGAGGGAGACTATGGACCAGATCCAATGAATTCAGTGGCAGCCAAGTGCCTAAATGCTTTTGGGGATCTGACTCCAAAAGCCTCAGAGGCTGCAAAACGTTTAGGCACCTGCCACCCAGTGGAATCCACAGCCCTTAGTTAGATGTCCAGGCTCTTGTACAAAGCATGGGGAGAGTTAGGCACCTAAGAATGGGATCCACCAAAGCCAGCATGCACTGAGCGGGGAGCTGCTTAGCTAGCCAGTAGGAAATGCTATGGGGAAGAGCCAGCCTAACCCTCCCCACAAAAGGTGGTAGGTGTCCAATTCTGCTTGGGATTCACAGCCACGAACTTTCTCCTGGAGTTAGTCATCTCAGCCAGGCCAGTCCTTTCTCACACACCGAACAAAACAAAAAGGAAGAGGCGGCAGCAGCAATGCTGCCATTGCTCCCTTATATCCAGAGCACTCACCCAGCCCGTAGGACAGCTGAGTTCAAACCTTCCATTCTGCCTGATGTAGAGCAGGGATTTGACCTCAGGTTTCTTATGCCACAGTTGAGTGTGCTAAATATTGGGCTATTGGGACAACCAAGATCGGTGCCTCTTCCTCTGGCTTTTGTGTGGTTTGGATGTGCTCTGAAAACATCTACTGGCTCAAGCCCTGCAGGTGAGATAGGTGGGGAATGCCTAAATTGTGAATCCTTCCAGGGGTTTGGTGTGAGCTAGGTGCTGAGGAGCTCAGCAAAATCAGGATTAGGTGACTGAGCTCATGCACGCCAACAGAAAAGTAGGCACCTAGAAGCAATATAGAGGCCTAAACAGGTTTAGATGGCAGCTTGCAGGGGAGGGTTGATGAACTCAGTGGCAAATAAATTCTGGACTTTGTCACCTAAAGTGGCAGTGAAGTGCCTAAGTCCTTTATGGATCTCACCCTCTGTCCGTAGCTCCTTATGTCTGTGACTTTGTGATAAGCACCTAACAGATACAGTTACACATGAGCTGTCAGCTAACAGTTCTCTGGCTTTAGCATACCGAACCGTTCCAAACGATGTGCAAAAGGCTCACAGGAAGTGGGGGTAGTTCCTGCAAGTTACATCATCCTCAGTGGGTGTCAAACCCACAGTGAGTCTTTCATTGTGTGAGAAGGCAAAGGAGAGAGAGAAGAGCAGGGTGTGAGCAGTGATGTGAAGTTTAACATGTGCTGTCACAGAACGGGTGGCTAGCGTTGGGTGAGTCCCTCACTCCAGACTTCTTCCGCCACAGATTGTGGGGGGCTCTGACTGCTTTTTGGAGAACAAAACTGAATATTCTGCTTCTTGGTTAATGAGCTGCAAAAGAGAGAGAGAGAGACCCAAGCTGTAAAGGCTGGATCTTAATCTTACTCCTTCACCCAGGGCTGCACTTCAGGCCCCTCTGTGCTAGAACAGCCCGTGTGTGTGGTGCAGGAAAAAAAGCAACACAAGTCAAAGAAAAATCAGACATCTGGTTACTGTGATCAATAGAATCTGGGCCCTGTTTATGGACATTTTTTCCCGTTGAAACAAAAATGCTGTCACCTAATCAGAGAAAGGAGCAGCGCCACGAGGCAAAGACACTTTTTTGCTGAAAAAGCTTATACGTGATATACGGAGTATATTGACAAGTGTAGTAGTGTTCAAGCTCTGTGAATTGATGTACATATGTGAAGGTTCTTGAGATGGGATGAAAGGGCTGGTAGGAGAGCTCCCCTTCCATGGATTTTTTTCTTTAAGTATCTGATGCTTGGAGTGATCAGGTACATTATCTAAAGATCATAAATTTGCTCTTCAGAAGACTGGAAAACAGCAAGCATAGTACCTAGCTTCAAAAGGGGAAAAAGGAGAACTTGAGGAATTATACACCAGTTGGTCTAATTTTGCTATTGAGATATTGGTACAAATTATTAAATAATCAATTTGTTCAAACAGAGAGGACAATAAGGTGATCAGTAATACCCAGTGTGGATTTATCAACAACAACTCACGCTAAACTACTCTAATTTCCTTTCTTGACAGCATAACCAGCCTAATGGATGAGGGCAGGGGGCAGTAGATGTGATATCTGGACTTCAGTAAACCTTTCGACACAATCCCACATGACATTCTCATACGCACACTAGGGAAATATGGACTAGAAGAAATTTCCATGTAGAGGATGCACAACTAAATAAAAGGCTGTACTTAAAGTAGTTATCAGCAGTTCACTGTCAGACTGGAGAGCAATAATTAGTGGAGGTTGTGATGCTGTCTGGATTAGGGGTGTCATGGAAAGAATCACGCAGCATTCAGTTCTGGTTGGACCGAGCAGAACTTTAATCTGTAACAGGCCCACAGAAGGCTATAGCTATAGCTAAGCCCAGGCAACACGTCTCTGTGCTGAACACTGGCACTTCACCTGGTTTCAAGTTACAGAGGGTGTGTATAGGCTTATCAAAGTTTACATGTTACAGACAGGACCGTGTAGTGGATTTTCCAGTACTTAACAAGTCATTTACCACATATTGGGCACTTATACCTCACGCTGGGATTCTCCCGGTATCAGTAAGTCCCGGTGATTCTCCTGGTGCCAGCAAGTCCTGAGGCACATACAGCCTTCGGTAGCCTGCAGGAATTCCTGACAGGGTATGGCTGGGAGCGGCTGCAAGAGCAGTTACTGTCTGATAACATAACTCAACCAGTTAGCATTTCTATTGTGGTTCCAGTCTAAGGCCCCCTGCCTGTATTTTTTATTCCACAGGGGTGACCATTTATAGTATCAGTTAATATCAATATTGCAAAATTCCAATAATGTGTATGAGATATGCCTTGACTGGCACCATTGGAAAGGTTATAATTTGCTAAGATTGATAAGCACGTTTATATGTGTGTAAATTTTGTATTAGAAAGTCTAAATATGTATGGTATATCTGTATTTCAACTGGTGCTGTGTTTCTGGGTCACACCCCAGACAGGATGGCAGCAGCACTAAGCCTGCTTAATGGCTCATCAAGGGAACTCAAAGGTACGATGAATCCAGTGAAAGAACCCAGGGGCTACACCTTTTAAGTCACCAGGACATGTAAGAACATGCCCAGGGATAGGGGGCTCTGGGGCTTTTCCATGCCAGGTGCTGTGTTTGGGGCAAGCCACATGGTGAAGGGACATAAAAGGCAGCTGCACCATCCCCATCTTGTCCACATCCTCCTCCCACCTCCTCATCATCTCTTAATTATCCTTAATGAAGATTCTTTTCCTCTCCCTAACTTCTATCCACTGATCCTTGTCATTGCTGAACTTTTGAAACATAGTGGACAGAATTTCTGCTTTTTCTTTGTTGGAGCTTATTACTCCATGCCCTGAAACGGCCAAGCTTGCTATTTTGTGGCTCATGCTCTTTTTCCATTCATTTTCCTAAGTTGTTTTATTTACACCTCTACTGTATTTGTACCTTGATTTACTTTCCCTCAATGTATTTCCAGCTCTCTCTTTTTATAGCCCTTGTGCAACTGCCTTACTTTCTTCACATTTCATTAAGTCCTCTCTATTCAAGATTTCAAAAAATTCCTTATGTGCCTTACTCCTTTCCTAATTACAACCGCACATTGCTTGTTCCACCATGGAACACCCTTCCTATTGTTAAGCCCTGTTGGTATCGTAATAATAGCTAGGCTGTTTGTCTTTATGATTCCCTTAGTAACATTGCAACAGATTTCCTCAATATCTTCATTCAGATATTGCTCACTTTTGTTTCTAAAGAGTTTGCTTTTTTTAGATTCCAAGTAGGAATATTATCATGGGTGTAGTTTGGAGGAGCAGAGAGGGCATTTCCCCCCCCACCCCCCAAACTTCAAGCCTCAGGCACGTGTGGGAATTTTCCCCCTTCTCCCCCCACACACACGGTCCGAGGGCCAGTCTGGAGTTGCCCCAGCCCCCAAACATTGAAATCAAACTATATGTATGGATATTATCCTCATCTCTGGTATTTCCTTTTCCTTGATATGTAATTAATGTCGGGAACTGGTCATTACCCATTCCCTCCTTTCTGTAAATTTCCCAGCTGCATTTACTTGCTATGGGGCTGGAAGCTAGAGAAGCTTCCATTAGCTGTACTGAATGTGGTAGGTGCTCCACCATTTAATATTACTGAATTATTGTCTTCAAAGAACTGCTCTAAACATTTTCCATTTTTATTGTTTTTCTTACTTCCCCATAATCACTTTGTGGTGACTATTCAGATCACTAGAAATCATGAAGAGCTACGTGACATATGCAATTAATTCTTTTTGTTCCATAGCCTCTAGTTTCCTGCATGGGTTATAGACATAATTAAGGCTTAAAGATGCAGAATTGCTTTGTATCAGTATTTCAGTATCATTATACTCGATATTTAGCCTCTGCTTCAAGGTAGTTCAGGTTCTAATTGAAGGTTCTTATTGGCAATGGATTGTTGTAGCAACAGAACTAAGCTTGTTGCCATAGCAATAGAGTTAGGCTATTAGGGGATAGCTCAGCTAGTCCCAGCTGGTTTCAGTGTAGTTCAATAAAGATTTTTCATGGGTTTGCATCTCTCTGTTTTCCATGCAGATTTATCTCCGAATACAAGTACTTTCCAAGGATTTAACATAATAAAAGTGGTGATGGAGGATGGGATCGACCTGTGCTGCGCCGGTAAAAAAATAAAAGTCAATGTAAGAAAAAAACCCTTTTTGCTGTTGTGGGGGCTGGGCTGTTTAGAGTGATGGTTCAAACTGAAACTAAAACGGGCTCTGCTTTGTTCTGACCTATTAAGCAGAAAGACTGAGAACAGGGAAGAAACAAAAAGAAGTGAATGGAAATCACGAGCAACTGTGTGTGAACGACCTCAACACATAAATAAAAGACACTAAAAGACGAGAAAGAAAAGAAAAGGGGAAAAAAAAAAAAAGAGGGGCAGCAATGGCTACACTTACGGGGCTCCTAGGACTTTTTGATGAGATTCTAGAGGAATGGAACTCATATACTGAGCGTTTTCAGCTTTTTGTTATTGCCAATGAAATTACAGATGCAAAGAAGTGCCCATTTTCTTAAGGGTTGTAGGAGATAAAACCTGTATTTTATTGTGCAGCTTAGTGCACCATGATAAACCAGAGACAAAAATCTTAGTGACATTGTGAAAATCCTGGAGGCACATCTTCCTGCAAAACTACTAGTAACTGCAGAGAGATTTAGGTTCCACAAAAGGAATCAAGAAGAAGGTGAAACAATTGTGCAGTTTGTAGCAGCTCTAAAGAAGCTTGCTGAGCACTGTGAATTTAATGATGTGTTAAATGACACCCTACGTGATAGGTTAGTGTGTGGTTTGCACAATGAAGCAATAGAGAAGCATCTACTGACAAAGGTCCAGGTCACCTGGCAGAAGGCCATTGAAATTGCAATCTCTATGGAGCTGGCCGCAAAGCCCAACAGCTCAGTGCATCAACTAGAGTGCATAAGGTGTCACAAGAACTACCCCCAAGACAATGAGGAGCCGGAAACATTACCGCTGTGGAAAACCGGGTCACCATCTTAGGAATGCTTGTGTAAAGACCTAGTGTATAAATAATGTGTCAAAAAGGGACACATTGAGGGTGCTTGCAAACAAAAAAGGAGAGTCAAGCAGAACAGGCAAACTGGAGAAAAAGAAGCCTGCTGTCTGGTGGACCAAAAAGGAAAATCTAAATGTGGTAGAGAAGACTCAGGATGATCAAATTGGCACCCAGTCAGAAGAAGGGGGGCCACTACTTGTCTTGTCTATGGCAGTTGGCTTACATGAGTACTGGGTAACCCCTCTGTTGGGAGGTAAACCTGTACACATGGAACTGAACACCAGTGCAACAGTTTCACTGGTCTCAGACACTGTGTATGGAGAATCTAAAGTATATCCCGCTTAAGTCAACAAAAACTGTACTGAAGACGTACACTGGGGAAGCTGTACATATGTGGGGCACTACTGATGTTAAGGTGAAGCTCAATGAACAGACTGCTAAATTGCCACTGTTTGTGGTAGAAGGCAGTTACTCAGCCTTAATGGGAAGGTCATAGCTTAGCAAGATCCAGCTGAACTGGGCAGAAGTGCACAGGATGGCTAAAGAAGAAACAGGTCTGGTAGCTGTACTAAAGAAACATGCTGCTGTTTTTGGAGAGGACCTGGGAAGTATGAAGGGAATCACTGTGAAATTGAATATTAAGCCCAACAGCCAGCCAAAATGTCTGAAAGCTTGAACTGCAACATGTGCCATTAGGCCAAAGGTTGAAGGGGACCTGTAGCAACTGATCAAAAATGGAGTCCTCGTACCAGTAACCCACGGCCACCTGGCAACCCCAATCATTCCAGTATTGATGTAAGATGGCTCCATTTGGATTTGTGGGGATTTTAAGGTCACTTTTAACCCAGTGTCGTGTGCAGAGCAATACCCTCTTCCCCACAGATGACCTCTTTGCTGGCGGACAAAAGTTCAGCAAGATTGATCTGAGTGAGGCATATTTACAGATGCACGTCGATGAGAAGTCCCAAGAGCTGTTGATTATCGTGACACAAACGGCTGTACCGATACTGTCACTTGTCCTTCAGAAAAACATCTGCTTCAGCTTTGTTCCAGAGGGCTATAGGCCGGATCTTGTGTGGCTTGCCAGGAGTCCAGTGCTATCTTGACAACATCCTGGTCACCAGCAAGAATGAGGAGGATCACCTTAAGAACTTGGAGGTTGCCCTACAAAGACTGGAAGGGTATGGCCTGTGAGTCCATAATGACAAATGTGAATTCTTCCAGCTCTCTGTTGAATATTTGGGACATATCATAGATGCTACTCTTCTTTGTAAGGCTCCTGCAAAAGTTAAGGCTATTGTGGAAGCTCCACCTCCTCAAAACATAAGCCAACTTCACTCTCTTTTAGGGCTATTGAACTATTATGAAAAGTTTATTCCATAGTTAGCAAGACTACTAAAACCACTACATGAACTTCTTGGCCAGAAGAAGATCTGGGAGTGGCCTGGATACCCGTGGCAGTGTATTCATGTTGATTTTTTTGGCCCATTTGAAGGAAGCATGTTCCTCGTTGATGTAGACGCCCCCTCTAAATGCCAGAAGTCTCTGTAATGCCGTTCACTACTGCTGAAATTACTATCCAGAAACTGCATGAAATCTTTAGTTGTTTTGGTCTGCCAGAACAAATTGTGAACAACAATGAACGGTAGTTTGTCTCTCAGGAGTTTGAAAATTGTGTGAAAGCAAATGGGATACATCACATCACTTCAGCACTGTATCATCCATTCAACGGTGGATTAGCTGAAAGGTTTGTGCAGACCATGAAAGAAGCTTTAAGATCTGCAAGGAGACATTTGTCCATTCAAAAGTGTCTGGACACTTTCTTACTATCCTACAGAAACACACATCATGCTATGACCAAAGCTTTCCCAGCCTTTCTAATGATGGGATGACAGCTGAGCACTTGCTTTGATCTGTTCAAATCTGCCCAAGCACAACAAGTTGTGCAACATCAGCACAAAACCAAGTAATCAGCTGTGTGCACAGAGCAAAAGACCAAACCTTTAGTCCTGGACAACCTGTCCTAGCTCGGAACTATGCTTCTGAAGCAAATGGGTCCCTGCTACAGTCATTGCCCAAAAAGGACCTGTTTCCTACACTGTCCAGACTGCAGATGATCTCACCTGGTGGCAGCATGTAGATCAGTTGTTGCAAGCTCATACATGTCCCAAGGACACAACTCCAGTTGAACTGCCTGACCTCACCATTACAGGTGAGATATCGAGTCAAGAGTCACCCGTTTCTGACTCCCCTTCTTTATCCATCTCTGCAGATAATACAGCCCCTCCCTTGTTCAAGTAGATGCAACATCCTCACCTGTTTGAGCTACAAGTCCTGAGCCCATTATTAGACCCACATCAATAACACCTTCCAGTGCAAGAACAACAGAAGTCTACCGTAATCCACCTAGAGAGAGAAGGTTTCCTCAGTGGCTGAATCTTTAGCTAGGGTAAACCCACATTACAGGGCAGAATAATCCCCAGGGTTTAGCCGGGAACTGACACAGTCTAACCTCATTCCCTAGTTTAGTGATTGTTCTGTTAAATGGGCATTTTCATTAAGGGGAGAGCAATATGTGTATTTTATGTCTTGCCATATTGCCTAGGTTGCTGTAGCAACAGAGCTTAGCTTGTGACATAGAAATAGAGTTAGACTATTAGGGGATAGCTCAACCAGTCCTGGCTGGTTTTAATGTAGTTCAATAAAGACTTTTCATGGGTTTGCATCTCTCTGTGTTCCATGCTGATTTCTCTCTGAATATAAGAAGTTTCCAAGGATTTAACATAACAGTGCACCCCCATCCTTTCCAGTTTCTTTATGTGGTCGATATATACCACATCCCTGGATTTTAAAGTGTAGCTTTTCTATTAGCCAAATGTTTTATGTGTAGATTACATCATGCTTCATTTTTCTATCAGTAATATTTTTCTTAATTCCTGCCCATGTGCTATTAGGCTAAGGGCATTCCAGCTGAAAATAGTCACCACCATTTTTTTAACCTTCCTTCACTTAGGAAAATATGAAATCATTCCACTGATAGGTTGCTAGCCTGTAGATACTTTTCAGCAGAGTTAATTATAATTCTTATTTTCTCTGTTTTCTTTCAGTCTCTCTCTGCTACAATCGTTTTGACTTTATAATCACTACCCAACCCTTCCCCCACTAGCTTCATTAGCAATTAAGCCAGGCTGTCTCTCTCAGGTGCTGCCTGGTATGTTAATTAGCCTCTCAGGCCCACACTGACCCTTTCAGGGCCAGTGTAGGGTACACACCCAATCACAGTGTTCCAGAGTAGGGAGAAAAATATCATCATATAGGCAGTAGTGACAATAAATAGTTTAGCTTCTAGTTTATGAGCTGCTCAAGATAGAAAAGTCACTAAAAGAATGCTGATTGCAAAGACCTGAACTTCTACTAGTCTGATGTGTTAACCAAAAGAAACAATTAGACAAAAATAAACAGCAATTAATCTATTTAGGAGATTTTTAGAATATATGTATTTGTAGAATGGGAAGAGAACAGTGAGACAAGAACAACAAAAACAAAAACAAAAACATTGCACTGTAGCTAAACACAGATCGTGAAATGAAGAATTTTCCCTGAATTAATAACATTTTCAGAGTTCTCCTACATATTCCCTTTCTGAAACTGTAAGCTTCCAGATCTGTCCTTGCCACTGAGCCAGTCTAGATCCAGCTGTTCTCCATCCTACACACACCAGACCTCACTGAAAACAGTAGCCTTCAGCCAACAGGAACCCTGGTACACAGAAGAAGTGAGTACAAAGAAAACCTCAAAAACGAGAATCCTGTAGCACCTTAAAGATTAACAAATTTCTCCAGGCTTAAGCTTTCATGGGCTGCAACCCACTTCGTCAGATGCATGAAGTGGAAATCACAGATAGGAAGTTTATATATATATATACACACACACACACACACACATCCAAGGGTAAGAAACCTCCTTTCCCTAGATAGCCAGCTCTCTCTAGTGTCAGTTCACAAAAATTACAAGTATGTGATAAAGTCTTCCCCTACAGGCAGCAAACCAATACAAAATGATTGTGCTTGTATTTTTGTTTCATTTTTCTAAAGGTTCAAAGCCTGATTGTTCTCTCATGTTGATGAGAAACAGAAGTAACTATTGAAATTCGTGGAGTTACACTGGTGTAAAAATTATGTGTAGTTAAAACCAGATCTTTAATCCAACTGGGGAATGCCAGTCCTAACTAGGATGCCAGGACCTCAGCTCCTGATTGTTACATGATGTTTTGAGCAGGGGGTTGGAGAAGATGACCTCTTGAGGCCCCTTCCAACACTAATCTTCTCTGATTCTATATTGTCTCCTCCTCAGAGTAGCCAGGCTGACAAAGATCTGGCATGGGGATCCCAGGAGGAGCAGAAGTTATCTGCTGTCTTTTAGAATCATTCCTTCTGTGACCAAGGAAGCTGGCCATGTGCTATAAGCCAGAAGATAAGTAATGTAGGCCTCTAGATGTCAGGTTTTTTCTATTGCCTATCTCATGGCATAAGGCAGTGTTTCACAACCTTGTGCTGGTGACCCCTTTTGGACTTAAAAAAATTGCGAGTCCCCTTTCCCCCATTAAGACCTGAAAAAATTGTGACACCCAACCTTAAATATCATTAAATAAATTATTAATAATACTCAGCTTTACGGGGGTGGTGAGCAAGGCAATTGCCTGGGTCCCAAACCACAGGGGGCCTCACAAAGCTAAGTTACATGCTTCAGCCTCAGGCAGCGGGATTCGGGCTTCAGCTTTAGGCCCGGGCAGCAGGACTCTGGGAGGGAGCTCCACCTCCAGCTTCGACTCACCTCAGTGGACCACCCAGCCTGTGGATCAGTGTCAACGCCTCTACATCCAGTGCAGGCTCTGCCCCCAGGGACTCCCACACGCATCTTCCATGGGTCATCTTCCTTAGTCATTGCCCTGGGTCACAACGAGTCTAATGCCAGCTTTGTTTGCGATCCTTTCAATAAATATTTTTTAATAAACTGTTACCAGCCATCCTCTCCGGCTGGGTAGCTGCGGCCTTCCCTTGGGTCCCAACTCCGGGGGATGCCGCAGCGCCTTTGCAAATGGGGAATAGCTATTAGTCCGGCGTGGGTTTCCACCCGCAAACAGTCTAGTGCCTGGCCCTCCAGCAGGGCGGGTGGGCGAGCTGTCTAGCACCCGAGATTCACTGGAAGGGGTGAGGCAAGCAGTTGTCCAGCCGGGCAGGAGGATTCTTCCTTTGGGGGGCAGCTAGGGAGAGGGGGAGGGGGACACAGGCCCACCCGTCTCCACTGCATCCCAGCCCAGGGCCCTAGCAGTGGCACACATGTTGCCACTGAGTCAGTGGGGCTCCTGCTGCAACACGCTATTGGGGCCAGGCCCCTAACTCAGCCACTGTGTCTGGCTGTCCCTGGGCTTCTTCCTCCGCAAGTTCCCAGGTACCTGCTTCCCCCAGGCCATAGGGGTACTTGGCCCACAGCTGGCTCACCAGTTCCTCCTCATCGGTGGGTGGTAGGGCAGGGAGGTCCTCCACGAGGGGCAGCTCCTCTAGATCGCAGGATTCGCAGGGGCTCTCAGCGTCCGGTAGCTTGTCGAGGTCGGATCCAGCTTCTGGGGGGTCAGCGGCAGGCAGCTCATCTAGGTCCAGCCCGGCCTCTGGAGGGGCCTCCCATTGGGGCTGTTCGGGCTCCTCAGGCCAGGCTTGGGAATCTGGGAGCGCAGGCCAGTCACTGCAGTCCATGGGCCGGCTCCAGGCACCCGGCCCCAGAGGCCCTACCCACTCCCTGTACCGGGGAAGGTCAGAAAGCCGGCGAGGCCACTGACTGGAGTGGCGAATGTCCCTTGCCTCTGCCGGGCTCCAGCCGGGCCTAGGCCCCTGGCAGCACATCTATCTCCTGCACCTGTCTCCTCCCTACTGAGGTCTGTGGCCTGGCCTTTATACTGCCCCTTCCTGCGGGGGCTCCGCCCCTCCGCTGCTGGTTGGTCTGTCCGGGTGGCCCTATCACAGTCTGGCCTGGAAGTTGCCAGTCAGACTGGCTGGCTGGCCCAATTACGGCCTGACCACCCTGTTGCCGGGCAGACTTGCCTACCGGGGCATCTCTCCGGCCGGGTAGCTGCAGCCTTCCCTTGGGTCCCAACTCTGGGGGATGCCACAGCGCCTTCCTACATAGACCCTGTAAATATAGTTACAGTGAAACCCATAGAGAGACACACCCATTGCCTAACTCTTGTCTCAAACCAGCACTCCAAACACTGAGTGTAATGTAAGGGAAAATAATAACAGATGCTTTACAAGCAGCGGCAAAGAGCGAAGAGGAAGGTCAAAAGCTTTATAGGTGGGAAGAATGGGGTGGCGGGGGAGGAAGAGAAGAGCTTACGGAAAACAGTGCTTAAAGCGGGTTTACTGGAGGGGGTCGGGGGGCGGGTCACAGACCAGGAGAAAATAATTTAAAGCTTCAGGGGTAGTTACTGCAGGGAAAGTGCTTCTAGCAGAACTGCTACCTCCTACAGCTCCCTCCTTGGCCCATCCATCGCACATACAGGGACCCTGTGTCTATGGGGGAGCCGAACGGGGCCCAGGGAGCAGCAGATGTACAGCTTTGGAGGGGGCCTAGCACAGCATAGAAGCCAGGCCAGAGGGTACTGCCATCCCTTGCCCCTGCCTCCCATACACACCCTGGCTGCCCAGCACCTTGTAAAGACGTGATCACAGGGAGACTGGCAGGGAAGGATAGGGCACTGAGCAGTGGGGAATGGAAGGCAGACCCAGCATTCCAGGGAGGGCATGGGCCCCTGGGACGCAGAGAGATCCCTCATCCTCACTGTCATAGAACCTCCATACCCAGAGAAACCCCCCTCTGCACCCTCATCCCCATAGCCCCAGAGAGAAACCCCAAATCCAAGAGATCCCCAACCCCAGTGAATCTCACAGTCACCTATCTGCTGTGAGACCACCAACACTACTGAATCTTACTGCATCCCCCAGGCCTTTGGGGCCCAAAAACTCATAGGATGTATTTCATTTTAATAAGTTGTAACAGTTCTGCTGCCTCATTTCAAAGCAATAAGTATAAATAACTTCATGGACTCTAAATTGAATCTGTTTATGCAATACATGTATAAAAGATAGTGTGAAATGTGTGTATCAAGTGCATGAACATTTACTTTGGCCAGGGTTAGCTTAGACTCCCCACTTTTCTTCAGACCACTTTAAGCTCAAGAAGAGGTTTTAGTCTGCTCCTCAATCTGCTCCCCTCTTCAACATCAGTGTTTTGCCACTGGTCCCCATTGGTTCCAAAGTCCTGCAGGACTTGAGAAATTCTCTCCCCACAGGGTGGCGCTCCTAGGCCCATGATTTGCTGGCAAAGCACCCAGCAGCTCCATCTGTCTCTGTGAACAGAGATAGAGACGGTGGGGGGGGAATAGTAGCAGCACCTCACTCAGTTCCCATAGCTTCCCCCAGTTTGACTTTTTTGTGGCTCCGGAAGCAAGCCACATCAACCATGCACACACACAGCAGGGTTGCTGCACCTCCAGCAGGCTGTGTCTCCAAGCTGGGAACCAGATTGTGATCCCTATGGCGGGACAGAGACCTTTCTACTGCTGTGCACCTTTCCACAAGCAGGGCGGGGGTGCCAGAGTTCCTACCTTCCCTCTGGGTACTGCATCTTCTTGGTACAGATGACACCTTCCTTGATCCTTCTGTGTCTGCCTTCCTTGTCATCGTCAGAGTTAAGACCAGAAGGGCCCACCAAATCACAGGCCACCAGCACCCACACCCTAAACCCCACCAACCAACATTAGACGAAAGTATTCCAGCCCTCAGGAAATTAGACTATTATGTGCCATAGGCAGCACTAACTGGATAGTTAAAGGCTTTTGCAAAGCCCATGCTTAGCTCAAATAGGCGAGGGAGGGCACACAACTGCAAATCAGCTGCCCCTTTTATGGCTAAACAGAAAACTAAAGGGAGAATTGGGGGTAGCAACTACACCAACACACCCCCCCCCCCCCCCCGGCCATACATGCGTCTGAACTTCTCCTACTTCCTTGCTGTGCAGTCAAAGGTCTAATGGCAGTTAGGAAGTAGCCTCTAATCAGGGACTCAGCTTCCCAAAACTTCATAACTGACTGATCATGAACCAAACTTCTGTGCTTTCACCTTCTTTTTATACTGTTTAAACACACCTCTCTCTTCTGTTTCATTTTTACATGTAGGTATCCTCAAACATCAGCCTTCTTTGCCTGAGTTAGCTGAAAATTAAACATATCACGTGCTTCAGAACTAGCTATTGTCAGAAAAAAACGTCTTCCTTTTTCCTGGCACCCATTGCTTGCAGATACAGAGTGATGCACTGGTTAAACTGTCTCTTGTTGTTCTCCACATTTCCAGAGCGTTTCAACTCTGTGCTGTGTTTGTAATTTCCAAGCAACTAGCTTGCAAGTGAGAAACTGCAGCTTCTGTCTCTTGCTATCTTTGCTATTTTTATTTCATCCCTTTGAAGGTGTTTGATTTGTTTTATTTTAAGTGAAACAGGAGTGAACTACAACCACAACAACTCTACACTAAACAAGCTTCCTCTATTTCCCAAAAAAGGACGTCAGAGGAAGTATACTAAAAATACACTCTCTGCAGAGTGTGACGCTATTTCATGTCTTTCTTCGGCTGATATTTCTATGCTGCAAATTCAACGAAGTTCAAATCTACAAAACAACAAAATCAGACGGGTAGCAAACAAACAGTAGATTGACCTGTGGAGGTCAGAGCAGAGGGGGCTGCACACAATGAAGCGAGATTCAGGCCTAATGACTAATTTATGGGGGCTAGAAAGAAACTCACTCTATGGGCACGTTATCCCATAATTGCCAGGTTCAAGGTTTCTTGCACATTCCTCTGAAAAACCTGGCACTGACCACACTGAGGAGGCACCAATCACTGGCCATTATTACTGGTCACTGTCACAGACAGGATGTTGAACTAAATGAACCACTGACAAATTAAGAGTTATAAACCCAGAAAGTTAACAGTTCAGATTAAACTTTAAAACAAATACAAACATGTTAAGGTCTAGATTGCATCGTTAAGACACCAAAATCATTAACTCTCTCCTATAGTCCTCAACCTGTATGTGTATAATTAAAGCATTTTAGTGTTTGTGCTCCCAGCTTTGATTAAACTGATTTTTAAAAACACATTCGATTCCCCCTCTCATCCCGAAGTTAAGGTTGTCTGGGGGCCTTAACTGTGCATTTTCCTATACTTGCATGTTTGAATTCCTGTTAAATTTAACCTTAACTTTGAATTTCCAAGATTTATAATGCTGATGGTTAGATCACCTGGCTCTTGGCCCCCTGCTGGATTCAGACTAGAGGGACTCAGGCCCTCCCTCTCTACCAGGTCCCAGCCCTGGCTCTGTGCATGTCAATCCCTGAACAGGAGTGGCTTCCATCCTGGCAGGGAGTCAGAATCCGCTGCCTTGGGCTACTTCCTACCTGTCCATTAAGTTTTGGGCCTTGCCCCTCTAGTCCTGTTTACATGGCCGCTTGTTTTCCATAGGATTCCTTTTGGTCCAGCGCAGCACCTAGCTGCAGTCTCAGGTTCCTTCAAGTGGAGCAGCTGCAAGACGGTGTGGGCGAGCCCCACAACGTCGCTGTGCTTCGCTCAGTCAGTTCCTCCAGTGCCGGGTTCCTTCGCAGTCTCCCTTTGGAGACAGGGCTTGCGAGCAGGCCACTACCCTGGCTAGCAGGCCAGTGCTCCACTCTGTTAGGCAGGGAGACAGCTACCTCCTGCCTCTTTGCCAGTCAGCCCCAAACTGAGCCAGACTCCATGCTTCTCTCCCCCATCTTGGCCTGGCATTGGCAGCAGGTATAATGGGACAGGGCTAGCTGGGCCCAAAGGCTCTCTTAACCCCTTCTGTGCTGGTGGGTAATTCCCCGGCTTTACCACACTACCTCACAAAACATACCTTGTACAAAGATTATTACAATAGTGGATAGTGTGTGAATACAGGGCTGTATTTTGTCACACTTGAATCTCCTACTTTCACGTGTGCACACACATCCCAATTTCCCCCTACCTCCTAACTTATCCTGAACACAAATGTGTACACACATATACTTACTTCCTTGTTTCCCGTCCCTTCTGCCCTTTCTGTTGCATAGTTCTAGTGCAAAGATCTTAGTCTTTTCCCAAAAGCCTTCAGCCTCTGCATAACATAAGCAAATGGATACACATGGCCTGCCATATATCATTTGCAAAACCAGACTAGAATGATAAAACCAGGTTTAATTTGATATTACTGACATCTTACGATTTGTTCTTGTAAGATTTCAGCAGAAATCTCTAAAGATCAGCAGTTCTCTTGAACTTATTTCCTATTCAGGAGGAAATCTCAGGATGCTTCTGACCCACAACTGGAAAACTAAGTCATAGAGACTCACAGAAGATGAGGGTTGGAAGGGACCTCAGGAGATCAGCTACTCCAACCCCCTCCTTAAAGCAGGGCCAACCCCAACTAAATGTTGCAGAAATCAGGAAGGTCAAATCACAATTGGAGTTGCAGCTGGTAAGGGACTTAAAGAGTAACAAGAAGGGTTTCTACAGATATGTTAGTAACAAGAAAGTCAAGGAAAGTGTGGGCCCCTTACTGAATGGGGGAGGAAACCTGGTGATAGATGATGTGGAAAAAGCTGAACTACTCAATGCTTTTTTTGCCTCTGTCTTCACAGACAAGGTCAGCTCCCAGACTACTGCACTGGGCAGCACAGAATGGGGAGGAGGTGAGCTGCCCTCAGGGCTGAAAGAACAGGTTCAGAACTATTTAGAAAGTCCCTGGGGCTGGATGTAATGCATCCAAGGATGCTGATGTGATTGCAGAGCCATTGGCCATTATCTTTGAAAACTCATGGCGACTGGGGGAGGTCCCAGATGATTGGGAAAAGGCAAATATAGTGCCCACCTACAAAAAAAGGAAGAAGGAAGATCCAGGGAACTACAGACCAGTCAGCCTCACCTCATTCCCTGAAATAATCATGGAGCAGGTCCTCAAGGAATCCATTTTGAGGCACTTGGAGGAGAGGAAGGTGATCAGGAACAGTCAGCATGGATTCACCAAGGACAAGTCATGTCTGACCAACCCAATTGCCTTCTATGATGAGATGACTGGCTCTGTGGATGTGGGGAAAGTGGTGGACGTGATATACCTTGACTTTAGCAAAGCTCTTGATATGGTCTCCCACAGCATAGTTTCTCAACCTGTGGTACCCTTGGCGGTACGCAAGACACAGGTAAGGGGTACCTGGAGAAAAACAGAGTGACGGGGAGGCAGACAGAAGCTGCCGACTTCTGGAGAAGCCAGGCTGCAGGAGCCCGCTTCCCACTCGGTCCCAGCTCCCAGCTGGAAGGTGTGTGGCAGCCCCTGGCTTTTGGGGAGGGCGGGCAGCAGCCCCCGACTTCCCTCCTGGTCACAGCTCCCAGCTAGGAGGCAGGCGGCAGCCGCTAGCTTCTGCGGGAGGCAGACAGCAGCCCCTTGCTTCCCCCTGTGTCCCAGCTTCCAGGTGGGATCCCAGTGGCAGCCTCCTGTGTCTCGTGAGCTGGCCTCACAGCTGGGTGGGAGCAACCCACACCCCGGTTCCAAGCTGAGAGACAGCCTCCAGGCTTGAAGATGGGCAGCAGCCGCCTGCCCACATCCCTGGGTCCCAGCCAGTGTGGAAGCCTCCTCTGCCCCAGCTCGGATTGGGTGGCAGTTGCCCACCCACTGGGCTGGCAGCCAGGCACACTAGCTGCCTGCAACTTGCCCAGGTGGCAGCCCCTCTCTGCATCCTCCGTGGAGCCCCTTTCAGGTAGTTAAAGGCTGCTATCAAATCCCACATCACTCTTCTCTTCTGAACAAGCTTAGGGAACTAGTACCCCTAGTTCCCTCAACCTCTCCTCATAAGTCTTATGCTCCAGCCCCCTAATAATTTTTGTTACCCTCTGCTGGACTCTTTCCAATTTTCTACATCCTTTCTGTAGTGGGGGGGCCCCAAAACTGGAAAGAGTACTCCAAATGAGGCCTCAACAATGTCGAATAAAGGGGAATAATGACTTCCCTCGATCTGCTGATAATGTGCCTACTAATGCAGCCCAAGATGCCGTTAGCCTTCTTGGCAATGACGGCACACTGTTGACTCATGTCCAGCTTCTTGTCCACTGTAACCCTCAGGTCCTTTTCAGTAGAACTGCTGCCTAACCAGACCATCCCTAGTTTCTATCAGTGCATGGGATTCTTCTGTCCTAAGTGCAAGACTCTGCACTTGTCCTTGTTGAATCTCATCAGATTTCTTTTGGCCCAATCCTCTAATTTGTCTAGGTCTCTCTGTATCCTATCTTGCCCTCCAGCATATCCACACAGCCCCTACACCAACCCCAAGGGCACTCCGCTTGTTACCAGCTGCCAACTCAACATCAAACCACTGATCACTACCTTTTAAGCCCAATCATTTAGCCAGTTTGCTATCCATCGTATTGTCCATTCATACAGCGCATACTTCTTTAAGTTTCTGGTATGAATATTGTGGGAAACCATATCCATGCCATGGATGGTTTCTTGGGTCCCTCTACTGCAAGTTCCTTGATGTGGTTGTTCTGGAACAGGTGACCATTTATCTTCTCTAGGGACATTGACCTCCCTCCCTCTCATACCTTTAGGACCGCATATTACAAAACCTATTTTTGGGAGGCTAATCAGAGCCAAACAATCCTGTTACTTGAATTGTGGACTTGTGCAGCAAACACAGTGTTCCATAGATTTCCCAAAAATGGATGGACCAGTCCCTTAATCACCATGGCTGGGACACCACACCGACCCGTGCAATAGGTAAAGATTGGTACACGGAACTAGCGTTCACTTGGGAATATAAAGGGGAGTATTTTCTACATTGCAACATTGCTTTTCATCCGTGGGACAAGCAAACAATGGATGTTTTGTGCTTTGCTTGCCTTACAGTGAACAGTGTGGTCTTCAGCGCAGCCTCCACTCCTGCTGAGTGGTTATTGCGGATTAGAAGGCAGAAAAAAAGGACTTGGGATGACATGCTTAACGAGATAATGCACAACGAGATAATGCACACCTCTGTGGCTGCTGACACAGAGCTAAGAGCCTGGAGGATGTCATTGTCTGAACTGAACATGGACATGGAGAACAGGAAAGCAGCCCAGAAGCATAAGCATGCAACAAAGGACAAGATGCTGCATATAATGAGGGATCAACCAGATATGTTGAGGCTTCTGGTTGAGCTTCAGGAAAAGCCGTGGCAGGATAGAACCCTGTGCAGCCACTGCACAACTATCAACAAACACCACACTCTTTCCAAGCCCCCACCACCAAGCATTCGAGAAGGAGATTGAGCAGGGTGTAATACGTGCACCACTTGACATCAGTTGAGGGGATCAGGAAGAGGCAGTGGCCTCTGTAAGATCTGGGATTGTGGGGTCGTTGCTGTTTGCATTGACAACCATGATTTTGTAGCCCCTTCCTGCCCCATGAAGATGCTTGCCAACTGTTAAATTATTTTCCTTTTCCTCCACTGTTAAGAATGATGAATAAAATTTTACTTCTTTGAAATTAATTACTCTTTATTTATAAACAGCATGGGGATGGGGGAACGGGAGATGCACGGACAGTGCTGCAAGGGTGGGGGATGGGATGGGTAGGCCCAGCACAGACAAGTGATACTATTACTGTGTCTCATTACAAAAATGGTTTTTCAATGCTTCCCTGAGGCGCAGAGCTCCTTGGTGGGCTCTGAGTGTTTCACTGGCTGCTCAAAGTTTGCCATCAGCCTAACTGCCTCAACGACCCAACCCAAAGGGAACTTCTCCCCCTTTGTCTCACAGACATTATGGAGCACACAGAAGACAGAGCTAACTGGTGGGATGTTGCTTTCACTCAGGTCTAACCTAGTGAGCAAACTGCGCTAGTGAGCCTTTAAACGTCCAAATCCACATTCCACACCATTCTGCACCTACTGAGCCTATTATTGAAATGCTCCTTCTCACTGTCCAGGTGCCTGGTGTACGGCTTCATTACCAGGGGAGCAAGAGGTAGGCAGAGTCTCCCAGGATCACGATTGGCATTTCAACATCATCAATAGTTATTTTTTTGTCTGGGAAGAAAGTCCCTGCTTGAATTTTTTTTAAGAGACCTGAGTTCCTAAAGAAGCATGCATCATGCACCTTTCCAGACCACTCCACACTGATGTCAGTGAAGCGTCCCCCTATGATCCACAAGGGCCTGCAACACCATGGAAAAGTATCCCTTTTGGTTTATGTACTCTATGACAAGATGATCCAGTGCTAAAATGGGGACGTGTGTGCCATCTATTGGCCCGCCACAGTTTGGGAACCCCATTGCGGCAATCCCACCTGCTATGTCTTGCGCATTTCCCAAAGTCACTACCCTTCTTAGCAGAAGTCTATTAATGGCCCTGCACACTTGTATAACAGCTGCTACCAGGGTGGATTTACCGATTCCGAATTGATTCCCAACTGACCGGAAGCAGTCTGGCATTGCTAGCTTCCACAGAGAGATGGCCACTCGCTTCTCCACTGTCAAACCAGGTCTCAAGTGAATATTCATGCGCTTCAGGGCTGGGGACAGCTCTGCACAAAGTTCCAGGAAAGTGGCTTTACACATCCAAAAGTTCTGCAGCCACTGCTCGTCACCACACTTTCATAAGAATGTGATCCCACCGGTCAGTTTTTGTTTCCTGGGACCAGAAGTGGCTCTCCACCAACAGCAGCTTTCACGTGACAGCCAGCAGCAGCTAGGAATTGTTTTGTTCTGTCGTGTAGCAGGGTAGCTTGAGTAATATTGCAATTTCCTGCACTGTGGTTTCTGTCTTGGCCTTGGAAATACTGCTGGATGAGTTGTGAAGTGTTTGTGATGCTCACAATGATAGTGCAGAGCTGAGCAGGTCCATGCCTGTTACCAGATTTGCCCACCACCTTGGGGTGCGCTTATGTATTAGGGTTATGTTCAGGGGTCTCTGTCATTTTATTGATGCGCTGCTTGTCTCACTTGTTTCTTCATGGAACTCTATTTCTCCCTTCTGCAGCTCCCTGCCACCCTGCAAGGCTTAGTTCAACAAAGCTGGATTCCTCCAGCCCCAGAATCAGTCAAACCCACCCACCCACCGATTAACAGAATACATCTGAGCAGGCAGCATCAGCCAGCACTTCCAAGCTGACACCCTCATACGCCCCAGTCTCAGTACCCTTCTCCCAATCTTATGTCACACTTGTCCTAGTAGTAACTCCTTTGATGAGCAGACCCCAAAGGATTTTGGGGTGTTACAGGGATCTTTGGCTGAGCTGGGTGTGTTCAGGCGTGGGTCGATTAGCATCTGGAGCAGAGATTCCCCATCAAGCAGTGCTCCCCTGCTTCTCTGGTCCCAGAGTTCAGTGAAGTCCCTGCCTTGGAACCTCTGTTCTCCACTCTGAATGCTAATGGAGGTGCCTCCTTGTGTTAAACTTATGAAATAAACAGCAGGATCTTATTCAGAGGATAAGGCAGTATGCCGCGTTTATTATGAATGCAGAAAATATTTCAAAAATCAATTGCCTAAAACACACTTTCTCACACACACACACATTCTGCAGGAGGGATATAATTACCAGTGTCTGCGTTGCCCAAGCTAAAACACTGGCCAAGTGATTCAGACACGAGGAGGAAAGAGGGGGTCTGGGGTGGGGGGGGGGAGGGAGAGAGAAAGACGGGCTCTGTCAGTCACGACATGATGCTCCTTGGGGTTGTTTGCAGAACGAGCCCAAAGTCCAGGTTTCTTCTTTCCACTTTTATACTAATCCATCCCCATTCGGGTCTATGGATTCTTTCATGTCAGATAGTCTCCTTGTTTGATGTAACTGCCAATTAAGTTTAATATCACAAGTGTGACAACTTTCCCATCATTCTTTCATTCCGGTTTCACACTTTGTTTTCTTCCTGTAACTCCCTTGTTTTCCAGGGTTATCTTGATCTTCGGCCATCCGGGTTGTAAAAGTTCTTTAAACAAAGGCATCATCATCATCATCATCTCTCTCTCATCTGTCTTATCTTTCACACACTCAAACTGCTTTCACTCCTCATTCATACTGTGGCAAAAGGCCGGCTTCTCCCTCGTGGGTCTCCCACTTTTGCCTCTCAGTGGGCAAGGGTGTCTCTAGTTACCGTCTTCCCAGGGAGGGGTGTAGGGACCCGGGCCCGCCCACTCCTCCAGGTCCCAGCCCAGGGGCCATATGAGTAGCAGCTACATGCTGCCGGCACCTTACTTGCAGCTGCAGGCTTTTCCCCTGGGCTACTTTCCCCCCTCTGTCTTTCGGCTTCCTGAGCCCAGTACCTTCCTCAGGACTCCACCTCTCTCACACACACCGCTGCACTCCCTTCTGTTCTTCTTCACAATCTCCACACACTCCTCTGCTCACCACACATCTACTCCTTCAACTCCCACCCTGCCTCTCAGGAGTAGAGGGTTTTTATCAGGCACCTGGGTGGGGCCTTAATTGGTGTCAGCTGACCCGAATTACCCTTTGGCTAGTCTATAGGGAATAAAGACCGGATCATTCTAGCACTTACATAGCACCCTTCTAGAACTTTCCCAGTGCCCTCTGCCCTTGCTATACCACAATACATACTAAAAATCATTACATTCTTATTCTTTCAACTTAATACAATATCTTATACTCACTCATTAACATAATAAAATCCTAATGCCTACACCAATTTTATTCATACCTATCTTACCAAAAGATGTAAAAAATATAGAAATCTTAATTGCTCCCTGCCCCTCACTGCCCCATAATTTACACATCAACCACATTCCTGATATGCATTGGGCACTTTCTTTCACTTGTGAATTATCACAGTTAGATTCCAAGACATTCCCAAACATTCATACTTAGATGTTCGCAAACAGGGCCCCAATGTGTCATAAATATTAAATCACAGAATGTTTGGGTGGGACGTTCTCAGTCATATGTTTGAGCAATTAATCATCATAGTGGAGCCTGGGATGCCATAAACAGTCAGTGTGTCCGGAACGTAATTATCTATAATGCCTAATTTCATTCTTGTCAGCATGAGGGTTAATTCTTAAGCTTCAAATAGTATCCATGGTCCGGACCTGCTCTGGTTCAGGCCAATCACACAGTACTGGGGCCTACACCTGTCCCATCTTTGACGCAAAATGAGACTAGGGGAGTTGTCTTAATCCGGTCATCCTTCTTCAGAGAGGTTCAGGTGTGTCTCCCACTGCATTTTCATTGCTTTTTGTAATTCTTCTGATCAGTTCTGGTTCAGGCAGAGGTGGGGAAGTCCTTCGTGAGTCAGACTGGCTGGATACTGCACCAAGTTTCCCCAGGAACACAGAGCTCACAGGTAACATGCCTCTCTGGCAAGGGGATGGGGTGTTACAGGGAGTATTGTTTGAGACTCAATAGATGGTGCTTTTCTTCCTCAGGCATGGTCCACATTGTTAGGTGGTGTCGTGGTGCTCGAAGCGCCACCTTTTTGAAGTGGTGATAAACCTCTGGCCCACTTTTGGTTGTTAAAGATTCCCTTGCACTGTTCACTTTGAGGACGGCAGCTGCAGATCCAGCGCCTGGGTAAAGAACAAGCTGATGTAGAGATACTAGATGAATCTGTGTAGGCACATTCTTCATGATCCTGTATGGGACACCTAAAAAATGTGACAAAACAGTTCTCACTAAAAAATTTCCAGCATAAGGCTCAAATTCTTTATGAGGCAAAACTTCTACTAAAGCTAATTTCAATTCGTATCACTGCTTGTATCCACTTCAAATTGAATAAAACTTTCCAAGTTAAATTCTGCGATGGCATGAAATGCTTTACATTATATATACACAACTGCTACATTACTTCACATAAAGCGATCAACTGTATGTAGCATGATTTATTCTTTATACACCTGACACTTTATTGCTCATAGACTAGTTCCATTAACCTGTAAGGCTTTGTCTATACTAGCACTTATGTCAGCAGAATTTTCGTCACTCAGGAGTGTGAAAAAACACTCCCTTGGGTGACATATGTTTTGTTGGCATAAGCTTTTGGGTGCGCAGTGCCATATCAGTGGGAGACACTGTGACACACTGCACCCCAAGTACACCCTTATGGTGTGATCGTGTATCATTCATGTTCACCCTTATTGTGTAACTGCATTGTTTAATGCAAAGTATGTATTATAACGTGTTTTTGGAATGCTCATGACATACTGAAGATTATTGTTATGGTAGTGTGTTTCTTGCAATGTCCCATGCATGTTTATGAAAGCTCTGCTATGTAATATTCCCAAATATGTCTCTCACATGTTTTGAAGCAAATCTAGGCAAACAATAAAAGCAGCAGAGGTAGTTCACACCTCACTAAGGCATGCATAAAACAAGCCAGCTCTTCCAGGAACAACGGACTGGCCTATGGGGATGCTCATGTGACCCAGGCCATGGAGGGGTCCAGGCACAGACACTGATCCACACCTGACATGAAGGGGGTGGGGGAGGAGGAACATGTTAAAAGGGGAGACATTTTGGCTCTCTCTCTCTCACTCTCTCGGAGTCGCAACCCAGCTATGAATGACATCAAGCAACTGAAGCAGTGACTACAGGGAAGAGCCTAATTAGAGGCCAAGCAACCAGCCTGTGCTGAGAATCATCTAAGACTGTAAGGCTACTAAAAGTATTAAGTTTAGTTTAGAATGTGATTTGCCTTGTGTTTATTTTTTATTAAATCTGACTTGCCTTCCTCTGGTTTATGGTCATTCAAAATCTTTCTGTACTTAATAAACTTATTTGTCTGCTTGATCTCAAGCAGTGCATGTGGTTTGGGTGTGTGTAGAGACTTCGCTTAAAGTGACAGAGGTGGTACATATCAATGTATTTGATAAACTGATGGACTAACCAGTGAACCTGCAGAGTCCCAGGGGCAGCACTGAACTCTCTTAGACGGAAATTCCTAGGATTGCATCTGCATTGGGGATGGTGACTGGGGTGATACCGTTGCATAATCCCGTAAGTGGCTGGCCAGAAGCGCTCACTCATTAAATTAAGGGTCAGTTGCTTGCAGGAGGCTGTGCATGGGCTGACTCAGGTGTGGGGGTTCACACAGCAGGGCAACTGCAAGACGAGCTCCAGGAGTAAGGGACTGGGGTGACCCAGCAATATATGCATGCATGTGTGTGGAAATGTGAAGGACAGCAGGGAGAGGAACATTGAAGGACAATGTTGGAGACAGGAATGGGGGAAGGAATTGGTGTTTGCATGAGCGAACAGGGAGAAATGTGGAAATGGTGGAAACTGATCACTGTAGTTTTGCTGCTTTACACTGCATCAGAGTGGCAGAAAGCGCTGGGGTAGATCCTGCTTTGAGCAGGGAGTTGGACGAGATGACCTCCTGAGGTCCCTTCCAACCCTAATCTTCTATGATTCTATGAAAGCAGCTAGAGTGTATTGGTGACTGACTATAAAGTAATAAAATAATAAAATAATAAAATTATTTAAGATATTTCGTATCTTCAAATCACTTCAAAGATCATATGGTAATATTCTTTTTGGGTTTATCCCTGAAAGTTCAAGGATACAATTGTTTGTTTGTTTGTTTGTTCAAGGATACAATTGTTTGTTTGTTTGTTTGTTTGTTTATTTTAAAAAAGGAAATTCCTAGGCAAAAATTCCAAAACATCCAAACATGTTAAGATATGGGAATACCCAGTTAAGCCAGACAAGCAATCAAGCCAAACTCTGTCCGGTACAGGGAACATAAAAAACCTAATCAATATTTAGCATTTGTTTTAATCTAATCTAGGACCACAAACACTAATATGCACTAATCACAATGTTTGGTTATTGCATGGCATAGCTACAGGTAGAGTTAAGTTGTTTGAGAACCTTAACTGTGCATTTCCATACTTAAAAATCTCTGGATTTCTTAAGTTGAACTCAATTTCCTGAGTTTGTAATGCTTGCTTTTGGGATAATTACAACATCCCTGTGATTGTTTTATCTCTAACTAACTGATTTGCGTAATGTATTTTTTTATCCAGGAATATTTATTAATGCTCTTCCTATTCGTCTATGTCCAGTATTAACTTATTCTGCATTTTTGCTGCCTTTCTGTGTTATCCACAGCCTTAACAGACCTCGTTTATCTTTGTTTATTTTCCTGGTTTATCTCCTGCAAGAGTTCTTTTGGTGCCTGGAAAAAAGTAGGAGGCATTTGCCACTGTCAGGAGTGGCTATCGCCAACTCCATGCATTGAAAAATCATGATTTTTTTTTTAAATAATACATTTTGTGTCCTTTTTATTTGCCTTCTGGAGTTGGAATGTTTAGGGCTCACGTTTTCAAGCTTTTCTCTACATCACAAGGACTGAAACTTACTGGTTTTGTACAAAAGTCCTGTGTAGACAAGCCCAAACTCTGCATTTGATTAATTAATTCCCTTATTCTTGATCAGCACCAATTCACTAGAAAGTCAGAGAGAACTTACAGGTCTGTCGTAAATGGAGTACCATTCACCCAGTAGAAGCCATCTTCTTGCTTGCGGAGTCCAATCCAAGAGTCTTGCATGTGCATACGCTTAGTGAGGAAATGCTAAACAAGACAACATTTATTAAAATTTAAATTTAAGTTAAACTGAGTTTCCCCACTGGGAAGTGGAACTTTTCTGAACCCACTCAGGAGGGAAAATTAGTCATTCTAACAGAGAGTTCTCATTGTTATTGCACAGAAAGCAATGGGCCTGATTCTACACTTAGCTATTGGACATTCATGTAACTCCAAGACTTCAGCGAAGTTACTCACGGTTTACTCCAGTATAAGTTCTTGCTATTTATTATTTACACTACAGAAAAGGCCCCAACCAAGTCACTGTGCTATGGTATGCTGTTCAGACACATAGGTCTTCACTGACTGCTCAATAGATCCAGAAAGGTCGATCTGACAGCGGCGACTTTGCCGCCGTCAGTATAGACATACCCTTACATGGTTTCAGGGAGATGGTTAGGTGTGAAGAGTATAGAAGAACTTTCCTTCACAGCACTGTTCCCCTTCAAACTCATTGGGATTTCCCTACTGGTTATAGTAAGATGGACTCTCATTCCATGGTATCAAACTCTTTCTGTAAGACGGCTGACCCAGGTATATCTAGAGAAACCATGGCATCTAAGTCCAGAGGCCCATGGCTGTAGGGCCAGGAGTTGTGGGCCCAGGCAGATGACTGGCCTTCTCAGAATGGTCTTAGATCTCATTAATCTTGGGACATCTATGATGTTGGAAAGACTTACCTCCCACTTACTACATGGAGAAGCAGTCTGCCTTCGCTCAACCGTATTGGAGCAATCTGATGGGAATTCTCAACTCAAAGCCACATGGATTCTGTGATTATCTTTTAGGTGGGAAGCCATTGTCTAGTCTATAATTCATCATTCCCAAGTAATAAAATTAATATGACTCATAATAGATGTTGTTTGTATAGGCCCAAGCTTTTCTGGGGGCTTCTTTTTCCCCCATATTTAAAGGAAGACATCAGTTTTGCAAGTAGCTGATGCTGGAAGGTGATCTCCATTTTATAGAATCATAGAAAATTAGCATCTGAAGGGACCTCAGGGGGTCATCTAGTTCAAACCCCTGCTCAAACACTGGAGTGTTTTTCAGGATCTGATTTCTTTAGCACAGATCCATTTATCTCTGTGTACTGTGATCCTGGACTCGCTGGAGGGAAGAAGAGACAGGAAGGGACAAGGGATTAATAATTTAATCAAATCCGGCCAGCAAGGCAAATTGCTGCTGCTGCTGCTGCTGCTGGGGTTAAATAAAGGCCCTCGGTTTCCTTGGCTGACAGTCTAGCACCTTTCACTATCTGAGTCACATAATTGTTTTACTTTATAAAGATTTAAAAAGACAAATGTTGAATGAGAAAGTGGGGACATTGCAGGAGCAAAGGGAGGAGACTAAATTAACTTTGTTTTTATTCCATTACCATTTCTTTGTCGTTTTCAATCACAGCAAGTGAAGCTTCATACTGGGAGCAGAAGCTCTGACTGGATTCCCAATCCTTCTCGTCCTCTGAGAGGTAATAACATTTCCTTTTGAAGTACAGCCAGTCCTCAGGGCATGGCTCAAAAGGCAAGGAGATGGGATTTTCTTTATGGCTGTAAGGCCTTACAACTAAAAAGGAAAAAGAATATGTCATATTTGCTCCTGATAAAATCTCCCAGTTCTCTGGGGTAGCCTTCCCCTGTCAAGTTTAGCCCTTCTGAAGACAAGGTTCACAGTGAATGTCAGATGAAAAATCAAACTAAATAAAGAATAATAATGTACCTCGTCCTTCAAGTCCTTCTGCATGCAGAACTCCCACTGGCTTCTGCTGAGGTCAATGGGAGTTAAGGGAGCTCAACACCATGCAGGAATGGGCCCTCAGTGGCATGCCTAGGATCTCAGTGAAGATCTTACCCTGGATGTATACCAATGCACATTCTAGGTCATGAGGACCACCATCACCAAAGGCACTGAAAGTTCTCTGCCACTTGAGCTATACTTTAGCTGACAGTGGCCACCTCAAGTCAAAATAACTGGGCTTTATATATGTGGAGAGGAGGAGCTTGTGGGGAGTGAATCTATATCCCAGTCCCTGTGGCCAGGACCTCCTGCTGTCCCAGATTCTCCTCATCATTTTTGTGGGGTGTTAGGTCGTTGGATCTGCATAATCATTAGTTGTGTAGCCATTCACCCAGCCTGCTCCAAACACCATCTTCTGCACTGGCTTATGTAGGACTGCTGTGAACTCCCTTTCTCCAAAGCACAGAAAGTATAAAAGCTACTTCCATTTACACAACCTCATCATGGGGTATAAATGGTGTCAAGGGCTTTGCACAAGGGATCCTCCCCAGAGTGAATTTCAGCCCATAGTGAATTATTATTTTGTATCACAGTAACTCCCATAATAGCTGATGGCACTGTACTGACATGTAGACAGATGTATTATTGGCCCCAAAAGCTTATAAACTAATTGCAGCCATGTTGCAACCAAAAACAGCCACTACAATATATGGGAAAATTGGAGGATGGCCAGAGGAAGGTTACAGACAATGAGGTCATGTACACTTAAAAATTTAACCAGCATAGATACATCAGCTAGGGGTATGATTTTTACCTATACCCAAACTCCCAACCCCATCCTCACTCACCATGCAGCCTCTCCATCCACTACCCTCTCTAAACATCCAGCCATCCTCTGTGCTCATTCTACATGGCAACTCCTTAACAAGTCATCCTGTGACCATTTCATACCTACTCCTAACAGCCCCCTCCAAGGTATTGTGAATGTTTTTGGTAACAAAACTTGATAAAGGAGCAATAAAGCTTGATCATTAGAAAATACACTTGCCCTCTCCATTCCCTTCTTTTTCTATTAAGAAAAATACCTCGTTAACATGGGCTTAGAGTGAGATTTATACAGTTACAGAGGACTCATCCGTTGCATCACTCATCAGCTCCTCATTGGTACTGTGGGAAGAGGGAAGCCATGGTCAAAGCAGAGATGCTGGAACTCCCCATGTAACAAGGCAGGCCACCGTGGAAAGGGCGGCAGGGAGTCAGCCAGACATGCTAGGTTTGAACTTACGTGAATCCAATGGCAGACTGGTGTGGGGTAGGAAAATGGGATTCTTTTTGGTCTCCAATGAGTTAAGGGCTAGAGCTAGCTGAAAAAGGGGAATCCTTTTCTGCAAAAATTCTTGCAGTTTTGAAAAAAGTTATGTCCTGAAGTGAAACTTATTTTTCTCAGAAAATTTCTAACCATCATACATAGGGCTGCATTTCACCCTTAAAGAATGTTCAAAGAGGGACACTAAAAGTAAAACACAGAAAAATAGCTAGTGATCCCAAACAATGTTTGTGGGAAAGAGATACAAAAGTTCGAGTTAAGACTAAAAAGGGATTTTACTGCTAAATCCTCTAGATTTCATTAATTTGTGGGAGGAAATTAAACACTTTTAGAATAGTAGACTTCATTCTTTTTTAAGATTCTATATGGAAGTTATTCCACCTCAATAGCAGCATCACATTGATGTAAAGATGTCTGACATAATAAGGTGTAATGTTGCCTCCATCAATGGGAGTTCTGGATTTAGGCCCTAGCATTTCCAGTATTGTTGCATATAAGTATTATTACATTTGACCACTGCAGTCCTGGACCATGGCAGTGAGATGAAATGTACTTCAAATGACAAAAAACAATATAAATACTTACATGGGAAAATTATGAGGAACAATACCAAACTCACAATGGCAACTGTTCCAGCGATGAGTATCTTGGATGAGAAAAGACCTGAAAATGTGAAGATCATTAAAGGCTTCAGGACATGTGTAGCAATTTCAGGTTTAGGACCACTGGCTGGAGTTAGGCTGTATGCCACAGAAACAGATAAAGGGGTCCTCAGAGAACACTGGGACAATTTCTAATCTCAGTTACATCAGTGTAAATCCAGAGCAACTCCACTGAAGTCAAAGAAGTGGTTGCTCTGGTTTTACATCAGTGTAACAGGGCTTTTCTACACACAAATTTACAGTATTGCTGATTAATTTTGTTCCTGATTAACTTCATGTGTGGAGACCTTTACTGTTTGCAAATGGGTTAAGCTAAACATGAAGGAAGCACTCTTCTTGTGGAATAATAGTGTTCACACATGGAGTAATTCAGGAACAGCTACTGTGCTTTAAATTCACACCCTACCTTAATCTGTGTTAACTTTCAGGCGTACACAGCTCCTCAGTGAGATCAGAATCTGCCCAGTTGTCTCAATTTAGTAAATCCACCCAACCCAGTCAACCAGCCAGCCACATGTGCATACCTGTAATCATGTTATACTAGTGAGTGTAACATGACAAGATGAGGTGCTTGAGTGGGGCTGGAGGGCATGGCGAGAGACAGAGAAGAGATAGAATCTCATGAGAGGGTGTGACACACTGCACCCCCACGTACACCCTTACGGTATGATTGTGTATCATTCATGTTCACACTTATAGTGAAATTATGTATTGTTGAATGCAAAATGTGTTGTAAGATGTTTCTAGAATGCTCATGGCGTACTGAACACAATCGTTATAGTAATATGTTTGTTGTCATGTGTATGGTTATGAGCCTTCGCTGTGTAATATTCCCAGCTATGTGTCTCATGGCTTGAGACAGATCTAAGCAAAACACTACAGAGCTGAGAGTAGTTTGTGCCTCACTAAGGCATGCATAAAACAAACCAGATTTTCTAGGAAAAATTGACTGGCCTAAGCATGGATAAGGGAATACCAACTGGCTAGGCAGCAGGTTGGCAGAAGACTGGGGGAGTTACAATGGACAAGAAGCTGGATACGAGTCAACAGTGTGCCCTTACTGCCAAGAGAGTTAACGGCATATTGGGCTGCATTAGTAGAAGCATTGCCAACAGATCGAGAGAAGTGATTATTCCCCTCTATTAGGCATTGGTGAGACCTCATTTGAAGTACTGTGTCCAGTTTTGGGCCCCCCATTACAGAAAGGATGTGGACAAATCGGAAAGAGTCCAGCGGAGGGCAACAAAAATGATTAGAGGACTGGAGCACATGACTTATGAGGAGAGGCTGAGGGAACTAGTCTTATTTAGTCTGCAGAAGAGAAGAATGAGGGGGGATTTGATAGCAGCCTTTCACTACCTGAAAGGGGGTTCCAGGGAGGATGGAGCTAGGCTGTTCTCAGTGGTGGTAGATGTCAGAACAAGGAGCAATGGTCTCAAGTTGCAGTGGGAGAGGTCTAGGTTGGATATTAAGAAAAAAAATTTAACTAGGAGGTTGGTGAAGCACTGGAATGGCTTATATAGGGAAGTGTGGGGGTATACCACCCCTATGTTGCCTTGATGTCCGGGATGGAGAGTTACAACACCAAGCCCCGAGGACATAAGATTTAGATAAGACCGCCAGGTGTGGAGTAAGAGCTGGGCGAGGACAATGGGCGCCTCGTTATCTGGCTACTCCCATTGTGAATAGCCGGTAAACAGGATAATAAAGTAGGTGGTCGTGTAGGATGTCAGGTAACCTGTGAGAGTTAGGCTGTGCTCGTGCTCTGTGTATGCCTCTGGCCACTAACCAATCAATGGCTGCGTGGAGACAGAGTGACCAATATGCATGCTGTATGAAATGCTATATAAGATGGAACTCACTTTACAATAAACGACTCTGCTTACAATCATATTGATCGTTGTGCTTTGTCCGGCCCGCATGTAAATATAAAAACATGTTTTGTTTATGAACAAGACGCAACAGGGAAGTAGTGGAATTTCCATTCTTAGAAGTTTTTAAGGTGAGGCTTGACAAAGCCCTGGCTGGGATGATTTAGTTAGGGGTGGTCCTGCTTTGAGCAGGGGGCTGGACTAGATGACCTCATGAGGCCCCTTCCAACCCTAATCTTCTATGATTCTATTATTCTTGTGCAACTAGTGCTTGGCGCAAATGCAGCCCCCAACCTCCCTCCACTGTGTCCCCCTCCCCTTACCCCCAACCCATCTCTATATAGAAGTCAAATCTCAGACTCCAAGGTTCTGAGACCTGACATTTCCCAATCTGGATGGGAGGCTGAACTTTCCCCATGACGGAGGTGTTCCCTGTGCACATTTCCTAGATTCAAACTGTCAACCTGGATTTGGGGTTTTTAATTTAAACATTACAACCTCATCCTCCTAGAATATCTTCCTACCTCCAGAACTCTCCCTTTTCTCACTCCCCAGACAATTCCCACCGTTTATCATTTTCCCGGAAAACAACCCTCCTTTTCTCTTCTCTTTACCCTCCTTCCTCCCCAAAGGTGGACACCTTTCCTCCCTGAAACGTTTCTAAGCTCTACTCCAGCACGAGGGTCGGGACAACTCCGATCCCTGCAGTTTCACAGTCTCCTGGAGTAAAATTTCTTACCGGACACAGCTGCCTTCATCCGGCTGCACCCTAGCAGCTGCTGTGCCCGTGAAGTTGCTTTAGTCGGTAATGGCGGGCTCCCATCCCCTGGCCCGGGGAACGCCGGGGGGCAAGGCGAGCTGCGATCTTGGGGGGACACGGACGAGGCTGTGCTTGCTACCAGCTGCTGCGTCTCCTCTCGTGCCCCGGGCAGCTCCCCAGCCGCAGGCAGGCGAGACGCCGCTTCTCCTTCGTGGGCCCCGACAGGCTCCATCTCAGCTGGGACGCGGCCGGGAAATGCTCCGCTTCACTTTCGCTTTCACTTGCTCCAGGGGCCCGGGGCGCTCGCAGGAAAGGCAGAGAGAGCGCGGGCGGCCTCCCCCGGTGGCACTGCGCTGTCTCGGGCTCCGCTCGCTGCCCGGGAGAGAAAAGGGGAGGCAGGGAACGGGCGAGGGGGGAAAGCGGAGGGAGGCGGGGAGACGGGCACTGCGCATCCGCCCCTCCCCGGCGCCGCGCTCCCACAGCCCTGAGAAAGAAAATGTTTGTGCAAAACACCCGTGGGCCGCTCCCCGCGTGGCGGCTTTGACTAGTTCTGGGAAATGGCAGAGCTGCCCCCGGACAGGAAATTCCCGCTCCTGGCCAGCTCGGCTCTGCGGGCCGGCCCCCCCCTTGCACGGAGCGCCTGGCTTCAGGCCGGAGGGGCCCTTGGGATCCTCCGCGCTGAGCGGGATAAGTCAGGCCGTGGAACCGCCCCGAACCGCGCGTGGCTTTCCTGCATCCCCCGCCTGCTCTGCCGCGCAGCGCCCGGAGCGGGGCTGTCGGGGGCCGGGCCCGGCCGCGGGGAGGGGCGGGGGCCGGGAAAGAGAAAGTGAGACGCGGGCTGGGGCGGGAGCTGCTCGGCGGCCGGGCGCTGCAGCCGCGGGGGGATGCAGGGGCCCGTCGGGCACATCGCGAGCGATGGGACCCGCCCGCAGCTGCGGAGGCGACGCGGCCGCCGCCGGCGATCCAAGTCCGAGTCGGACCTGGAGCGTGCGGCGGCGCTCCCGGGATTAGGCCCGGCGGGGGCCTCGCTGGCCCTGCGCCGCGTTCGGCCTACGCCTCCCTCCCGGCCAGGGGGCCCAGCGCGGGAGTATCTGGTGCTGGTGGACACGGGGGCCAGCGAGCCGCATCCGGAACGAGGCGCGGGAGGAGAAGCCGAGCAGCTCCTCG
This sequence comes from Mesoclemmys tuberculata, assembly GCA_007922155.1. NCBI lineage: Eukaryota > Metazoa > Chordata > Testudines > Chelidae > Mesoclemmys > Mesoclemmys tuberculata. The sequence continues at coordinate 425,489 of ML675730.1, read as the reverse complement.
GGGCAGGCGGGGGCACCGGCGGGACCCTAAGGACCTGGCGACTGGCCACGCGGGGTAAGCGAGGGGGAAGCTCTCCGGCGCCGTTCGTGTGACCTGTTGCTTCTCATTCTCCCGCCACCCCTGCCCGCCACCCCTCTGCTTCCCCTGCAGCGCCTCGCTCTCCCTTGCACTCAAGCCACTGCTGCCTTTCCTACTCCTCTGTGCTTCGCTCCTTGCGGCTCCCCACTCCCCTAGGCTGCTCTCCTTGTTCTTTCCCTGTTAACGCCAAGCAAAACTTTACTGATTATATGCAAGAAAGCCCACACCAGGAGTGAGGGGCAAGGCAAGATTTTGTGGGGAAAGCAGATGCTGTGAGAACCGCCCCTTCTGTGAGGGAAGGGATTCCTGGGTACGTACACAGGCTTTGTAAAGAAATAAGGGCTTTCAAAGTCACTCGTAATGCTGAGGGAATAGTTTTTTTTTAGTTTTAGGGAATTAAACTGAAAAATTCACATGAACGTTTGTTTTTATGAAGCTGAATTAGCATCCCCCCCACCACCACACACACACACAAAATGGAAAAAGACCTTCCACAAAACATTTTATTTTAACCCAAAACATTTTTTGAAACATGTCAGGTTGTTTTGCACTCTTTTAAAAAATGCATAGCTAAATTTAGAAGTAAAACACCATTTTGAAATGAAAAGTTGAAATGTTTCATTTTGAAATGGCTGAAATGAACTGTTTTGATGTTTTTAGGGGAAAAAAATCCCAATTTTTTGTCCCAGCCAAAACTGCCAAATTTAACCTGAATCTTACAGATAGTTTTGGTGCCCTGAAAAATTCATTTTTTTGGTGAATATGCCATTCATAAAAAAAATATTCTCCCAGGTCTAGTCATTACATAGAATGTTAGAGTTGGAAGGGACCTCAGGAGGCCATCTAGTCCAACCCCCTGCTCAAAGCAGGACTAACCCTAGCTAAATCATCCCACACACCAGTACAAGTGTTGATTCTGAATTAGTAAATGTAATTCTGAATTACATTATTCCATCCTATCACAGTAATGCTTTGTCACCCCGCCAGTTGTCACCTGTGAACTAGATGTTCCATCATTTCATTGATTCCAAGTCCTGTCATCTCTCAACCCTTTCACCTGAGCTTGTCACTTCAGCGTCACCTCTCCACTTCTGTCCCCTCCTCGTCATGCCACATAGACAGTAATTATCCTTCAATATAACATGGGTGCCACGCTTTGTGATGTGAGTGGGATGAGTGTTGTAGTGAATGGATTAAGGTAGGGGAGATTGTCTCTGTTCCTTCGCCTTTAGATTCTCAGTTGTCCATCCTTCCAAGAGGAGAGGTACTCTATCAATGGGTCCTCCACATTCACTGAGACAGATATTTCAAATTTTGAGTGTCTAAATTAGATACCTACATGCATATTTAGGCCTTATTTTCAGAGGTACCAAGCATTGGCGGTTTCCATTGACATCAGTGGAAGTTGTAGCTGCCCAGCACCTCTGAAAATCAGGTCACCTATTTGGGTGCCTAAATATGGATATAGCTTGAATCCATATTTGATTTTTTTAATGACCCAAGTCCCTTACCCCTTCAGTTCTAGACATGTTTAATTCACTGAAGTGTCTTATCTCTTCTCCTTTTCAGGCTTCTGCTCACACGTCTGGTTCTGGAGACGGGTTGCTGGAATTTTCACTGCCATTGCTGTGATTTTCCTCTTGCTCTGGTTTAGCTTGCGTAAGTGCATTTAAGACAAACTGATGTTGGCAAGGCAAAGCAATATTCTCTCTCTTTCACTTCCTCCTTCCCACATCAAAGCTTTTTGGCTGTTATGAGTATGGGAAAGATCTCCACTACTTAAATGGCCCCAATCTACTGGCTGCTCTGATGGAAGAGAAGGGTGTCTTTACCTTTCCGCTTCTATTTTTCGGTCCCTCTCAGACAACATCAGTGCTGCTCAGAGCTTTTGCAGGGATCTGCAGAGCACCTGGTGCATGTCAGTTCCACTGCTGCCCTCAGGGTTTTGAATAAAAACTTTGTAAGCTGGTCAGTTATTTATTGTCCTGCAGCTTGGCAAAGCTCTGAGGAGCATCAAAGGCACTGGAGCTGTCTGTCAGCAGACTTAGGAAGACAGCACTGTACTGGTTACAGTTGGTTCCCATTTGGAAAGTTTCCTAGTTTCAGCCAACAAAGCTAAGAGTATAGAGTCAGATTTATCATTTTGTGTCGAGCCAGGTTTATATCTGCTTTGGGTTGCTGTAGCAGTGCAAATCACCAAAGGATACCAGTGAATCTCACCTTTAATGAAAGCTTAGGTTCAGTAGAGCTTGATGGTACTTTCCTGGGAAAGTTTCCTATGCATTCTCAGTGAATAGGCACATGGACTTTTCAAGATCACTCAGAGCATTTCATCTTCAAACTGCTTAACTACTATTAATTCTTGGTAAATATTATAATTCCTAGTTTAGAAGGCAAAATGGTCAAGTGACTTGCTCAGGGTCACACAATAAATCAGTGGCACAGGAAGATTAGAACTCAAGCTATTGGCTCCCAGTCTTGTCTTCAATTTATTAGACTGCATCTAACTTTCCAATATTTGCCATTACTCTTACTAACTAGTAATAAAGATCCGTAAAGGTATTTAGGCTTCCAACTTCTATTAATTTCAATAGAAGTCAGGGGCCTAAATACCTTTGCGAATCTGGGCAAGAGTGCCTATATTGCTGTGCAAAATGTAATGTATATTTCTAACATGATGCTAAGACTGTAACTAAATAGCACCAACGCGTCTCATCAGGTTTTAAATTAGAACCGTCTTTAATTTACATAGAGTGCTTTCCGAGCTCTCTCTTTAATAAATCTGTTTAAAAAGAATAATACCAGTGCTAGTATTCAGCAAAAACAGCCCCAAAATCTTATCCTTGTCTTGTCCTCCTGACCTGCTTGTGACACTGTTATAATTAGTGAATAAAAGGCAGCTCCATCATGTAAGTCACTGAGCGGTTTGCAAAGGTTCATCAGAACTGTTTAAAATTAGGGTTAATTTCAGTTCAATCCTGCATTTTTGACCACATTAAGAGAATGTTATTGAGGCTGCAAAGTCAAGCACTAAAAAGTCAGTAAATGCCAGTATTAAGACGGTCTCTGCAACTTAATTCTGCCACCTTCTACATACATATGATGATACAGTCTTTAATTATGTGATCCCATGCTATTTTTTCCATGGGACCCAGGTCTCATTCAGTGTCCAGGAGGGATGGTATGCAGGGAGGGAAGCAGCTGTTCAGTATTTTTATTCTCATGCAGTTAGTGGAGTACACTATCCAAAGCCTGCAGTGAATACAGCATTAATCGTTCCCTGGTAGTCTGTAGTAGAACACTATCACCGTAGAACACACCACTCCACTGACCAATGAGGGACATACCACTATTATGGACATACCCACTCTCCATTAACCGCATCCTCTGTAACCCTTGCAATAAGCGATGTTCCCAAATTACTCGATCTGTTCTGTTAACCGTCAAACCTATTACACCCCATCCACGATACCACAGGTTATGCTTTTGCTGTACTCCCTGACTCCCAGCCAAACTCTGTACCTGCTAATAATCTGTATATCATGCCTGGTTGTCCAGTGCTCTTCCGTTTAAACTCAGTACCTGATCATTTTTAAACATTATCTTTAATTAAACTTTTAAATCTGAGCACCTTGCAAACCTTAAGGAATTTCTCTCTCCACTGTGACGTCAGAGAACATTATTATCTCCATTTTACAGATAGGGGAACTGAGACAGAGACTTGCCTGAGACCACACAGTGTATCATTGCCAGAATCAGAATTAAAATTTAGGACTGTCTGACTCCCAGCCTTGTTCTCATTCCTCTAGACCATGCAGCTGTACTGCCAAGCATTCACAGCTCCCACTGATTTTAACTGCAGCTGTGGGTGCTCAGCACTTCCACAGAACAGACCTCAGGTGTCTTGGTTGGGCACCCAGACAATGAGGAGCATGTAATTAATAACCACCTGCAACATGTTTGGTTTAAATGCCTTGTTCAGCCTCATATAAGAATCCCATGGCAGAGCCAAAGATAGAAGTGAATTTGCCTGTTTGGCATTTACCTGCTTTAACCACAATACCATCCTCTCTTTCCTTGCAGCAGTGCTCTGCCTTATTCACTACACATTTTCTAACTTCTAGAGCAAATGAGGCAGAGATCCTATATGCAGCCTAATTTACTACTGATTCGGTCACTACCATCATCCATCTTGTGCACTGAATGAGGCAGGCACCTGTAGAAAAAAATAGTATGTGATCATGTAATTAAAAACTGTATCATAATGCATATGCACAAGAGGGCCAAATTAAGGTTACACAGGCCACCTAAATTCTGGCATTTTCTAGCTTTTGGGTGCTTCCCTTTACAACCGAAATAATGTTCTTTTAACATAGACTCATAGACTTTAAGGTCGGAAGGGACCATTGTGATAATCAAGTTTGACCTCCTGCACATTGCAGGTCACAGACTTTACCCATCCACTCCTGTCTTTTGACCCTTGGCCTCCAGCTGAGTTACTGAAGTCTTCAAATCATGATTTAAAAACTTCAAGTTACAGAGAATTCACCATTTACATTAGTTAAACCTCACTGAAAGTCAGTGGGACTTAGCTCTCTAATAGTGAGTTCTTTTAAAAGTACCTAAGCAGGTTCTTTTCAAACTGATTTTACTGGGAGTTAGGCACCTAACCTATTTAGGTGATTTTAAAAAGACCACTGTAAATGCCAAAGCCACTTTTGAACATTTTATCCAATGTGTTTATCCCACAATCTCAAACCACTTCCCATGCCCCAAACGTCCCCCGCTCAGCTGCCAATCCAGTTTCCTGCTCTCCCATGCCCTGCCAATTTTTAGTTGTGTATTTTCAAAACAGAAATCTACAGCCCATTGTCAATTGATAATTTAGAGAGAAAGTAAAATAAATTGAATTCAATATTTTAAATAATAGCATATTGTCTGATTGTATTGCATTGCTCAGTTTCATATTTAAGTCAATGCAAGCTTCCATTTTTTAGTATAGTTGCAGTAGAATTTGCAGGTTGTTGTAGCAGTATCACAGACACCAAAATGCCTTGCCACAGAATTTAGGACCAGCTTGCTGTGGCGTTCTTAGGGAACAGTGAATAAAACACAGTCCTATGTACTTGCTATTAGGATAGTAATATTCATTTCATTTCAAATAAAGGTCCTCCCAGATTGCCTCACGTGGAGCCGTGTCCTGATGACTGGCTATACTACAGAAAGAAATGTTATTACCTCTCAGAAGATCAAGCAGACTGGGACTCCAGTCAGAGCTTCTGCTCTGCACATGGGGCTTCTCTTGCTGTGATTGAAAACCAACAAGAAATGGTAAGGTTTCCGTTCTTCTGATACAACATCCCTTCTCTCACCTCATGAGTCCTATAATTTTATCACTCCCCCCCTCACCCCACCCCCCACACACTGGACTATTCTGGAATCCAACATAGCACGTGACAGAGCTGCACCTCAATAATAGAGAAGTCAAATCACAAGCAGCATGTTCAATGACATAAGTTGTTTTCCATTAGCATCTGCTATAAAAGCCCATTCCTGTTCTGAGATGGGGTGAAAGGCGAAGGAGCTTTCAGAAATTAAAACTGCAAAGTGGGCATAAAAAAGTAACCATCAAAGGAAATAAAAATTGAAGTTGGGCCTTTCTGTGCTTCTTTTTTAATGAACATAAAAGCCTAACATTTGTTTTTGAAATTATAATTTTTTGCTTATTAGAAATTAAGGGTTTCATCCTGCACCCCTGAAATCAATGGGAGCTTTACAATTTGACTTCATGGCATGCAGAATCGGGAATTTAGATTTGATATAGCCTGGAAGAAAATAGAATAAAATGGTGAAATATCACCAAAGACAAGAGTGAAAACTGAATAGTTGGGAAGTAAAAGATATATTTTTTGTTTCTCAACTTACAATGGTGTGACTCTACTGAAACCAATGGAGTTTCCTTGGCATAAAACTCCAGCAAGACAATGGTGAATCAGGTCCAGTCTACTGAAGCACTGTAATCTCTTAATCTAGATATGTATTTACTTAGATTTCTCATACTCTCACCCCTCACCACTATTAGTTGAGTGAAGTTATTACACTGAAATATTTTGTTGGCCTTCAGAGTATTGTGTTATCTGTTCTCCATGGTACATAGCTGATATTAATGAACAATGTGCTTTTGAACTGCAGGGGTAGCGGAGCATGAGGTGAGGGGGGGGGGGAGGATATGTCAGTGTCATTGCGGTGGTTTCTTTCTGACTGGCTGAAGTTGTATTTTGGTCTGTTCTGATCAGTGGCCAAGGTTCTGCCTGTCCAGCAACAGGGCTGACTTGCTCAGTCTCCATTAACTATAGGTTGTGACATCTCTGTTCTTTTAGAGTTGTTTCTTGCAATGAAATTTAGCAATTGATCTGTAGTGGTCTAATCAAGAAAATATATTGGGCTTGATTCTGTACTGCATTGTATCTTGCGTGGCTCTTTAGATCTGTGCAAAGTTGGGGTAAAACACTGCCTATTCAGAATGGTGTCATTTAACATCTACTTGGTCAGGCAAAAATGACAAGACAAAGTGTAGGGCAGGGGAAAATCAGACCCCCTTTATCTGTCTGTAAAATAAAGGCAGGAACCAATTTTCAGAACAGAAGCTCTTTCATACTGAATGGATTCAGAAAAGACACTTCTCGGTGTAGAAATTCATTGTGATATATGCTTTGTCTAGAATTTCATAATGAATCGAATGCGCACAAGAGACTCTTGGATTGGCCTGCTCAAGAAAGGAGACAAATTCTACTGGATGAATGGAGAGATACTCAATACAAGCCTGTGAGTTGTCTTTCAAATATACTACGTAAGGGGAGAGTAAGGAAAGTGAGAAATTAAGGGCTTGTCAACAAACAAAAGTTGTTTCACTTTAACTTTTACCATCTAAAGTTGAACCCCCTGAGTGTGGACACAGTAATGCCAGTATAACTTTATTTAGTGGAAGGAGAATAAGATACACTAGTATAAGTCACCTTTATACTGATGTAACTGTGTTCAAACTAGGAAGGCTGTATTGGCATCTCTATTTAAGTAAAAATATCACATTCCTAACTGAACTAATTTTACCAGTACAAAAGCCATGTGTAGACCTGATCTAATACTGTTGTCCTTCACAGAAGATTGGGCTATCGTCCTTCGGAACTATTAATTTTCTTTGTTTGATAGGAAGGAGCTCGGCTTCTTTTTAGTTACAATAGGCCTTGTCTATACTAGAAAGTGTTGTCGTTGCAAGTTAACAGCAGTGATCAAAATGTGCTGTAATTACAGCGCTTGCACCTGTCCACACAGCACTCATTTTGTCGCTGAAGCACATCCACAGTTGGTGCTCTAGCATCGACATCGAGAGCAGTGAGTGCACTATGGGCAGCTATCCCACTGTGCAGATCCCTACCTTGTGCCGCTAGGAGTTGGGAGAAGGCGGAGAGAATCGCAAACCCGAGTCTCTGTGCTGCTCTTCTGTGTGCCACTTTGATCCCTGCACAAGTGATTGCCGGTTGGAGTGGGTAACTTTCTTACAACGGGGGAAGAAAAAAAGCAACTCTGCTGAGGAATCTATGGCAAAGGATTGCGCGTACCTCCAGGAAAGCTTCCTAGAGATCTCTCTGGAGGATTCCCATGAAATCTTGGTGTATATTAACACTTTTCTGCTGCACTGCCTAGCTGAACAAGGGAATGGGAAGCACATGCAAACAGCTACTTTTGTGCATTTCTATCCCTTCAACCATCTGTATAATGCACCAAAGCAAAGGACAGCTGTCCCTCATGTAACCGAGCAGCTTCAGTTCCAAAAAACCAGTTATCTGAGCTTCCATCTCCTGCATCCTCCATGCTGGTGCTGGAGGGATGGCACCGTCTCCAACTGTCCGGTGTCGAGAAGAGCTCCTAACACCTCTCATCACCAAAAGACCCAGTCCCTTGCTCTGCATCATTCTCCAACTTGACTTCCTCATCCACGACTTCATTGGGGTTGACTCCAGTGTCCGCTGTCCCCCCCCAGCCCCCCGGCGGAGGTATCCATGGGTCTCTTGGCAGTGGAGGTGAGGTCACTATTGAGGATGGCTTCCAGCTCCTTATAGAAGCAGCAGGTCTTTGGCTCTGCACCAGAGCAACGGTTTGACTCCCTAGTTTTTTGGTACCTCTGCCGCAGAGCCTTGACTTTCACATTGCAGCATGTCCCATTCATAGCCCTTCTTCACTATTAGATGAGAAATTTGACCATAGGTATCATAGTTCCTTTGGCTGGAGCGGAGCTGGGACTGCACAGCTGCATCTCCCCAAATGCCGATCAGATCCAGATGCGCCAGTGCGCTCCAAGTAGGAGAACATTTGGTGCGTGGAGTCAGCTGGGAAGATGAGATGTGAGCTCTCCTCGCTGACTAAGCAGGAAGTAGAATTTCAAAAATTCCCAGGACTTTAAAAGGGGAAGGGCGGATGGCTTCAGGGCAGCGGAATTCAAACTGATGGCCAGAGCGGTCACGATGGGCATTATGGGACACTTCCTAGAGGCCATTTACCATGACATAATCAGGCACAATGTCTACACTGACGCTTTGTTGCTAAAAGTTTGGCACAAAAAGCTTTACGCATCTTGTCCAGGTGCCTTTATTTTGCCAAAAAAATCAGGGGAGTTGGGTTGGCGGGAGGATTGCAGTGTGTACACCAGCACTGTTTTGGTGCAAAAAGCTAATTTTTGTTGGCAAAAGCCTCTTGGATAGACCAGGCCTTAGAGAAGAATTAGATATTGAAATAGTTTCCTGGTGTATGGGAACAGTAAGGGCAAGAGACTGGCCCACTTTCTACTCTATTTGTTACAGCAATGCTGATCTGAAAGTACTTCACTGATTCCTCACAAGGATTTTGTCCTCTCCATCCATGGAGGAGATGGTCTGGCCCATTCTTTCATATCCAAATACCATTTTAGATTTCGAACTGCCATGCACGTTCCAGATACATAAGCAGCTAGCATCCAGTAACCTAGCATCCAGTTTTGCTGTGACTAGAGTAACATTCTTTAATGAGAGTTTTCCATGCACAAGCATGCCACATAGTGGGCTCCACCTCCCCATGTGTTTTGCTTTGCAAACAGCCCTCACACACTCCCCTCTAAGTCCAACACTGTGTGCTTTATTTATAACATCTTACACATGTTCACGTCTCCAGAGTATAAGGACTTTCCCCAAGTTTCTACCTACTCCCTAAGCACAGGATGAGAGGAAGAGGGATATCTCACTTTTCTGAGCTTCTTTGCCCTTCCTTCCAGCCTTCTCCTGTCCCATCCTGTCTCCCTTTTAACTGCCCCAGCTGAATCCCCTTGTTAACTGCTTAACTGATTAAAGAGTGGGTGGTTATCTCCCACTTTAGCCCATGTAGGGAAGCTTACAGAGTGCACAGTGGTGAGTCAGCCTTAGGGCTACTGTACACTTAAAACTTACAGCGGCACAGCTGTATCGGTACAGATGTTCTGCTGTAAGAGTGCTTGTGTTGCTGTGTTATGTTGATGGGAGAGAACTCTCCCACCAATACAGTAAAACCAGCTAAACGAGCAGCGGTAACTATGTTGGCGTGCATGCATCTCCCACCAACATAGGGCAGTACATACAAGTGCTTATGCCAGCAAAACTTACGTCACTCAAGGGGGTATTCTTTCACACTCCTGAGTGACAACATTTTGCCAACATAAGTGCTAGTGTAGACGAGGCCTTAGGCTACTCCTACTCTGCCCCAAAGAGATGGACAAAGCCACACATTTGTTCCTCCCGAATCAGACAAATGTCAGATGGTTCCCTAAAATGTGTTCTCTGCGGCTTTGTCAGCTCCAGTTTTAAATGACATAAGCAATAAAGCATTGATTCTTTGTCTGAATTTTCAGATTAGAATTTCTACCTTAATTCCTATTTTCTCATGGTTTTTCAGATTTCCTGTACACGCATCCCTTCATGGAGAATGTGCCCACACAGATTCAACCTCCATATCCATATCAGAGTGCAAGATATTCAGAAACTGGCTTTGCAGTGTGGGTGTGCCTCAATCCAGCACATTTTCTCCATAGAACACAAGGACTTTCATCACATGTGGATCACTGGCCTGGAGTCCATAATATCTGAACATTTTGAAATTCAGGATCATGGGAGCAGCAGAGAAAACAGAGTCATGGTGGTAGGGTTCATGAATATACATCTTCAGTACCAGCTGGGTAGTAATAAAGGGGACAGTCATCCGTGCGTGGAGAGGAGCGATCATTCCTACTGAAAGCTGATACGGTCTGAGGGAGGTACTGATATAGCGATAGCAATTGTGGCAGCCTTGAGTGAGTAGACAGGACATTGACCGTAATGAAATCTAAGAAATGACTGCAACACAAATATTTGCTTGTTTGACTCTCAGCACAGCAGAGGAGAAAGGTGACAACCAGGGATCCTAGAAATCCATTTGCCAGGGAAAACGGGGGAATTTGTGTTTTTACAGAGAATCTTTGGTTCTTACATTTTGTGAAAAAATAAAAATATATTAACTAGTTAATGGATGTTATATTATTATAATATATCTATATTAACTAGGTCAGCTCCCCGACCACTGCACTGGGCAGCACCGAATGGGGAGGAGGTGAGCAGCCCTCAGTGCTGAAAGAACAGGTTCAGGACTGTTCAGAAAGGCTGGACATGAACAAGTCTATGGGGCTGGATGCAATGCATCCAAGGGTGCTGAGGGAGTTGGCTGATGTGATTGCAGAGCCATTGGCTATTGATACTGGACGATTAGTGATCAGTGTGGATACCAGTGAGACATGGTACGCCTGATTTGCAGATCAATAAGGTTTAATGTGCAAGGTTTTCTATAAATATATTAGTTAAATACAAAGCCTAAAATTAACTGCAATCTATCATGCTCACTAAGCCTAGAGAGCTAAGCAGTTACTCAGAAGTCTGTATACAGGAACAGATTTCTTCAGGGGCCCTGCCAGGAAGTCAGTGGATCTTTTGGTCTGACCGGCAGCACCTCCCGTGGAATCAGGCATTGATGGAGCATGCCTATTATGTAATTAATAATTTGTTATGCCTTTCTATACACAGCTTTCACCTAATTACCTCTCCACTAATTATTATATATTCTAATACTTGGGTTTTCAGGTAGGATTTTTATGGCTTCCCAGCCACTTACAGGCTGAAAAGAATTGGGAAGGGCTGGTTCTATTGGATGGAAAGGGCAATTATGCTCAGCACCTTTTATTATCAGGACATAGAAACCATAGTTGGTTGGACTTTCACATTTCTATTCATTAAAGCTATGGTCCATTTGGGCAATCTAGGGCTAGACACATGCCCTTCTTTGATTTTCCTGGATGCTATGTACTTAAACGGGGTGTGGGCTGTTCGCAAAACAATTGGGGCAGAACCATTAAGGTATTGCCAGTACCTCAAGGCCCAGACCAATGCTAACAATCATTTTTCACAAGGGGTAAAGGTAAGTCTCTGGCCCTTCCAGTACTTAGGAGGCAAATGCCAGTGGCTTTTGACCAGAGGGCCCTTCCTGGCTTAAAATAGCTCCTATTCCCTTTAGGGAGTGAGCTAGCTGCAACACAAATGGTTTAGTGTTATCCAGGTATGTTAGCACAGGGGGCAGAGGTTACCGCTTGCTTCAGTTCTAATAGGGTCTGATCCTGTTCTGGGCCCCACTTCCAAGCTATTCCCTTCCTCAGTAGCTGGTACTGTGGCTATGCCTTTAAGGCAAAATTCTCTACATGGTTACAGAGCCATCCTGTGAGACCTAAGAAGGATCGCAATGCATCAGTGGGTGCTGGCAGTTTACAAATTAGTTCCACTCTCTGCTAGTCAAGGATGATTGCTTCTTCTAACACTGAACCCAGGTATCGACTTCTTGCTGACACAATTGGGCTTTTTCTAAATTAATTCAGAAGCCCGCTTGCTCAGTTAGGGAGATTACTTAATCGAGCAAAAGCAGCTCTTTTTTTGGGTTACAGTCCAAATGAGAACATCATCCACATAAGAGATAACATCAATCGGTGCTGTGCACCTATCCCATAATTTAATATCATGGGCGTGGCAAATCATGGAAGAGCCCCTGTGGAACACAGGTAATGTGAATTGACAGTCTGTAAACGATTCATGCCTGTCCGGGTCAGCAGAGTCCTGTAGTTGGGGAAACTTAGCTCCTCCGTGGGCTGTCACGGAGTCGGTTGCACTGGCCCCTAGCAGGACGGGCAAGTCAGCGGTCTATTGCCCCAGACCGTGGCAGGGCGGGCGAGCCAGGAGTCTATGTCGGGTCTAGGGGTATTTCTTCAGGTCTAGGGATGGAAAGGGGGGAGAAGGGGGACGCAGGCCCACCTGACTCCACTGCGTCCCAGCCCAGGGCCCTACCAGCGGCACGAGACAACTGCCACTGGGTCAGCGGGGCTCCGGCCGCAACACACTGACATGGGGTTGGCCCCTATCTCGGCCACAAGCTGTGGCCTCCCTGGGCCACTTCCTCCCACCCAGCCCCAGAGTACCTGCATCCACGCCTGGCCCTCGGGGGTACGGGGGGAGGTGGTGAGCGGCAGCCCGGCCAGGCCTTCACCGTCGGTGGGCGGTAGGTCTGGCCACCCCTCGAGGTCATTGGCCGGGGTAGCTCCTCCAGGTCACAGGGCTCCGGGGTCTCCCCTGGGCGGTCAGGGTCTCTCCACGCTGGGGAGGGGTCCTCCGCAGCAGGCAACTCCTCTAGGTCGGGTCCGGCTTCCGGAGGTCTCTCTCTTATTCCAGGGTAAGGGTCCTGTCCCCAGCTGCGGGGGCCTGGCAGGCTGCCCCCCTGTTGGGGGCTAGGCAGCCCTATCTGGTCCCGGGGTTCAGCCCACTCCCCCACAGTCATCAAGGTCCAGCAGATCTGGTCTCTCCCACCAGCGTCTGTCGGTCGTAGGTTTGTCAGGCCTGCCCTCAGATTCTGGGACAGGCCCAGGCTGCTGCCTCCAGCAAGGCACATCTGTCTCAGCCAGCAGCTTCCCCATGACTGAGCTGCCTGCCCTGCCTCTTATACTTCCTCCCAGGGTCCTGGCCCCGCCCCTCTGCTGCCGGGTGGCTTGGCTTGCAGGGCCGGGTTCTGTCCACCGGGGGCCTAGGGAGCGTTCCTCAACCCCAGGCTCGGTGGCAGGCCCAAGCGGCTTGTTACACGGTCCCTGTAGGTAAAAGCAAATTTATACCAGCAATCAGAGTGCAGTGAAATAAAGAATGCATTTGATAAATCCAATACTGAAAACCATTTAGCTCCCATACCTATTGCAGCCATCACTTCTGGTAACTTGGCCCCTACAGGGGCTGTCATTGGTGTACATTTATTCAAAGTTCTGTAATCTTCTGTAAGTCGCCATGTTTTTCCATCTGCTTTACGGACTGGCCATATGGAGAAATTATTTATGCTATTGGTTTCCACTAGCACGCCTTGCTGTAATAAAGCAGTAATCGTGGGTAACACTCCTTCCTCAGCTTCCTTTGGGTATTTTTACTGCTTCTGGGGTGGTGGATCAGGTCCTGCAATAAGAACACAGGCATCCACCTGGCCACAATCCAATTTATTCTTGGCCCAGGCTTGTGGGTGTGCCTGCACTATGTTCACAACATCCAAGGGATATAACAGATATAACAGCATGGCTCTGGTGCTTTAAAAGCTGCCATCCTGTGCACAGCTGCAAGAACACTAGGAATTCCCAATCCAATCCACAACATCCAATTAGCTAAATCAACAAGAGTCTTCATTTTAAGCATACAATTCATGCCCACAATAGCTGCTTCTCCAGCATGTGCCTAACCAAAAAATCCTTGTCCATGTTTTCCTTACAGTGGTATAAATAAGGGGAGAAAAGAGGGGCATATCTATGTTGGAACCTTCAAACCCCTCTGCCGATAATTTCCCTTTAACATGACCACTGCAGGAACTAAGCAATCATCAATCAATGAAATAGTGGCACCAATATCTACAAGCATATGCTGTCCGAATGCCCCCTGTTCAAAATCCACCCAGATGGAGGGTCATCCCCATTTATCAGATGTTAAAGATGCCACGTGTGTCAGGAGACTCGAGGACACCCGGCCCCCCCATGCCTCCAAGATCTTTCCCTCGGGCGGTGGGGTCGGCCAGTGATGCTCATCAGCGCGTTTCTCTAGAGTGTGAGACTCCCTTTCCTTCTGACAAATCAGGTCAGCTAGCTGTGTATTTGATTTGCCATCAATTAGAGCTTTAGGGGCATATCGGAGAGCTCAATTCCACTGTACCCAGCTCAGGGGATTGATCCTCCCAAGGCCTCGCCTTCGGCCACAACCTGCGTTAACTCCCTCAGTGACTAAATCACCTCCCTTGTTCCCTTGATTCTGAAAGGTGATCTGAGCAGCCACTTTTCTTCCCATCTGTGCAGCAGCTTTCCCTTTGTGCTTATCAGGGAAGACTTGGCTCACCAGTAAATGAGCTTGCCAAACCCTTTGTAACAGTGCCTCCCACGTCAAAGCTGATAAATTCAGAGTACCCAAAGCAACTTTTATTTGTGAATGCAGCCCTCCCGTGAAACGAGTTGGAAAGACTGTATTCATAAGGTCTTGACCTTCTTCCTCATGACCCATAGCCTACCTTAGGATCTTTTTACGCTGTAAATATTCTTCAGGCTTTCCCCTAGGCCTTGCTGCTCCAGATGAAAATGCACCTCAATGTGCTTACCAGGATCTACTACCTCAAAGACGTCCCTCATAAGGGTACCCCTCTGTGCTCTCTCTGCTCTGTATATCCACGGGAAGTCCCAAGAAGGTGTCTAAGGGGAGACATTCCCTTAAGAGCAAGGCATAATCACTATAATTTAACTGAGGCCCTGTGGTAAGCTGTGCAAACCAGGCCACCACGTTGTCAGGGGTGATATTCCCTAAAGCTTTTTTCAGTGCCTGCACTTGCTCACGTCTCAGTACCTTATTCACTTCCGTGGTAGTGTGAGTGGTGTGCCCCCCCTTCAATAATCTCTGTCTTTGTCTCTACCGTCACAGGAGCCATGGGCGCAGTAGCCCGTGGCATATCCTCCTCGCCCAGTTGTTCTACTATCTGCCTGAGAGGAGGTAGGGAGAAGGACGTCCTACGCTCTGATCTGACTTGTTCTTATCCCACACAGCCTCTGCATAACGGAGGGCTGACAGATCTAAGTCCTGCACACCGACACTCTCTGCACCATCACAGCACATCTCCGTCTGCCTGCATGACAGCAGTAATTCCCTGAGCAGCAGCCAATTGCTGTGTACCATAAGATAACTAACTGCCAACAAACTAATAAACTGCCAACAACGTATATGGGACTGCCCCCCATTTTCACTAAGGTCCCTTTTTCTCTCCTCCAGGAAAACACGTGCGCCAGCTTGCACATCCCTACATTTCACTTCCCAGATACAAGCTGTTTCCTCCCATTGTCCAACTTCCTCTTTGTACACCTCTGCATTGCACCGAGAGCTAGAGAGCAATGTAGCCTGAGTAAGACAGTGAGACACTGAAGATTCATACCCTGTCTTCAGTTTCTGTATTTGACCATGGCATGCTATCAATTGCTCATGCAGCTCCTTCTTTTCTTTAGCTAGCTTCTCTAATTCTTCATTAAGGGCTTTAGATATAAACAGGAGCCCACGTGAAGCAGTCACGCATTTCTTCTTACAACCCAGCTTTGTCGCTACAAATTTTTCCCATTGAAGCATTAAGTCTGCATATGCCGTTTTACCCTTAAATGCTTCTCCAGACCATAGATTCTTTCCCGGGTCATCTACAAAAGCTTCCATATCCAAGAGTGGGTCTAGTGAAAGGAGAGCAGGAGTGTCAACCCCTCGACAGCCTGACTCACAACACATTCCTGTAGAGCAGAGGTTCTCAAACTGGGGGGGGGAGGCTCCCCTGGGGGGGCACAGAGTATATTGTGAGGGAGGCATGAGAAACTTTAGGAAAAAAAATCTTACTGTGCAAATTTTATCCATGGCCATGAATAATTAGCCAACCGGATCCCTCCAGACAGATCAGGTCTGCAGCTGGCACTGTGCACTGGACTTGAGATGGCGCTGTGCAATTGGACAGATTTCTGTTAAGTTTGCATAGCATTATACAGAGTCGTTGCCGTCTGTACTTTAAGCTGTTTGCTATGATGCAGTGTGCACATTTAATTGCAAGAATTGATCACCAGAGCACTTTTGCTTTTGCTTTTATTACAGTGGATTGTGGGCTCTGTTTCAATCAATGCCTTGCTACTTTTCATATTTAGTGAGAGTTGCATGTTGGTTTTTCTCTATCAGTATATGTAATTGTGTGGTGTGGGAGGGGGTGTAAACTACTTCAGACACAAGGAAGGGAGGGCATGATCAAATGAGTTTGAGAAGCACTGCTATAGAGGACATTATGCCCGCCTCCTGAAGCCAGATACAGATACAGCTTCGCGGAGAACTGTCCCAGACAGGTTGCTACCCTCCTGACATGCAGTAAGAGAAGCCTTTGCACCAAACACCACAAAGATTGTCTCACTCACAGCTGATCAAGCCCACCCAGCAAGGACGCCAATTGTTGATACTGGATGCTTAGTGATCAGTGTGAATACCAGCGAGACACAGTACTCCCAAATTGCAGATCAAAAAGGTTTAATGTGCAAGGTTTTCTATAAATATACTAGTTAGATACAAAGCCTAAAATTAACTACAATATATCATACTCACTAAACCTGGAGAGCTAAGCAGTTACTCAGAAGGCTGTATATAGGAACTGCTTTCTTCAGAGGTCCCACCAGGGACTCAGTGGATCCTCTGGTCCGATTGGCAGCACCTCCCGTGGAATCAGGCGTTGATGAAGTGTGCCCTTTTCTCTATGTAATAACTTTTTATGCCTTTCTATATACAGCTTTCACCTAATTACTTGTCCACAAATTATTACAAATTTTATTATTAGGGTTTTCACCCTGAAATTCTCACATTCCATTCTCACCATGATAATTGGGGTCATGAAAACAACATCTGGTAAAGGAGGGACAGTATAAATATACGCCCCTTGGCAGTGGAAAAATGTAACCCCAGACATTCAAGGATGACTTGTTATTCCTCTTGCTGTTATCTATGTACAGCTGCAAGCATACATGTCTTGGTTTGTTCAGTGATATGCAGAAACTGAGACATCTACATGCTTACTTAGTAATCCTATTTGTCTCTGCCAACCAGAAGATGGCTATGCTAGGCCTCAAAACCAGGGAGAATGGAGCTAGGCTGTTCTCACTGGTAGTAGATGAACAAGGAGCAATGGGCTCAAGTTGCAGTGGGGGAGGTCTAGGTTGGATATTAGAAAAAACATTTGCACTAGGAGGGTGGTGAAGCACTGAAATGGGTAACCTAGGGAGGTGGTGGAACATCCATCCTTACAGATTTTTAAGGGCCAACTTGACAAAGCCCTGGCTGGGATGATTTAGCTGAGGTTAGTCCTGCTTTGAGCAGGGGGTTGGACTAGCTGACCTCCTGAGGTCCCTTCCAACCCAATCTTCTATGATTCTAAAAGTTAGGGCGGCCATATTTCCCAAAGTGAAAACTGCCCAGGGCCGGGACTGACAGCCTGAGTCCTGGCACTTGGCGTCACTACTTGCCCCCCCCGAATATTCCTCTGCACTCCCTAGGGGGGCGCACACCTCTTCTTTGGCAAAACTGGGCATTTGTCCTGTTTCCTCTTGCCAACTGATCATCATTAAATGATAGGGACCATTAAAAAGGGGACTGTCCCAGCCAGAACAGGACATATGGTCACCCTATACATATCTCTATAAAGGTATTTGTATAGATACCTATGTATATTGTGGCTAGGGAAACTAAAATTCATCATTTCATTTTAATCGCAGAAAAACGCAGATTTTTATGTTTTTTTTATCACAGAAAACTAGGATCCCTGGTGATAGCAGAGGTAAAGCAATCACTTACCAGAGAGGGCTCTGAAATCATAGCCCTAGACCAAGCAAACCATCTTGTTATTTTAAAGAAAAATCTCCCTTGTTGGGAACATCAGTTCAGCAATGGGACAGCTGAAGGTAGGTATCACGGGTGCACAGGAACCACTCTGAATGAAGTACAAACAGGACCCTTTGTTAGTTTGACAGGGGCAGGAGCTCTCAAACTGGGGGTTGAGACCCCTCAGGGGATCATGAGGTTATTATGGGGGGGTCACGAGCTGTCAGCCCCTGCACATGCCGTGGCTGCAGCTGTCACCCCATGCAATGCTGACAGCCAGAGCCCTTCAGAGCTGGGTGGCCAGGGAGGAGCAGCTGCTGGCCAGATGCTCGGAAGGCAGCGCCACCCCCAGCAGCAGCGCAGAAGTAAAGATGGCATGGTGGGGGAGTGTCACTTTTTGGGGGAGGGTCGTCACAGCCTGAAATATTTTCAGAGTCCCAGAAAAAAATTGGAGAACTCCTGGATTTCACTGTCACTAGGACAATCCTCCTTGGCTTCAGTGCCTCCTTGGGTCTCTGACTTCGGAGCATTCAGCGCCCGTTCACACCGTGAGCTCCAAGCAGGGAGGCCACGTGGATAGGATACTTGGGGAAGCATTACAGGCCCCCCAGAGGGGCCCTACGCCTCCAGTTTACCCAGTCAGCAGTGACTCTCAGCCAGTGAGGTAAAACAAGGGTTTATTAGTCATCGGGAACAAAGTGAAGGCAGACCTTGTTAGCCCAGAAAGGAGGAACATTTAACAAAGTCCATTTTGGGGGGATCCAAAGCCCTGGGCTTTTCTGCCTGAGTCCCAAACCAGGAGACTGACTCACTTTCAGCCGCCCACTCTCAGTCATACCCAGCTGCACCGCCTCTGTCCTTTGTCTCTTTCCCTGCAAAGAGGTCACCTGACCTCCAGCTCTCTCTTCGTTCTCCAACACCTATGGCTGGCTTCTTGCAGAGGATGGGCCCTGGCCATCAGCTGCGAAGATACAGAGTGTCCAGCTATTGTCTGGGCTCAAGGAGCTAGACGGCAGTCACACTTGCCCTCTAGAAGACTCTGCAGTGATCACACACCCTTGTCCTACCACCTAGGTACTTGTGTATCATATAGGGGAAACTGAGGCACATACACAGCATTCATGCAAAACATTAAGAAAATTCTCATTTTGTCACATCAGGCTCCTTGAGAATGCTGACAACAAGCTCTCAAAAGAATGATGTAAAATAAATGGATTTCTTGGACATGTAAAATGTCACAAAATGGTTAAGTAAACTTTCATACAAAGATAATGCATAGTGTCCTTCATGCTTCTTGCTGTTTCTGTTTTCTGCAGAGATCGGTACTTCTGTACCTAAGAATTTCAGATTCTGCTTTGTGGTCCTTGTGTTTCAAAAGTGTCTAAGTGCC
Organism: Mesoclemmys tuberculata; assembly: GCA_007922155.1. Classification (NCBI taxonomy): domain Eukaryota; kingdom Metazoa; phylum Chordata; order Testudines; family Chelidae; genus Mesoclemmys; species Mesoclemmys tuberculata. The sequence continues at coordinate 406,007 of ML675730.1, read as the reverse complement.
TAACACCTGTTGGAGTTAGGGACCTAGGCACTTTGGAAAATCCCATCAGATGCCTATCTGCATTTAAGATGCCTAAACACTGTGGTACGGCGTGTGGTTACCAGTGTTTATCAGTGTAGGCTGCGTGCGTGTGTCCCCGTGTAGATGCTGTCCCAGCTCTGATCAGGCAACCGAGATGGCACTCACGATCGAATGAATCAACACGACCACAGATTAGCTGAGCAACGAAGGCACCCAGGCCAGGTTTATTGCATGCGGCACACTGGCCGCAGGTCACCTACAGAGTATCTCTGAGTCAGCTTCCTATATGCGGCGTTACAATGGCCACGGCCCAACGGCGGGACTTTCCGTTATCCCCTAGACCGGACGACGTTGTTCTCTCTGACACCCTCTTTTATACATTGTTACAGACAATTTCGTTCTGTCCTCTTGACATAGGCTAATACCACCCTTTTCCATTAATTGGCTGATTTGGGCAAAACAACTCCATTTATCACCTTTTAGTCATTTCTATTCATCAAAGTGTCATTTTAGGGAATTAGTTCTATTTGGTGTCTTGGTGCCTTCTGCACCTGCTACATATTTTACATTTTAGTAATAGTTTGGCAATGTGTATTCTCGCAGTATCAGTACTTTCCTGTGCCAACTTCAGCTAACTTGCATTTTTCCACTTATACTCCTGTTCACTTGGCTTTTTCCACTTAGGCCTTAGCCTGTTTTACAGGCCTTCTGCTCATTTCTTACTACAAACACCTTATTGTCCTTTCCTACTGTCCTTAAACTCTCTCTCCCCCCACCTTTTGTCAAGGCCCTGGTTGTTGTATCACATTAAATGTAGATCACAGGCTCTTTGATGTGGTAACAATGTCTTTACTTGCACCTGAAAAATAAATGTTAATTAGAAGTGTTTTTAAAATGTAAAAGGCAGCATACCTCCTAATACTAATAACAATCTGTACCTACGTTGTCTATTACTTTTCCTTAGCACATCTCAAAGTGCGTTACAAAGGAGGTCAGTATCGTCACCCACAGTTTACATCAAGGACATCAGAATTTGATATTTTAAAACAGAACAATTTTTTAGTCTTCTTAGTTTCTAAAACATCCCTGAAAATGTTTTTCTGAGCAATCCTTTACGGACAGGCTGACCACTCAAGAACAGTTGGACAGGCTTCACTTCCGCAGGCAACATCACTAGTTAGGTGAAGGGCAAAAGTTTCAGCCCAAAAGATATATTTACCGCCTGGAAAGCTGAAAACAAACATTTGGGAATAAAAGTCCCTCCTCAAGCATAGCTAAGCACTACTGTTGTGATATTACTGTAGAATTGCCCTTGCCAGGAAAGCTCTGGCTGAACCAGTTGCTTGTTTCTGACACATCCTTCAAGTAAACAATTGCTACTTCAGAAAAATGCCTGTGGTCTGTCTCATTTCAAAACTGAAACAGACCCAAGTGTTTGACTTTAACCATGTTAAATTTATGTATTAGAATGGGTGTAAGCCAAATCCTCCTTTTAGTGAAACCAGTCATTCCACTACAGTAATTGGAATTACTTTGGAATCACCCCAATGTAAGTGAAAACAGAAATTGTCCCCAGAAATGGAATGATTTGATTTATTAAAAACAATTTAAAACTTCTTTCCTCATTAATGCATTTTGATATTCACAGACTTCATTGTGTTGTGCATGATTGGTGATAAGAACCTAGAACAATGGGCACTGGACATTAAACTCTGAGCACTTGTTAGTATTTTAACTGAAAATAAAGCCAATACCTCTCACATAATCAAGATTCTGCAGGCAAAATTCTGCCCTCCGTTACACCTTTGTAACTGTCTTATGCGAGCTGCACAGATGTGTAACTGAGACTGATTCTCTCTTGCTCTGCACCTTGTGTAGTCAGTTATGCCTGTGAAAAGTGGGTATAAAAGTGGCAGGTCAAAATAACTGGCCCTGATTCTTCTCCCACTTACACTAATGGAACTTCATTGATTTCAGTGGCGCTAATGCAGACTTAGGTCTGTTCTATACCGCACAGTATAGTACATCGCTTGGGGCGTGAAAAATCCACACCCCTACGTGACATAGATATACCAACCTAATCCCTGGCGTAGACAGCGCTATGTCAGTGGGGAGCTTCTCCCATAGACAAAGCTACCACCTCTGTCGCGAGGTGGATTAACTACGCTGACAGGTGAGCTTTCTCCTGTCAGCATTGAGTGTCTTCATTAAAGTGCTGTAGCGGCACATCACCCGTGTGGAGGCAAAGATTATGAAACAGCTTCGCTAGGCTGGTCAATGTGTGCAGAAGGCTGATGCTCGTCTTCCAAAACAAGTCCTATTTTCTCAGCGTAGGCCTCGTGTACGCGAGCACTTATGCTGGCAAAGCTTTTGTCACTCAGGGGTCTGAAAAAAACACGGCCCTTCCCAGGTCAGGAGCTGCAGGGGGAGGGACAGGAGCAGTGGTGCCTTCCTGTCTGTGTGGCTCAGAGCTGCCCTTAGCTGCCAGGCTTTTTGATCCTCTTGCCTCTCCTGTGAGAACAATGAAGGAAGGGGAGACGGTGCTGCCTTCTGTCATGGCTGAATTTCACAGGGGGCTGGACCTACTTGTGTCATCGTAAAATGAGCTTCAGCCCCCTCTGAAATCCTGTGGCACATGAAAAAATTGTGAGAGTTGGCAACATCTTCATGAAACAGGTTAACCGCTAGGGTTAGCAACACTGGCGAGAAGGCGACAGGGTGAGGCCAGATTAACCAAAAGACGCAACGGCAACCCCAAGGATTCTGAGATGGGACATCAACAGCAGCAACAGCAGTGGAGAGATGAAGGTGGAGCTTAAATCATCATGAACCAGAAGGAGTTTTAAAATCATGAATGTGAGGATTTGTTTAGCCATTTTGTATGTTGTGTGTAGCAACCAGTGTGGAATTTGGATGGAGGAGAGGAGTTTGGAGGAGCACCAGCAAGTCAGTCTGTGTGCACACAGCTTGAATGCTAGCTGCATTTGCAGCACTTCTGGAAATAGTTCTCTTAATAGAAGGAGTTAGTTTTACAAGCGTGGAGTCCTTTCATGTTATTCCCCATCCTGCAGTACATGAAACTGGGTATGTTATGGTGCATTTAACAACATAAACCATATAGATTAAACTGCACTTTTAAGAAAATAAAAAGGAAAGGAACATTTTAAAATCTACTGCAAGGCATTTATGTAACCTGAATGCTTCGTGTTTAATATGGATGGCAGAAATGGACGAGGAGAGTCAGAACACTGGTGGATTTATTTAAAATTAAAAGTCCAACATAAAAAGGTCATCTTCTTCTACCTCATGTGAATGATGAAAAAGACCTTTATGATTTACTGTCCAGCAAAACTTTTACTGGAGAAAAATTCATTGATAGAAAGAAGTGGGAAAGGGAGGCAGAATTATTTTTATAACTGATAATTTCTTTTCCTAGCATATAAACAAAATAATTCTGCAAAAACAAGCAGGAAACAAGACTAGCACAATGGCTGCACATAGCCCACATTCATGTTTGTTTAGTCTGCAAAAGAGTAGAATGGGGGAATTTGACAGCAGTCTTTAACTACCTGAAAGGGGATTCCGGGGAGGAGGGAGCTAGGCTGTTCTCAATGGTAGTAGATGACAGAACAAGGAGCAATGGTCTCAAGTTGCAGTGGGGGAGGTCTAGATTGGACATTAGGAAAAACAATTTCCCTAGGAGGGTTGTGAAGCACTGGAATGGGTTACCTAGGGAGCTGATGGAATCTCCATCTTTAGAGGTTTTTAAGCTGTGGCTTGACAAAGCCTGGCTGGGATGATTTAGCTGAGGTTAGTCCTGCTTTGAGCAGGGGGTTGGACTAAATGACCTGTGAGGTCCCTTCCAACTCTAATCTTGTATGATTCTATGACTTAATTATTCCAGTCCCCATGAGCAGCAGTAGCTGTGTTGGTGGGAGATGCTCTCCTGCTGACACAGTGCTGTCCACACCAGTGCTTAGGTCAATGTAAATTATGTCGCTCGGGGGAATGGCTCATTCACACCCCCGAGCAAAATAACTTATATCTACGTAAGGGGTAGTGTGTACCTAGCCTAAGTGCTTTTACCTGAAAGGGATGAGATTACTCCTGTACTTAAAGTTAAGCACATACTTATACAGACAGATGTTCAGAAATGTTTTGTGTTTTTTTTCCCCACAGAAAGTTTTGCCTTTTCATTGAAAAATAAAAAACAACAACAAATGTTCCTTAGGCAACCAAAACTATTCACCTGAAAACTGACAAAAGCTGAAATATTTAGGTAAAATAAATAATTGAGAGTTTGGCCAAAAATTTCTGGGTTTTAGGATTTTGATTTTCTGATGCATAATCAAAAAATTTTGAGGAAAGCAACACTTTAAACAAAATTGTTTGTTCCATAAAAATTTTCCATTGAATAAAGTTTTGATAGAAAACTTTTGACCAGCTCTAATTAAGTGCTTTCCTTTATTATGGCATGTAATGACACTTTTTCCTGATATATCAACAGACTGATGTTTATCTTTGCATTTTATGATTTTGTTGCATATATGATCACTGTTCTGTTTCCCACATAGTGTTATGTTCTGTATTTGGGTATTTTTTAAAAGGAATATCTTGTTAGAAATATTTTATCACTTCAAGTCAGCAGTGGCGACTGCAGTGCGTACACAAAGGGAGCAGGTTTGTTGATAATAGAAAGTCATTTTCACAGACAGTTTTCAGATCTGCACTTTAAAGGAGTTTTAGTCAGGAGGTTAATATTGACAGTAATAAATGATGATTTCTAAATTCTTATTTGCTTATAGTACAGTTCTTTTGCAAAACAATTTAGGGACAGGACTTAGAAAATTTTGGTGAAGGTGAACAGAACTTTAGTGCTAATTTATGATATATAAAGATAGCATTATGCTTATTTTTAAATGGTTTTTTCCTGTTATGTCAAGTTCCTGCAGCAAACAGAGGAATCTGAAGATCTAACATTTCTAATGTAAAAAATCAGCAGGAAAAACATTTTTAAAAGTCAATGGCAGTTTTATACATAGGAAAGGAGCAGTAATGGGAGGTGGGAACAAATGTTGGCTGAAGTTCACATTTAATTTCTATATTTAAAAAATAGAATAAATTAATCATAAAAGTTTAACTTTGTTGTGTTGGGGCGATGTGGGCTGTAGGTGTTTGTGTTTGTGGTGGTCTAACCTTCCTTTCTCCCACGTACAGCTTGCGCTTTGAAGGTGCAAACCAGTTTATATAATTCAAAGTAACAAACAAGATATGATTCTCAGGCTAGGGTAGGACAGGATGTTTACGATACCACCACTTTGCTAAGTTTTAAAAATAACCAAAGAACAGTAATAATGGTGATATAAGTATGTAGCTAGGAGGCCTTTCCTTTCTGTGTATTGCACCATTTCATTGTTAAGAACTCTGCTGAAACAGACATTGTGAGAGGTAGGGTTCTTACACACAGCTTCTTAGAACACACATACCATGCTCTTTAAGACAGACTGTCTAGCTGCTCTCTCTCGTTTTATTTCCTTTCCTGTAGTGTATCTCTTTGCTTTTTGTGTAATAAAGATAAAAAAAATCTGGGGATGCAGATGGGATCTAAAACCATAAGTCCAGAGAAAGTGAAGCAACAAGGACTATGGATCCTGGTAAAAGCCTAGCGAAGTCAGTGGTAGAATTTCCAGTCCTTTTCCTCCAATGGGATTTGGATCAGGTCCTAAGAGAAGAAATGAGAAAAGTGAAGAGTCAGATTTTCAAAGGTATTTAGGCCCTAAAGATACAGATAGCACCTTGTGGGATTTTCCAAAGCACCTAAACAGATTAGACACAGGTCACTGAAATCACGATATTGCAACAGCAAAGGCCACAGGAGTTTGTAATATAGGCCCCAATTTGGCACAGTACTTAAGTGTTTGAGCTTAGCTTTACATACTTTACATACAATCTTAAATTCCATTCAAGTCAATGGAAAGAGTCCCTTTGACTTCATGATAAGTGCTTTACTGAACTAGGGGTCTAAATGTTGTCGCATATCCTTTGGATAACATTGTTACCCCAGAAAGATATAGAGGAACTTGTTAGAGATTTTGGTAAAGATTCTGAATTCCTGAGGGCCATCCTCTCTCTCTTTCTCTCTCTTTCCTTCTCTCCCGAGCTCCTTCCCCAGATCTTCAGTTAGAGCAAACAGCAGTGGGTGGATAAAAAAATGGTAAGATCTAAGGGCATGTTTATAAATACAGCCTTGCAGTGGCGCATCATTCAGACGCTCTATGCCAATGGGAGAGAACTTTCCCATTGGCATAATAAAATCACCTCTGCAAATGGCAGAAGCTATGATTGCAGGAGAGCTGACATAATGCTGTGCACGAGTGCTTATGTCAGTGTAACTTATGTTGTTTGGAAGGGGTAGTTTATTTCCAACCCTGAGCGACATAAGTTATGCCAACATAAGCTGTGGTGTAGATATAGCCTTAGAAATTCTCCAAAGGAGTTCAGAATAAAAGCTTTAATTCCAAAATTAAACAACACATCTCCCCTCAAATATTCCAAGGGACTAGGTCTTGTGGAGGACAGACGTGTTAAACAACTGTAGAGAGTCTAGCCTAGACCATTTTGAAGATATTTCAAAAACTAAAAAAAAAAAACAACCCACCATCAGAATGCGAGAAACATCTGTGTTGTAAATTCCATGGGTGAAATCCTGGCCCTACTGAAGTGAATGACAAAACTTCCATTCACTTCTGTGGGGCTTAAGATTCACGTCATATTTCTAAAACGTCTTGATTCATGTGAAAATTTGTACACATCCAAAAACTGCAACAACTCCTTGTGGCTAGAGACTGTGAGTGATAAATGTCAGGCAGATTGATTTTGATCTGAATAATTTGGAAGGGGGCTCCGAACCTGGTGTGTGAAGTCTCCCACAGGGCAGACAAACTATACATGGACCCTACCCCAAAGAGCTCTCACACAAGATGCACCAAAGGGGGAAAAATATGTCAGGAAAGCAGGGTCCTGTGTTCCCTCCTTTGCAGACTTTCTGGGTACCTCTGACTACCTGTTCTTTCCTCCTGCCTTGTTTTTGGTGGGAGATCAGATAATCCATCTTTAAATGGGATCCACTGAGCCAGGGGCCCAGGATAGAGCAGTTTGTCCTTCCCCATTGCCAGGGTTCTCTAAATCAGACAGTGAGCTGTGCTGCCTCAGTGTTTTTACCTGTTCTGTTCAACAAACCCCTCAGCCTTCTTAACAGAGCTAGGAAGCTTTCATTTATTGCCCATAGCTCCTACCTCCTATTGGGAATGAGTCTAAGCCACCAAATTTAGATGTGGATTCAAATGTCACCGAAGGTGCCAATGTCCTTGGAGTGTGAGGAAGCTACTACCCTGGCTCTAATGTTAGTGACCATTTATCAGAGGGTTAGAAACTCTAGAGAAAAGCCTGTTCAGTTCCTAAGAGGGAGGTACAGGTCTGTACTTGGCCTGCTGCCCTGCCATGAGGGATGCACAAAGATCACGGAGTATAGTTGAGAGAATCACAACCGAAACCAGCCATTCCATACTCTGGTGAGGCATGAGGGGAAGCTGCCCCTGGACATGGCCTGCTTTTAAAATGCACATGGAAATGGAAGAGGTGTGATGCCATAGCCAACGGGTGATGCAGACACTGATCAGAAGTGGGGCAGGAGGGGGCGTGAGAGGGTTTGGGCAGGTGGAGCAGGCTGAGGCTATGTTAGGAGTGCAGCAGAGTTTTGGAGAACAAGTTGGGGAGGGCACAAATGTCACTCATGCATGAGATTCTGCTAGGAAGTGTGAAGGTATAAGGGGACTGGATCAAGCGCATTCTCCCATGAAGGCATGTGTGGCAGTAGGTCCCTGCTCCTCACCCCCACTGCTTCCACCCTCTTTCCCCATTGTATCCTACCTTACTGATAACTGTGGTGCTCCCCCAGCTTTCTCTGTACTGGACCCTATTGCTCCAACTCCTGCCCACCCCCTGAACTATGAACGCACTGGCATCCACTATATATTGAAGAGGAGACACCCAATTCAAGACTGGCCCTATTGTGACTCTTGGCTTGAGCTCCATCCCTGGGGTGCATAAAAGTGTTTCCTTGGCTCACCCGTACCTGTGCTGGAATTTTTATTCAGGCTGCAAAACTTTGTGTTTTCCTTGATTCCCCTTTTGACTAAAGATTCAATGCCCAGCCTTCCAGAGCAGGGCTGAGAAAGCTCCCATGATACATCCTCAAGGCCCTATGAGGTCTCTGGCAAAAGCAGAGGAGATCAGCAGTCACATTCCTGTCATGGCTCAGAGAAAAAACAAGCCAATTTTTTTCTTAAACCCACTCAGGTCTTCTCTAGCCATTGTAAAAAAAAAAAATCAGCATCTGCTTGTATTCTCTCTGTATATCATATCCCACAATCAAAATGTCAGTCATCTCCCTATACCTAAACTGTGGTGTGTGGGTGTACCACACGGGCAATGCGCACCGGGTGATAGGTGATTTCCTGAGAAATATTTTCTGCCTTGCAAAAGGTACAATTAGAGCCACTCTAAATGTCTGCATCTGCAAACTAACTTCTGTGAAGGAACCAAAGGACAGTCAGCTTGGTTTAGTTTTACCCCTCTAATCTCTTTTATGTATTTGCCCAGGGCAGGGAGTGATGGTGGAACCTTATTTGCACCCTAAGCAACACGTGATGTTGTATGAATGATTCAGATATAAATTCAGATTAGCGGCAACTAAAGAGAGAACCATCCATGGAATGGGAAGGGCCGTTCTTGTTTCCCATCCTGACACAAGACTCCTTTTGATGCAGTGCTGAGGAGACCATACGCTGCTGAGCAGTAACACAGATACAGAACACAGATTTTTGACTCTACAAGCCTGAGTCCCCACTGCCTGGCACCATCTCATATAGTCATTTGCTAAACAAAGCGAGTGCAAAGTGAATGTAAAATACTGAGAGTCTATAGCTGATTGGAGAACTGACTGGATTCTGACATCACAGGCACCATGGAAAGGAAACTTGGGCAGTTGAAAATAGCTGGGATTTTTATTCAGATGGTTCAAATCTCAGGGCCTGATTCCTCACTGCTTCATTCCAGTTTTGTACCAGTGCCACTTCCCTGGCATCACTGAATGTCACAGCCTGGTCTTTGCACAATTAAAATTGGTTTGTTCTAATAAGCTAGGCCAGGCACATTTCACTGGCAGCGACAGGAAAGAGTGTGACCAGATAGAGATGCTTTCTTTACTTCTTTCAGTGATATTTATATAGCGGCCAAAGCTTTAAAGTTTGCTAAAGCCACAGCGCTATTTGCTGACCATTCATGCACAAACAGACTAGGTACATCAGTCCTTATTTGTGCCTCTTCTCTTCACCCTGCAGTCATATGATGCCCATTAGAGCGTCTGCTGCCAGGGTTTTGACATGAACCACCTCAGGCTCCCCTGTCCTCAATGTGCCAGAACATCAGCCACTATCAGGCTCCCCCTCCTGTCATACATGACATATGTCTCCATCATGGTCTCCCCTTTAAAATCAGCTGTTGCACAGCAGGGACCCTGACTCCTGCCTCAGCAATAAGATGATCTCCAGGCTCCTCTACAACCCTACATGGACAGATGCTCTGGTGCTGGGGACACCCGAGGCCTGGCTCAATCCCCCAAATTATCATCCTTGCCTTGTCAGGCCTCTCTGTGTCCTGCAGGGGAGGATGCTTTAGCGTTGCAGTTGCTTCCACTGCTGCTGCGGGGAAGACTTTGAGAACCGCTTCCATCCACTCGGCTGATGCCATTGCTGGGCTCCCACATAGCCCTGCTGGGAGCAGTTCTGGATGATCTCCTGTCATGCCTGCTGCTGCCACTGAGGAACTTTATGACCCAGCTCAAAGCCAGAAGCTGAGACGCTGTGGCCTCCTATATATCGCTGCAGGGATGGATGCTGTTCTGCTGCCACTGTTGTGGAGAGAGGAGGTCTGGCGTTCACACTGAGCATTAAAATCCTTGTGGGTTGATGCATAACTCTGTAGGTAGTGACACGTGGCTGCCTCTACTGCTCCCAGGGCCAATTCCGTCCCTGGAATTAAGATACTGGTAGCTACTGGAGGTTTCTATAGAGACTTTCAAGGGGGGTGCTAGGCACACAGCCCCCTCTACTGCATTTCAGTCTCTGGCTCCCAATCAGCCACTAGGTCCAGTAAAGCGATTATGTTATTTAAAACTTTATGCTCTTTACCAAAAAGGTTCTCCTGACTCCAAAGAGTCAGTCACAGAACCAGATCAATATAAGTTTGGATCTTATTCAAAATAACATGCCATCAGCCTGGCCTTTAGTAACTGAGACTAAAGGTTTATTATAAGAGGAAAGAAACAGACTATAAGAGAAATGTTAAATGATTAAAGCAATCACATACATACAAATGACTGGAACGTCCATCTATATCAGTTTTTCATTAGAACTATGGAGTTTGCAGGCTTGTACAGTCCCTCTGATGTACATCCAGTACCTGGATGGGTCTCAGTCCTCTGTTTCACAGCTTCAGTTGCAGATGAGTTGATCCAGAGGTAGATGAAGACTAAAGACAAAATGGATGTGGTACAACTGCCTTCTATGTCCCTTGGCCTTTGCCATGCTGCTTATGGAAATTTACAGAAATAAGATGGAGTCCAGGATAACATGGTAAATCCTGGTGACTCATAAGATGTGATCTCTGGGTCCTTTCCCTGGGCTTCTTGTACCTTTGTGTTCCCTAAATGGGCCGTCAAGCAGCTAGTGCTGCAGACCGTCCTGTCTGGGGTGTTGCTCAGAAACACAGCACAAGCTGAAATGCAGATACATCAAACATATCCATAACTGTCAATACACGTATGACACATACACAATATCATCATACTTAGCAAATTATAACCTTTTTAATGATATCTGACATGGCCTATCTCAAATGAATTATTGTAATTTTCACATATTGATGTTAAATAATATCATAAATGGTCCTCCTAATACAGCCAGTGACACGGTCACAAGGAAATGATCATAGCCAATCTGCTGTGTAGTTGCCCACAGAAGTCATCAAAAGACCTGCCCCTGCTCCCTTCCTATGTGCACTTACTGTCTGTAGTTGCCTGGCAGTAAAGCTCATACTCTATGGACCGAGAGATGAAGGATGAGGCTCGTTGTGGTTACACAACTTCACAAGTCAAAGGAAGAAAAAGAAGCTCCTACACAGGTAGGATTAAGACACCTATGTGTGTGTGTTTGATATAAAATACAGATATGGAGTTACTTCCTGTGCTGTCTGGCTCTCTCTTTCCTTATCTTTCTCTGCACAGAATCAGACTTTCCACTCTGTGTAGGAGGTACAACTGAGACTAGAATTTGGCTCTCTCTTGATAAGGGTTTTGTTTAGTTTTGCTACATGCCGATGCAGTGAAAGGCACAGGTGAGGCACTCTGCTGTCTGATTCTGCTCTCACTTCCCGGCATAATCCAGGAGTAATTTCACTGATGCCAATGTAGATGCACTGCTGCAAGTGAGATCCCAGTCAAGTGTCAAAACTCAAGCTGCTAAATATGAATTCAATGGGAAATATAAATCCTAATGGAAATAGCTTCATTTCTTTTTAATAGACTTCTAGGGGACAAGTTCAATTTCAAGCTTAAAGGATATATTTCTGTACACTACCAGTATTATCTAAGCAACTATACTGGGTGTTTGCTTCTATGGTTTGGATCTGTATAAAGTTGAGAGAGAAAACGTAGGCCCAGATCCTCAAAGATATTTAGGTACCTAACTCTCACCTAAATATATTCAAAGATATGGGACATGCAGCCTAATGGAGGCCTGATCTGCAGCTGGTATAAATCAATGTAGCTCCAGTGTTTTCTCCAGTAACTTACATCAGCTGAAGATCCAGCACAGTGAATAAATCCTCACAACACTCCTGTGAAGAAGAAAATATTTCATGATTTGCCCAAGGTCACACAGGAAACCTGTGGCAGCTACATGAATAGAACTCACATCTTCCAAGTCCCTGTCCAACATCTTAACTACAAGATCTTCCTTCTTCCCATCAGTTATCCTCTAACTTTTTTTCTCAATGTTTTATGTGATCTTGATCTCCCACCTTGCCAATCCATCACAGTTGGGAAGAAAGGTGCTAGTCTTCTAACATGGCAAAAAACTATCCCTTCTTACAAGACAGCACCGTACCTCAATGTAATGAACTGCCATGCCAGCCGCAGTCAGCCAGTGAAACTGAGCAGAAAGGCACCTAATTTAACATCTTCTTTGATGGACAACAACCCAACCCCCACGCTGCTTGTCACTTAACAAGACGTTTACTGTCTTCTCTGAAGGGCAGCACCTCTAGCAATGTATCAGGTCCAAAAAGTGACCTTGTAGCCAGGCTTGTCGACTCCTTTTTACCGATGGGCACCACTCAGCTAGTCACTTCTATTCATATCTAAACTATTCAGCTACTGACACGTGTTGGAACAGAGTTAACCTACAGCAGCTTCTCCCTGCTGAAACCAAACTCTTTCGTTTCTTGTTGCCAGGTTCCTGCTCTCAGCTGGCAGGCTGGGGCATTCTTGCTCTAATTCTAGGGACCAAGGCACTGCTGCAGGGACTTGCAATCGTTTTAGCGCTGCGAGGTAAGTGGCACTGCCCAAATGGCACAGTCAGTCAGTGTTGTATTGCCATTAGCATTTCGTTCTCATGCTGGGCAATTTCAAATGAGTCATTAATCTGGTATCACTTTGATCTGAGACTAAGAGCAGCCCCTGGTGGGTTATTTGTTCGATGGGCCTGATTCTCCTCTCACATACTGTACTGTAAATCAGGAGTAACTCCAGTGAAGTCAGTGGAGTTTCACAGTTGTAGTGAGAAGAATCACATAATGAATAGCTCATTCTTCCCCAGTGGCCATGCTTTCCGTAATGAGATGGTGCAGAGCTAGCCTGTCCCTGCTAGGCCTCATTTAGCAAGATGTTATCAGTCTAGTTGTAAGAACATCCGACTGGCACCTCTTGGGTCATTGAATCCAAAAGCAATGTACACTCCCATTACTGAAATACACAAGTGCCTCTCCAATAATAATGAATCAATCCTCACCGCCACCTGTCAGGTAAGGAAAGTCTCTTTTACAGACAGAGAATATAAACACTCATCTAAAGTCACAATGAAAGGCTGAGGGAGAGCAGGGAATCTCCTAGCCCACTGCCTAAGCCGTAAAACCATCTTTCCCCTCATTTTATGTAACTGAAGTCCCTGTTAACCATCACTTTCCCTTCCTTTTTGTGTGTAAGCCTTGAAGGAGTGTTGTGAAATGTCTGTGAAGACAGAGGAGTCATTAAGGCATGAGACAAACCACACTTCCATGGAAGATACCCATGGAGCTCACTCGTTGGAACTGAGCAGACTGAAAGAGAATCTGTGTGGAAATAAACATGGTGAGAAGATAATTTATTGCTGCAACAAAATGTTTGTTTTTGATATCTCAGGGTCACATCATGGTCCAGTGGAAGTCAGCAGCAAGATTCCCTTAAATGTCAGTGGGAGCAGCGGCAGGCAGTGTAGCAGAATTCGCTCACCGTGCAGCCGTAGAGAGCAGTGTAATCATAATATTAGCCTATGGTCACATCCACATTGTAAATTAAGGGAGAGCGCAAAGCCTCAAGCTGGGCACCGAAATTTTTGAAAATTTGGGCCTATGGGACTTCCCCAAAAGACAGCAAGTTGCTAGCAGAGTTCAGATCAGCATCAAGCTATCCGGATGCTCGGTTTTCTTTCTTAACTACAAGACGTCAAAACTTTGCATTCTGTGAGTGTAAAAAATCTATAATATTGAGAATTTTCCCAGTTATAAACTTTTTAAAAAATGTACTGATGTAAGAGAATAGTAAGAGGACCAAAATTATGTTAATTCTCTTGCAGTAACAGAGTGTGAGCTCTGCCCTTCTGAGTGGCTGCTGCACAGAGGAAGATGTTACTACTTCTCAGAGGAGAAGAAAATCTGGGAGGCCAGTAAAGATTATTGTGCAGACAGGAGGTCCAGCCTCCTGATTTTTGAAAGTGAGGCAGAAATGGTGAGTACTGAAGCATTGCCCTATTCTTCAAAGAGGAGCCAAACAGACACCACACTCCGGGATTTCAGCAAGAAACTTGCACATTCAAGTTATCCTCTCACCCCCAGGGATTTTTCAATACCCAATATGAAGATGCTAGTTTTCGCTGGATTGGATTAAATTTCAAAGAGGAAGGCGGATGGATGTGGCTTGATGACCCCCAATTACAAGGCTACAGGTCTGTTGGTTTTCTTTCTTATGCATGAAGTTCAATTAGTCGTAAGGCAATTAGTTTGCTTATTGCGTAATTTGCTGCTCCCCTGCACCATTCCCTTCACCCAGATACCTCAGCCTAAGCAGCCTTGTGAGTGCTGAGGCAGGCTGAGCGTCATCTTTCTTTGCTTGAAAAGTATCAAACCCTACAGAGCTCGTACACACTCTTCCCTGGTCATGTCGTGTATCCCTGAGAGAAAAAGCACTCCACGCCCTCTGTTAGCCTTTTGATACAGCCTTTCTGGTCAGTATTAGCCTCTGATTCACATTAACCCCACTGATTTTTCCCACTCCACATTGCTGCCTCCCTCAGATTTCTCCTCACTCTCACACTCACTTTCCATCCCCCCACTAATGCCTCCTCACACTTACTCTACACTTACATTTACCTTCTTCCACTGGCCAGCATCCTTCGAACACTTTCCCTCTTGACTACACCCCACTCATAGTGCTGCCAACCTCAAATGTTCAAAAATCATGAGTCAGGCTCACCAAAAATCATTAGATTGGCTTTAAAATCACGAGATTATATCAGTATAATAGATTTAGTGTTCTTTTCATTTGCCCTCTGTTCTTTGAGCCTTTAGGAAGCATCGGGGTCACATTTTGAAGTTTTTTCCACAGTTGCTTTTTCTTTATGAATGAAGGATGAAATCAACACTTAGCACTTGACTCCAGGAGCTGGAGCTTTAAGGAAAACAATGCTTATCATGAAAATCATGACAAAATCAAGAGTTGCCATCACCGCACTCACCTCATTAACTTTCCATTCTCTCTTCATGTACCACTCAGCCCCACTCACTTTTTCTTTACCTTGCATCTCTACACCTTTTGCATATCAATTTCCCCTCCTTTACCATTACCCCTGTCATTTTCTGCTTCTTTCCTGTACTCACTGAACTTCACAGTTCGCATACCCAGCTACCATCCCACTAACTCACCTGTCTCTCTTCTTCTCTGTAAAGCATTTCTGAGTAAAACATTAAATCTCTCTCACACTCTTCTCTTTTCCATAAAATCTACTGATGCTTTATTTGAAGGATGTGGTATAAATATATATGTACTGAACTGCAGCTAACATAACAAGATTATAGGAAACAGTAGAAGCTGCTTCCTGGGCTGGGTTACCACACCTCTGACAAACGTCTGGTGCTCTAGGAGGAGCAAGGGCTCATTTGTGGGCAGAGATATCACTTGTGTGTGTGTCAGGAAAGCAGAAGGAGCCTTAATGCTGATGGGCAGAAATGTTTCTGGTCTTGCTGGTCCTTGCTGAGAGCAAATGGAGGCTTTGTATCTCTGTTTTGATTGATCTTTGCTGAAGGAATCCTAAACTCTTAAGTTGCTCCAGGCAGCGTCTCTGTGATTTGCTCACTCTGGCTAAAGCTTTCTTGTTTCCTCTGCAATTGGCAGCAGCTTCATTCCATCCTGTGGGAATGAAAACATCAGTGTTTGGTAAAAAGGTTTCTGATTTTGAAATTTCATCAAAACCTCAACTTTGGGCCCAGGGGAGAGGGGGAGGGCTTAGGGGGAAATTCTGACAAACTCTAGTCAGTAGGCATCCATCAAGCCAGGGCTGCTACTATTTTAGGGCCAGACTCTGATGCTCTCTGATGCTCGCTTTCTTTCTTTCTTTCTTTCTTTCTTTCTTTCTTTCTTTCTTTCTTTCTTTCTTTCTTTCTTTCTTTCTTTC
>ML675730.1:313882-389933 GCA_007922155.1 Mesoclemmys tuberculata | reverse complement strand
TTCTTTCTTTCTTTCTTTCTTTCTTTCTTTCTTTCTTTCTTTCTTTCATATAATATTACATAACACCTTACTCCACAAGTAGTCTCACTGAAATCAATAGGGCTACCTGGGGAGCTAAGTACTATTCAGAATCTGACCCTTAGAGGGGCACCAGCACACAGCATATTTTTTATTGGCGTGTGGATCTCAGACAGTAGTTTTCTGATGCTCCTCTAGACTGATGCAAATCACTACACTAATGTCAGTGTAACATAAAGCCTGTGTGAAAAGAGAATCAGGCCCATACCCTGGCTGAGGCTCATTGATTTGTTTCTTATGCTTGCACATGTTGGGTGAATGGAGTCTTCCCTCCGTGTCCATCTCGTGGAAATGTTACTGTAGTAGCACACAAATTGAGGTACCTACAGCTGAAGGCTCCGGCCTCACTTTCCCCACAGGGAAAGCTCAGTATTTCCAGTCTCTGGAGTATGTTTTAGCTAATGAGTTTGGAATTAGCGGTTTGATGTAGTTCTAGCTAATTCTCCTGTTTCTAATGTTATCTTTGGGAGGGAGAACTCCTGGATATGTTCTCCAGGGCATCTGGGCTCGTTGGTTACTATTTGCATCCTTGGTATCCATTTAAATATGGGAAGATGTGCCCTAACTGTATCAAAATCCAAGCCTGCCTCAAAAACTTCCTGCTTCCTTCAGCCAGATTAAAAGTTAGGTAGAGATGGTCCAAAATCAGAACTCTGTATCCCAGCACACCTGAGCTTTGATGATTTGGAGGAAACGGAACCCAGATCTGAAACCTGTTGATCTTGGGTTTGATCTTGTAAATCCAAAAGCAGAATGGGGCCTCCTTGTCCCATTTCTAAAGTTATTAACTCAACTTTGATTATTTTCTTTCCAGTTTTACCATGAAAGGCCGGAAAGAAGGAGGGGGCTGTGCTGCTTTCAAGAAGCAGGAGATCCATGCAGATAGTTGTCATTCATCATACAAGTGGATCTGTAAGAAAAAGGCAATTCTGCTGGATTTCTGAAACACTGCAGGAGGACCGACTGCGTACACAGGCCTTGTCACACTAAATGTTAAAATAGATTGCTTCCCAACAGAAAGCACTATAGTATGCTTATGTCTAAGGTAACATCTAAGAATGTAGAGAACTTTTCTTTCAGGAAATGCTTGATGGGAGAGGACAGTACATGTAGAGGAAGGGATAAAACCTGAATGTTGCACCATCTTCGTTCTCTCTTTTATGCCCAAACACTGAGTAATGAGTTGGTAATGAGTTAGTGAACTGGTTACTTTGTGTCCACATACCACATGGCTAGTAACCATTGCATCTGTGTGCCACCCATGCCAGTGGCCTACGTTGGTACATCTCTGTAACCCACTTACCTCAGTTTTATTCAGTGCAGGTGGGACCCAAATTGTTCCTACCTACCCCCAGTTTGACTGCTCCTTCTTCCTCCCAGTTCTCTGTGCAACAGAACATCCCAGAGTGCATTGTGCTCCAGCTACTCTATTCTATACTGCTTCAGCACAGGACACTGACTAGATTTTCCCAAATGCCCTGTTACAAACATATGGCTTGTTCCAATGCCCACTAAAATCAATGCAAACACTGCTACTGACTTCATTGGGTATTGGATCAGGCCTTTAGTTTAGGAGCTTAGCAGGAGTTTCAGGAAAGCCTATGTGTACTCTGTGACCCATCCGTGCCTAGAGCAGCCACCTGAAAATGCCAAGGTCAGAGCAGGCTGCTAAATGAGAGCAGATTCTCCTGGCACTGGTGGATGACACTGAGGTCAGACTTCCCAAGCAGCCACAAACAGTGCTTCCGATTCCCCACACTGGTTATTAAGAAGCTAAAACAAAATATACACAGCCCCCTTTACTGTATTTCAGTCTCCGGTTCCCAATCAGCCACTAGGTCCAGGAAAGAGATCAGTTATTTAAAACTCTGTGCTCTTTACCAAAAAGGTTATCCTGATCCCAAAGGGTCAGCCACATTACCAGATCAATATAAGTTTGGATCTTGCCCAAAATACCATGCATGCAGCCAATCCTTTAGTAACTAAAACTAAAGGTTTATTATAGAAGGAAAGAAACTACGGCTATGTCTTCACTGATGGGAGCAAATTCGCCGCCGTCAGATCGATTTCTCTGGGTCGACTGAACAATCAGTCGATCCAGAAATCGACATATTAAGACCACCTTCTCAAGTGGCGTTGCACTGCATCGACGGAAACGCGGTTCCCGTCGATGCAATGCAATGAAGATGGCGCGCAGAACAGAAGCAGGGAAGTCGATGGGAGTTATGCAACTTTTTTGCGTAGCTTGCATAACTCCCGTGGACTGCTGCCGAATCTCAGAGGTAAGTGTAGACAGAGCCTAACTATAGGAGAAGTGTTAAATGATTAAAGCAATCAGATACATACAAATGATTTGAAAGTCCATATATACCAGATTTCCAGTAGAACTGTGGAGTTTGCAGACTTGTACAGTCACTCTGGTGTACGCCTAGTACCTGGCTGGGTCTCAGCCCTTTGATCCACAGCAGAGTTGTAGATGAGTTGATCCAGAGGTAGATGATGACTAAAGAAAGATGAAGACAAAATGGATGTGGTTCATCTGCCTTTTATGTCCTTTGGCCCTTGCCATGCTGCTTGTGAAAATGTCCACAAATAGGATGGAGTCCAGGGTCACATGACTAAGTTCTGGTGACTCATCAGATGTAGCCCCAGCTTCTCTCCCCAGGCCCATTGTACCTGTGAGTTTCCTTAATGGGCCATTCAGCAGCTTACTGCCCCTTCCATCCTGTCTGGGGAGTCACCCAGAAACACAGCACTAGTTGAAATACAAATACTTCAAATATATCCATAACTTCAAATGCAAAGATGACATATACACATAAACAATATCATCATCTTTAGCAAACTATAACCTTTCTAACGGTACCTGACACGGCCTAGCTCAGATGAATTATTGTAATTTTGAAATATTGACGTTAAATCCAGCCAGGGTCACGTACTCCTTGTGTCACATTTATACCAGTGCAAAGGAGTGTGAAATGCTACCCAAGTGAAATGGCTGGAGGTCTCCCCACTCACTTTCCACTGCCATAAACAGCAGAAGGTGCAGGGTAAAGGGAAATTGGGCCATGGGCTCTCCTGGTACTCACTCACTGCTGTAGGGCACCAGTTCCTAGATCAGAAGAAATGCCTGAATCTGTCTGCAGACAGCCTGCCTCTAACAGGTGGGACCTGCTCCATTCAGTTTGTTGACCCTTGGCCCAACCAGTTAGCCAATATGTGGGGCCCTGCAGGTTTGTTTCTGTTAGAAGGAGGAAATGATGATTGAGACAGGTGTATTCTTTGATTCAATCCTGTTTGTTTTCAAGAACATACGCAACATCCTGTTTCCCTGAATGCAGTAGGAACAAACAATAGTTGGTAGTTTTCTTGAACACAGTTTCCAAGCCTGACTCTCCAATGAGTCCTGTGTTCCAAGGATCTCTGTCTCTCTGCTCCCTCTCAGTCCTACACTTACAACTGTTTCTCTCTCCGCGTGTGTCTACACAGCAAAGGTAAACCATGGCTGGTCCATCCAGGTCGACTTGGGCTCCCAGGGCTTGGGCTGCGGGGCTGTTTCATTGCTGTGAAGACTTCCAGGCTCAGGCTGTGCACAGGTTCTAGGACCCTGTGCGGTGGGAGGGTACCCGAGATCAGGCCCCGAGCCCTGAGAGCCTGCGTTGGCTGGCACGAGCCAGATGCGGGTTTTTCTTTGCTGTGTAGATGTTCTCTGCTGGCTTTCTCTCACTCAACACACCACACACCCACAGCTGCAACCAGTCAATGTTTGTGGCCCATGTTTGCAATCAGTTCCTATGGAGACCCCTTGGCTCACATGGGCTTATCTTTTCCTCAGGTCTTGCCATTGCCTTGGACAATGGCTTTTTTTGTTTAATCTAAGTCAGCAGTTCTCAAACTGTGGGGAGGTAGGGACCCCAAAGCGGGTCATGACCCTCTTTTAATGGGGTTGTCAGGGCTGGCATTAGACTTGCTGGGGCCTAGGGCTGAAGCCAAGCTGGAGGAATTCAGCCCTGGGCCGCATGGCTCAGGTTACAGCCCCCCACCCCAGGGCTGACACCCTTGGACTTCAGCATTGGCTCCCCCAATGGGTCGGCAGGGTTTGAGCTTTGTCCCCTCTCCTAGGGTCATGTAGTAACTTTTGTTGTCAGAAAGGTGTCATGGTGCAATGAAGTTTGAGAACCTCTGATCTATCTCTACACAAAGACATTTGGTTGTGCTTTCATTTAGTCTGAATATAGGGTGATTAGTACACACGTGAGGTCTATGATCCACGGTAGCCATTAACACCTTCATTGAGGGTTGACTACTAACTATTTCACTGCTGATCAGTTCAGCAGAAATCTCCAGCAAATTGGCCTTTCCCACAATCCCGAACCCACCCCCCAGGGGAGAATTTAATAATATAACAAAGATTAGAGGGGACTGCTGTGCTGTAGTGACTGCATTAACCGTGACTAAACTGAATTTCTCAGGTTCTTTTTGTATTTACACGAGTTTCCCATCAACTGTATGAGTTGTGGGGGAGGACTAATATCAGACTGTGGAGGTAGTTGGTGCTATCCTCTTTCGAGAGATGGCACCTCTGCCTTACACAGAATGCCAGTGCACCAAAGAGACTGTAGGGAGCATGTGTGTGAAAGGGCCACCTCTTGCATCATTAGTGCTTAGACTCTGCTGTAACAGGGCTCCAGCAGAATTCAGAGAAGCTTCCTGTAGCGCTTGCTACGTGTGAAAATGTTTCTAAAGGCAGAGAGAAGAAACAGAACAGAGAAGGGCTGACGTGTGAACTTGTTATCAATGGCGCTGCTACGGTCAGGCGTAGTGTGAAGCTGTGAGACCCATCTGTTGAATTCAGCTCTTCCCCTTTCTATTGCACATTCTAATTTTTTTTCTAAATACTTCACTGGTAGTTAATTTAAATATACCTTTTACCTCCGGCTTAACATGTGGTAACGTGGCCACGTTGTGTGGGGCCAGGTCAGCACATGGGAGAGGGTTTAATTTGTAACTGGAAAACGTCACAGAACAAATACCAACCATTCATATCACCAGCTGAAATGATCACAGGAGGATCAGTTGCCTACCATCTATTCTTGACAAGAGGACGGTAGGCACAACAGGCTACTAATATAGAGTGAAGAAAACAATTCTATTACAAATATTCAGATTTAGGAACACCCTGCTCAAAACGTTTAGCTTGATTTCTTTGCTCCTGTTGAAGGAAAGATTTCAGCAGGCTGGAATAATAAGGTACAGTATTATGCACTGGGCGTCATATGTATTCAGATGAATATTGCTCTGCACTAACAATATATAGCACCTTCCATGAAAGGGTCGCAGAATGCTTTACAGTGACTTTTGCCTCAAAACACTCCTGTGCGTTAGGTTTGCTGTGTGCCTGCATACTGTTCAGAGCGGGCGTTGTGCACTGCACCTCTACATTTCTAAGCAGTCTGCCTAGCTGTCTGCATCCCTCTATTCCTGATAGCAATTTCATTTTAAGAAAACGAACCACACCTGCTCTCTCATGGAGTTGCCTCAACGACGACTGACCTCAGCACCAAGGCCTTGTCCACACTGGTGGCGGCTAGGGTATGTGTAGCTGCTACACGCTGCAGGGAAAACCCGGCTGCGTTCACATTGCGGGGCATGGGCAGCGTGTGCACCCCTGCTTCAGAGAAGCTAGCCCCCTGCCCTGCCCCACCCCTTCCGCCCCAGGACCCGCCCCTACCCCTTCCACCACCACCCTCCTTACTCTTCACTGGTTGGTTCCCCAGCATAACCTCAAACCTTGGTCAGTGCCCAGCCCAGCCCTGAGTCTGGTCAATGTCCAGAGTAATCCTGGCTGGCCTGCTGGAGTCTGGAGCAGTTTGAATGAGCCCTGAACCAGCCCTGGCCAGCTGGGGCCAAGCCCTGAGCCCAGCTGTCCAGAGGAGCTCTGAACCCTGCCACAGCCCGGCTCTCCAGCCTCTATTAGCCACTGCACAGGAGGGATGGGAAGAGTCAGGGCCGCTACGGCCCAGGTGTCGACAGCAGGTCGACAGCAACCACGTGGGGCCTCCCATGGCCTATTACACTCATTGCCCATGCTGCAGGGTGAAGCTACATCCATGTATAGCTACATGTGTCAGTGAAAGGCTCTGGCAGGGGGGAGGCAGCAGGGAATCGCTCCAGTCACTCCCTGCTCCCCAAGCCTTTCCGTGTAGTCCAGAAAGGCGCTCACAGTGAGGAGGCTGTGGGACGCTAAAGATAGCAGTGTAGACGTGGGAAGCACTGCTTGGGCGTGTAATGGGGCATGTCGGCGCATACCCTAAATACTGGTGTGTCTTTCTTGCCTACGCAGTGCCTTGCTGCCTACACTGCTGTTAATATCTGTGCTGAGGGAGGGTGCAGGCTATGTGCCTACCACAGAATCATAGAAGATTAGGGTTGGAAGGGACCTCATGAGGTCATCTAGTCCAACCCCCTGCTCAAAACAGGACCAACCCCAACTAAATCAACCCAGCCAGGGCTTTGTCAAGCCACACCTATGTGCTGCTTAAGTGTAAACATGGCCTAAGAGTTTTCAATGCCCTAGTCAGATTGTCTTGCATAAAAGCAGAGAATATGGGCAAATTACAGAAATAAAAATAAGAAGTGAAATGCAAACTTTTGAAAATCTCCCCCTAAATATCACCCAGCCTTTTCAGTGACAGAACCAGACCAGAACCCAGCTTTCCTTGACTTCCAGTGCTGTATTCTTATCAGGAAATCCTGCTTCTTTTCAAATTGGCTCTGTTCCTACAAATCACTGTGGCATCCAGGTGGCATGCGGTGACAGTCTTCTCGCTCACATGAGGCAATGGTTTCACTGCATGCCGTGTGTATTGTGCCCCAAACCCACTCCTCAACCTTCGCTTCTCAGAATAGCCAGACCTGCTGTTAGGGTCTGATCCAATGCCCACTGATTCCAGTGGCAGTCTTTCCACTAACAGATCAGGCCGTTACCATGTCCCACCCTTTTGGTAGCCTAAGATGCCTACAGTGGGCAATGTTCGGAGCATGTCCATCTTTAAATACCCTATAACTATGAGTTTTTACATAAAACATTTATAGTACAGATATTTACAGCTTCACGGTGAATGTCAAGCTTCAAACAATAGAAAACTATAAAACAGAACATATTGTATATTGAAATCTTTTTATGGAGATGCTGTTCTCGCTAATAGAATTTGAAAATTTAGTTATAAGAAGGGACAGACATAAATAAACCATATCTGACTCATCTGCTAGCAAGTCATTTGTGTTCTGAGGTAGAGAACGTTTTGTGAGCTGTCTGTTTGGATGACATTTTGTATGTGACCTGTCTGATTATGTTTTATTTTCAATAATTAGCCTATTTCACCTTCAAAGGGAGAAGAACGATAGCATTTCATTGCTTCTCAGGGCTTCAACTCTAAGAAAAGGACTCCTGGGAATAGGCAGAATAATTTGGGTTCTCCCATTTCTTTTAAATCATATTACAGCTCTTTACGTATTGTATAATTAATTAGAACTGTTCAAAATGTCTTCAAGAAAACAAGAAACCAGGTGAAACATGCCTGGTTTTATATTTTATTCCCAAATAAAACTCACAATATTGGTCAAAGTGTTGTGACTTTCTTAAACAAATCTGATCTCTGACTTGGAATACAGCAGCAGAATCCTGGAAAATGTGAGTTTTCAACACACAACCAGGTGAATCACCGCTCATGTGTGGAGAGACACATCTCACTCCTGCTGGACCAGGGTATTTCTAGGCTGCACTGCTCCCTGATGATAGTGTGGCTTCAGTAGCAAAGCCAGCCCGCCTGAGCAGGCCTGCTTTGCCTTTCCCCTCAGAGACAGTTAACAGTGCAGTTGCCACAGTTATGGGTTACCACACAGCACTTCCTATGCAAGCCTACTTATTCTTAGGGTATGAACATTACAGAGGAAACATATTAAAAACAATAAAAGAACCTACACGCATACTAATACGCTTAGCAGAGATCTCCCCAACCCTCTCCAACATGGGCTCTGGCAGGTGAGTCCTTCAGCCCCACAAAGGGGTCTCTTTTATAGTCACACGTTCATAACAGCCTCAGCTGAGAATTAACACACTCATGGAAAGTTCAGTCCCTCTTTTATACAGTTTGGAGCTCTTTGAACTGGCGTTTTTGGGAGCAGGCAATCAGTAAATAATCGGTTTCTCTCCCCAACATGCAGCTTCAAAAGGATAAATTCAAAGTGGGTCATTTGAATTCTGCTCACCCCCAAGTATTTCCTAGGAAATCCACTTCATACCTATCATCTCCCAAAAGTCTTTAGAATTTCCTAGTATCTTCCCAAGATTGCATTAATCCTTCCTCCTCCTAAAAAAGTGCCATACCATCCCTAAAATAGTGCACAAGCATTTGCATTTTCAGTACAGTGGACCCCAAAGCTGTTAAGCATAATTCAATAAGGTCTAACTTAGTTCTGTGAGGTTTACCCAGGATATTGCAGGATACTGTCATATCTATCAGAAACAGCAAACACAGAAGACAAGTCTTGACATTTCTGATATTTGTAAGGCAAAAAAAAAAAGGTTGTAAAATTTCTCTCAGGCCTTCTTTTCCCTACTAAAGGAATAACAAAATGGCACAAGCCCAATTTTGTTTTCTGCTGTGGGCCCCTTTAAATTACTGCATTCCAGATTTTTCCTTCCCCAGGAATATTCCGGCCTGTTATTTTACCCCAAACACTTCAGGTGCTTCTGGTAGCACAGTTTTTTTTCCCTTCCCATGTTTTTAATGTGCCCCTTTCCCAGTCAAGCTCGATTTTTCTGCCCCCTCCCTCTCCCACACACTGGAACATGTTGCAGTTTCTTGCTGCATATGCTATTTAAAAGGGCTTCAGTCAGAAAGTAGATTTTTTTTTTAATGTGCTATTTTGACAAGATGACAGTGTCCCAGTCAGCAGAAGAAATATTACAGCCAACTATTCTGGGAGAGACTGGATCTGCCTCTGCCAGCCCTGATGCATGTCCCTCATAGCTCACGAAATCAAAATCAGGCAGGATGGTTTTAGACCTCTGAATCGTTGAGATATTGACCCTTTCCTTTGGAATGGGGTCAGTCCCTAGGATTTCTCCTCTGTTGTGACTCCCCAGCAGTAATGTTGCTTATCTCTGCACAGGGTGTGTCCTGCTCTGATATTCAGTCACAGTCCAACACCTACCAACTGCTGCAGCCTGATGGCGTATTTAGTCCAGGTGCCCCTTTATGGGCTTCAGATTGTACATTTTGGCCCCATTTAAACATAATTGTAACCAGCTCATGAGACCTAGCTACTGCAGACATGTCCATAATACAGAACCCAACCATTAGGGGGACACAGATTCCCTCTTCTCTGTAACTGTTAACCTTGTAGTAACTGGATTGGGTTGGTTTGCTTCGGGATTTGCTTGCTCATTTCTGGATTCCCCTGCCCTCCATGAACCCCCTTACCTGGAATTTGCAGCCAATAACAACTCATCCTGCTTCTTTTTTCCATTTCTCTTGCATTTTCTCATTTGTGGCTTTGCCAGCTAGTTTTTCACAGCGTCATTTGTTTTGAAAAGTATTTTTCTGAGGTCACATAAAACTTCAGTCTGCTTAAAGGTATTTTCAGAATTGGTGGTGTAACAGGGACACTTGCTGGCTAACTTGGGCCATGACAAGGTAACATACAAATAAGTCTAAAGCAGTGGTTCTCAACCTTTCTAATGCCGTGACCCCGCAATACAGTTCCTCATATTGCGGTGACCCCAAACCAAAAAATAATTTTGGTGGCTACTTCAAAACTGTAATTTTGCTACAGTTATGATTCGGAATGTAAATACCTGATATGCATTATGTATTCTCATTGCTACAAATCAAACATAATTTAAGCATAGTGATTAATCACAAAAACAATATTTAATTATATGTTGAGAAATATTTATTACTAATTCCAATAAATAACATTTCACCATGGCATAGCATAGGTTTAAATATAACAACAATTCCAAATAAATAACATTTCACCATGGCATAGCATGGGTTTAAATATAATAACAGTAATATAACAGTAAACAACAGTGCAATATTTTGCAACAGTATGCTGCCAAATTTAGTGAGATGGTTGTGGTTGCTTCTTGCTTACCAATTCAGAAATTCTTGGGGCGGTCTTTGCAAGGGCACAGCGAATATCATTTTCCACAACAAGTCTACTTCGGTATTTAGACTTGATTACCAGCAAGCTGGAAAACCCTGTTTCGCAAAGATATGTTGTTGGAAAAGGAAGAAGAAGGCGCAGCATAGTCTCAGACAGAATAGGATATAACTGTAAACACTTAATCCAGAATTTTGTCAGTGGCATCGTAGAGAAATCTGTTCTCGCTGCATCATTGTTAATTAGGTCAATGAACTCTTCTTGCGCTGTCTCCGGAACATCTTCAACTTTCACTGTGAATGGACTTCTGGCAAGTGCAAATGGGGTGTCAGGTAGATTAGGAAAGTATGATGAAATTTCGTCTGCAAGCATGTGCAAGTGTTCTTTCACAGAAGTTATCATCATAATTTTTTTGTCTGGCTCAATGTCATGTTCCTCAAAGAAGACAGATAATGTAGGAAACATGTACATTTTATTTTTATCCAATTTATTTTTCCAAAGCTGAAGTTTCATTTGGAATGATCTAATTTTTTCGGACAAATCGAGGCACGTTGCATTTGGTCCTTGCAGTGATAAATTTAAGTCATTCAAGATGACAAAGATGTCCACCAAGTAAGCTATTTTCTGCAGCTCAGTTTTATCGCTAAAAAGTGCTTCGAATTGCGGTCTTGCTTTCTGTTTAAAAAATGTTTTCAGTTCATCACGAAGCTCAAAGACACGTTTTAAAACTTTTCTCTTGATAACCATCTGACTTCAGTGTGAAATAACAGAGCATTGTTTGGCGCATCTAGCTCGTTGCACAGTTGCCAAAACAGCCGACTGTTTAAGGCGCTCGACTTAACAAAATTGACACATGTTATGACGCTTTTCATTACTTCTTGTAAATCTTGCGGCAGTGTCTTAGTCGCTAATATTTGGCGATGTATCATACAGTGTGTTCCGATTGCTTTTGGCGATTCATTTTGTACCAAATGTTGAAATCCTGAGCGACATCCTAGCATAGCAGGAGCACCATCTGTGCAAATACCGCAAACCTTTTCCCAGGAGATGTTATGCGCTTTTAGAAAAGAACCAACTGCGTCAAAAACATCATGTGCAGTTGTTGTTGTGTCAAGCGGTTTGCAAAAAAGAAACTCATCTTTAAAGTCGCCATCATTAATATACCTCGCGTAAACCAATAACTGTGCACAGTTTGCCACGTCTGTAGATTCATCAAGCTGGATACTGAATATTGGTAGTGGTGCAGATTTAATTTCCTGGATCACCTGATCAAGAATATCGGCAGACATGTCCTCTATTCTTCTGCGGACAGTGTCGTTAGATAAGGAAATTGCATTCGATTTCTGAACATATTCATTTCCAATTATCACTCGAACTATGTCTTTTGCAGCTGGCAACAGTAAATCCTCAGCAATGGTGTGAGGTTTCATAGCTCTGGCGATTCTGAGTGCCACCAAATATGACGCTTCAACAGCTGCTACATTGTGTTTGTGGTACTGGCCACCAGTGTCAAATCTAGATTTCTTGAGTCCATCAGCTTTGCTTCTAAAATAGTCGATATCCTTGCCAGCAAAGCTTGGGTGCTTGCTATCAAAATGGCGTTTTAGTTTGTTCGGCTTCATAGATTCAGCTGAGAGAACTTCACAACAAATAACACATTGTGGTTTCTCAATTCCTGCTGTAATTATTGAGGTAAAACCATACTGCAAGAAATCCTCAGTATATTTTCTTTTCCTAATATTCTTGTCTACACGATCCATTGTCATGAGACGGTTTGCTAAAGAAAAAATAAAAGATGGTCGCGTCTAAATAGTTTGTTAAAGTTTCCTATTATTTACTCTTCCCTGTGTTGTTTTCTATTACACACCTGTTACTATGACCAGGGGGCCGTATTCACATGCTTAACTAATGGATCTGTTTTTTTCCAGATTAGTGGCAAGTTTTCTATATAGAACAGTGTGAACTACATCTTATAGTGGTCTCTTATAGTATAAGACCGATGTAGTTCACACTGTGTAAATGTATGGTGCTTTGTGTAAGTGTAAGCTGCTTTGTGTACTGTATAATGATTACACACAAAGCACCTTACACTTACACAGTATTGTGTGTATGGTGTGTGTACTGTTTTTACATTATTAACCTTTTTTACACCAGCAGGCTGTCTCGCAGGCTCTCTTGGCTCTCCGCCTCTTGGCTCTCCGCCTCCTAGGCTTCTGTCCTCCGGCGCTTGCTGCGTCCACCCACTGATGACGTCAGCAAGCGCCGGACACACGTAATGCGCTGCTATGGACTGTGGAGCGTTCCCCCCGCTTCCCCCACCCCTTAGGCCCCGGACGGATGATGCAATCACGTCTGCGCATGTACGCAGGCATTCAGTTTGGAACGCGCATCCATAACGGTGTGCGTTCCAGCTGAATAGCGCTGCTACAGATGGTAGCGCGACTTCTCAGCGGCTAAAGCCATCGGAAATATGTATTTTCCGATGGCTTTAGGCGACCCCTGTGTTTTGGTCGTTCGACCCCCGCCAGGGTCGCGACCCACAGGTTGAGAACCGCTGCTCTAGGGAGACCTCAAGTAACTGTATTTTAGATTTTAATTCTTTTATAAGTCCAAGCAAATTGGCCAAAGAAGAGATTGAAAAGAATTGTTTTTAAGTTAATTGCTTTTAATATTGTAAACTTGCCCTCTTTGGACCAATCTAGCCAAAGAGGAGTAACCATACTCTTCAAACTGTCTTAAGATAAGTGCACCCTTGGATGTGTGATAAATATGGAAGCTACTAAAAAATTGAGAATTGATGGTAAAAAGAAATCTTGGTCATTTGCATTGTTCGTTGACATCATTGATGAACCTCAACTGGTTGTGTCTACATCTCAGCGGTGAACAGTTGATTGTACATTAATGTGGGTCTGGGTGAATTAACAGATGTTGGCTGGTTAAGAATAAGCAAAGTGTCCTCATCTGAGAAATACTATTCAGGTTAAAAGTTTACCTGAAAAGAACCCAACATTAAACTAGTAAGCTTACGCTCTCCCTGGACTCAATACAAAGAGGTTAACCCCTTGAATTCTATTATACATGGTGTAACCCGTCCGTGCCCAGGGTAGCCCACTGATAATGCCAGGGTCAGGGCAGGTTGTAAAAGGAGAGCGAATTCTCCCAGCACTGGTGGGTGACACTGCAGTCAGACTTCCCAACCAGCCACAAACAGTGCTTCTGATTCCCCCACACTGGTTATCAAGAAGCCACTGTGCAAATACACACAGCCCCCTTTACTGCATTTTAGTCTCTGGCTCCCAAACTGACACTAGGTCCAGTAAAGAGACCAGTTATTTAAACTCTATGCTCTTTACTAAAAGATTCCCTCTGATCCCAAAGGACCAGCCACAGCACCAGTTCACTATAAGTTTGGATCTTACCCAAAATACCACGCTGCCAGCCAATCCTTTAGTAACTAAAACTAAAGGTTTATTAATAAAAGAAA
Source organism: Mesoclemmys tuberculata (assembly GCA_007922155.1). Classification (NCBI taxonomy): domain Eukaryota; kingdom Metazoa; phylum Chordata; order Testudines; family Chelidae; genus Mesoclemmys; species Mesoclemmys tuberculata. Next base: position 376,198 of record ML675730.1, on the reverse strand, counting down.
AACAAACAATAAGAGAAGTGTTAAAGGCTTAAAGCAATCAGATATATACAAATGATTTAAAAGTCCATATTCATCAGGTTTCTAGAACAATTGTGGAGTTGTATAGTTCCTCTGGTATACATCCAGTACCTGGACGGGTCTAAGTCCTTCAGTTCAGTTGCAAGTGTGTTGATCCAGAGGTGTGTCCGCAGCTGGACAGGAGCAAAGAACCAAACAAAGACAAAAGGGTTTCTGTGGTTTGATCTTATATACCCTCTGTTGCTGGCCATGTGGCTTGTGGAATTTTACAGGAACCAAAATGGAGTCCATAGTCACATGGGCCAATCCGGGTAACTCTTCAGGTATGCCTTTAGTTTCTTCCTAGGCCTTTGGCTTCTGTAAAGGTCTTGATGGGCCATTAAGCGGGCTATTGTCCTGTGGCCTCTCTGTCTGGGGTGTGTCTTTTACAGCACAGTTTGAAATACAGGATATCAAAGATCTCCATAACTTTCCTCACACATATCACACATGAACACAAATATTATCATCTTATTCAGCATATCATAACCTTTCTAACAGTACCCGACATGGCATGTCTTACATGAATTGCTATGATTTTGACACATTAATGTCAACTAACACAAATGCCCCCCCCTCCCAATCCAGTCCGCATGACACATGGGCAAACCTAATTTGTTAGATTTCAGCTTTAAAATCTATTTGGCACCCTGGAAAATTCATAAATTGACCATCTTTCATGCTTATAACAGCCAAAGCACCTCTCAGCTGGACACTGCACCCTTCCCTCTTTTCCACTCCAGTCACTTGGACTTCATACAGCATGCTGGCTTGCTGAAGAAGACCTTCATCCTCTCAGTCTTGCTGGCTCAATGTCTGGTTGCTTCAATACAAGGCAGCTCAAGCCCATTATGAACATGGACTCACTCTATTTAAATATGATGATCTATTTCTTGCCCTAGTTGAAGATTCTCATTCCCTCATTACAGTCTCCTCAGAAACCTTGCACAGTAGATCCAGCCACTGGTGAAGATGGGTCAAGTTTGAGACAGAAGCTATGGGTTTACAACAGCTTTTCTTGTTCTTTAATAAAACGATATGTATTATTATTAATTATTATTATTCAGCATTTGCACTTAGCAGCCTAGTTGTGCATGGCACTATACTGGATGGAATCAGAACTGCTCAGTTATTTGTCCGAAGCCAAGTACTGCTAACAGCTAATGTTGGCATAGTTGGGGCCTGGGTTTTTGGAGCAGGAAGATGTCTTGCTGCTGCTGTGAATTTACAACTGAGCAGAGCGTGCAGCATGGTGGCAACCATGATTAGGGAACCATATATTTATTACAGTATTTTATATTTACTATAATATTCCCTTTCTTTCTGGTTACTTATGAAGCTATTTTTGTTAACAATTCTCATGGTCCATCTCCTCCTTTTATGAATCCAAAATGCTGAATATTTGACACCTCCAACATTTACATAGCAACAGACAGTGATGTAAACACAGGATCATAGCAACATAATATTCCAGGACTGATCTGAAAAGAAAATGGGCTGGGAGGGTGTATTGTCCCTAGCAGGTATTGGGACAGGCAGGTCTAGGTCCACCCAAAACTAAAGGCCTGCCCCATCAACTAAGGACAAGACTACACAGGAGTCAGGCCACAACTGAGTATTTGGGACAACAAATGAAAACAATAGGAACATGAGTGAGAGTCAAAGGTTGAAAATTAGTGAACCGGAAGGGAACACCAAGCAGACAAAACATGGCAGTACCCACCACTCCCCAAAGGCATTTAAAGAGTCAATGAAAATCACCCAGAGGAATGCTGCTCAGAAGTGCAATCGGACAAGGGACCAAAAATAGGCCCCACAGTCACAGACCACCCCAGTCCAGCTTCCTCCTCTTGGAATGATGTATGGCTATCTTGAACCGTGGCAGGAAGAGATTGACAAGGAGGGTCTGCGGCTTTTGGGGACCACGGATGAAATATTCATGAATGAGGAATTGTGGAGAAAATTGCAAGGTTTTGAAGGGGCCAGAAGAGGCCTTACTCACTCTACACAGAGGATCACCAGGATCTCCCTCTCACCACAAAAGGGAAGCTTGCGAACCATGCTAGAACATGCCTGTGCTTATTCCTTCATGGAGAAGCCACCAACTAATATTCCCAGCAGGCCATGAGAAGTGTGTGTATGTGCCAATTCTGGGGCGTAGGGCTGCTGCTGCAGCTGCTTCTGGAGTTGCTTGATGGTTGGATTTCACCCTTTCGGTCTTGGCCTTTAGCACTCAACAGTGGAGGGAGGGAGAAAGCTCTGCGTAAGACTGAAGCATCTTTAGCAAACAAGAAGTCGCATCTTAGAGACCAATATGCAAAATTAATAGAATTTTATGCAAATGTTTCCTTCATTCCCGTCTTCATCACTCCACCTAAACTGACCCCACAAGACTGGCATGGGATTTTGCATTATTGGGAAGTTAAATGATTTTTCTCATATTTTCTATTCTTTTTTCTCCAGCAGAATCTAGTGTCCCTGAATCTGGGGAACTGAGATGGAAAGCGAGAGGGGAACTAAGCATGGAAGCAAGATGAGAACTCAGTAGAGAAGTTAGTGGAGAAGAAAGAGCAAACGGGTGGAGAAGTAGGTAGGGACTGTAAGATGGAAGGAGATGGGGAACAGGGTGTGGAAGCTAGTGAGAAAGCCAGCAGGCATCTAAGTATAGAAGCTAGTGAGGAAACTGTTAAGGAACAAAGTATGGAAAAACATGGGGAAACAAATGGAGCAGGCAAGTGGAAAACCAGAAGGGAAACAGAGTAGGGAAGCTAGTAGGGATCAAAGTGGGGAAAGGGGCAAAGCTCAGGGATATCAAAATAGACAAAACTGAAGCTAGTGGGGATCCAAGTGTGCAAGTTAAATGAGTCTGACTGGAGGAGCTAATGGAGAATACAGCTGGGAAACAAGTGAACCTAATCTAGGGTAAAGAGGGTGCAAGGGACAAACAAAGCCCTGGAGCTAAAGGGGCATTTACTGAAGAAGCCTCTGGAGAACAAAGAGGGTAAACCAGCTGGTGCATTAAATCTGCATCTATCTCCCTTTTATTTCCTTCCAATCATTGCCCTTAGCTCTTGTTAACTTCACAGCCACCCTGCTTGGGACCAATCTTATCTAACCTTTCTATTAGTGACCTTGCCACAAAAAATGGGAGTGTGCTAATAAAGTTTGCAGATGACACAAAGTTGGGAGGTATTGCCAATACAGAGAAAGATTGGGATATCATACAGGAAGATCTGGATGACCTTGTAAACTGGAGTAATAGAAACAGGATGAAATGTAATAGTGGAAAGAGCAAGGTCATGCACTTAGGGACTAATAACAAGAGCTTTTGCTATAAGCTGGGGAGACATCAGTTGGAAGTGACAGAGAAGGAGAAGGACCTGGGATATTGGCTGATCACAGGATGACTATGAGCTGCAAATGTGCTGTGGCTGTGAAAAAAGCCAATGAGGCCCTAGAATGCATCAGGTGAGGTATTTCCAGTAGAGATGGGAAGATGTTAGTAGCGTTATACTAGGCATTGGTGAAACCTCATCTGGAATACTGTGTGCAATTCTTGTTTAGGAAAGATGAATTCAAACTGGAACAGGTGCAGAGAAGGGTTACTAGGATGATCTGAGGAATGGAAAACGTGCCTTATGAGAGGAAACTCAAAGAGCTTGGTTTGTTTAACCTAACCGAAAGAAGGCCGAGGAAGGATATTATTGCTCTTTATAAATGCATCAGAAGGATAAATACTAAGGAAGGAAATTAGACAAAGGTTTCTAACCACCAGAGGAGTGAAGTTTAGGAATAGCTGTCCAAGGGGAGCAATGTGGGCAAGAAACCTAGGTGGCTTCAAGACTGAGCTTGATAAATTTATGGAAGGGATGGTATGATGGGACAGCCTAATTTGGGAATTGACTGATCTTTCACTACTAGCGGTAAATGGGGAGGGTTCTGAGTTACTACAGAAAATTCTTTCTTTGGTGTCTGGCTGGTGAATCTTGCCGACATGTTCAGATTTTAACTGATTGCCGTATTTGGGGTAAGGAAAGAATTTTCCTCCAGGGCAGATTGGCAGAGGCCCTTTGGGGTTTTTGCCTTCCATTGCAGCATGGGGCACGGGTCATTTGCTGGTGGATTCTCTGTACCTTGAAGTATTTAAATCATTATTTGAAGACGTCAATAACTCAATCTAGGTCAGGGGTCTATTACAGGTGTGGGTGGGTAAAGTTCCGTGGCCTGTGTTGTACAAGAGGTCAGATCACATAATCATATTGGTCCCTTCTGACCTCATAGTCTATGAGTCTATGAGTAGCGGCTCTATTCTGAGGCTCTCCTGAATAGCTGAGCCCCTCACCCTATCTCAGAGAGTCAGCGCAGCCACTCCGTGGAGAAACCTCATTTCCACCGCTTGTATCTGCGATCTCGCCCTTTCAGTCATTACCCAAAGTTCATGACCATAGGTGAGGATGGGGACATAGACTGACCAATAAACTGAGAGCGTTGTCTGAAAATTCAGCTCCCGCTTCACCACCATGAATCGGTACAACACCCACATCACTGCCACCCCCGAATCAATCTGCTGGCCAATCTCACACTCCCATTTACCATCACTCATGAACAAGACCCCTATATACTTAAACTCTTCCACTAAGGGCAGCTGCTCCCCCTTCCTCTGGAGAGAACACTCCACTTTCTGCCGGGAAAGAACCATGACCTCTAATTTGGAAGTGCTGATTCTCATCCCAGCCACTTCACACTCAGCATTAGCAAAGCATTCGAGTGCACATTAGATATCACAGTCTGAAGAAGCAAGAAGGACAATATCATCTGTAGAGAGCAGACATGACACTTCTGTGTTCCCACACCAGATACAGTCCCAAACTTGGCTGGGCCTTGATATCCTGTCCATGAGGATCACAAACAGAAATGGGGACAGGATGCACCCTTGGCGGAGTCCAACGTCCACTCTGAATGAACTTGACTTACTGCCAAGAATGCAAACACAACTCTCATTTTGGGAATAGAGGGACCGGATAGCCTCCAGCAGCAGCGGCATCTCAAACTCCCGCAGCACTTCCCACGGGACATCTCGGGGAATGTGGTCATAAGCCTTCTCCAGGTCTACAAAACAAAGGTAGACTAGGTTAACAAATTCCCACAAACCCTTGAGTATCTGTGAGACAGCAAGGAGCTGGTCCATCAGTCCACGTCCAAGACGGAAACTGCATTATTCCTCCTGAATCTGAGGTTCAACTAATGGGCGTAGCCTCTTCTCCAACACCCTGGCATAGGCTTTGCCGGGAAGGCTGAGGAGTGTGATCTATAAAGTTAGCTGACATGAAAATTCTTTATCTCTTTGCTGTTTGGACTCTCACAAGGCTGGGAGCTGAAGTGAGAGCTGACAGATTTCTTCAACTCTGTCACCTTTTGGAACCAAAGACTTTAACTCCTTTGTGTTGCCTGCTTTAACCTGTAAATAACTCTCTCATTTCTTTTTTATTAAGGTTAATAAATCCTTAATTAGCTTACTATAGTACACCGTACAAAAGTATTGACTTTGCAGTGAGATCTGGGTACAAATTGACCTGCGGTAAATGGCTGGTGTCTTGGAACTCGGAGCAACTCGAATATTTTGTGATTTCTGGTGTAAGCGACCATTTACCACTAAATCCAGCTTGACTGGGTGGCAAGAAAGACTGGAATGCTCAAGGGGATTGTCTGTGACTCCATGGTGAGATTGTTATAGTACTTTAGGAGTTCACATCTGTTACTTGGTTGATGAAATCTAATCATAGAACATACCAGCAGTTTGGGATATCTACAATGCTTTTTGACAGTCTGCCCTTAGGCTGGCATTCACAGTCGTGAGCCACTCCAGACAGCACGTCAGGGACTTTTTATTCTTTTTACTGTTTGAAGGATGCCAGGACAGTGTTCTGTGAATGTTAGAGGAAAGAGCATTTCAGTGCTATGAGCAAAGAAGTTTTTGGCTCCCATAGACACACGCAGCACATTTCATTAGAGTGTGCACCCAGGGAATATTATTGTTTATTTATTTATTTATTTTTAAAGGCGAACATTTATTGAACTTAACTAAACGTAATTTTTTTAAATTAACAACTAAACTTTACTTTAAAAATACATACTTGGGCCTTTTACTCTCCACCGTGAAATCTCCCAGCAAAGTGGAATTTGGTGGCAGAGTAGGAGAGCGGGACTCGCGGTGGAGAGTAACAGGCTTTTTACTCTATGCAGCGAGACCTCGCATTCTCGCACGCTGACACGAGATCTCGTGGAATTTTACTCTCCGCCGTGAGTCCTACTCTCCAGCCACAGACTGGACCAAAAAGCTTTGCAGGCCACATCCGGCCTGTGGGCTGCATGTTTGACACCCCTGCATTAGGGTGTGCCTGGGCACACCCGGCACATCCTGTACACACACTTATGCTGGCTCCTGTCCTTCAAACTAGTGGACATCAGCTGATGCTAAACTAGACCAAAAGTTTACTTCATCCCTCAAGTAATCTAGCTCGGCATTATTCCAGCCTTTAAATACGTCTTGAACAAGAAACCAATACAAGTCATAGAACAGGCAATGGAACCTCTGGCTGCTATCAGTAAACCAGGGTACTTTGCATAAGGCCAAATCTTGCAGTTCTTTCTCTGACAAAACTCCCACTGGAATCAATGGACATTTTAACTTAGATAAGACCTCACACTTTGATCCCTAGACACTGAAGAAGGGACTGTTAGGGTAGGTCATTTACCCATTGTCATACTCGCATTGCCAATCCCAGAACTGGAGACGGTCCATGGAAGAGAAGTGGGACTGTTTGACGTTGTCGGAACCTTTTCCCCCCAAGTTTTTCCTAATCAAATTTTCATTGAAGCCGACACAATTTGATGAAGCATTTCTATTTTGATAGAACTGCATTTTCTGATGCATCAAAGCCTTTTTGACGAACTGTCAGGAACCAAAGCCTGCAGGAGAATTAGTCTCCAGGCAGCTTCATTAGCACAGGCTGCCTGATTAGCTGCAGGGGCCAGCAGGCTGGCATTTAAGCCAGCAGCAGCTTGCTGGCTGCTCAGTGCTTATGCCCACCGCTGTGCCTACTCCTGTGTTACCTAGTTCTTGCTGCTTCTGCCTTGCACCCAGCCTTGCCTGCTACCCTGCTTGCTCCAGTCCCTGCCCTCCAGCTTGACCCTTGGCTCTGGATCCTGACTGTTGACTTTGGCTCTCATCCTAGTCTTTGGTTCCTGACACCTGCTCCAACCTCTAAGCTACACCACCCTAGTCCTGGTCGGCTGACACTAGCTCTACTAAATTCCCATTGATGTCAGCAGAAGGTGATGGGGCTTCAAACTTTGCAGAATCAGGCCCTAATAAATAAGATAGGCAGGATGTGGGCCACAGTTTTGAAGCAAGACAGTAAAAATAGTAGTTGTATTATGCATGTACAGTAAGTATACACAGACAAAACACGTTGCCATTGGGAGACTGAAGAATGATATTTAAGAGAGCTAAATACATTTGAAAGAAACACAGTAGCTTGTTTCCTTCCTTTTTAAATGTCTCTAGTCCTTCTCTTGACCCAAAGCAGTAAGATGGGTGTGGTAAGGGGTGAAAAGGATGTAATGCAGAATGCATCTGTTCTATGAAACCAGCTTACTTTCAGATCTCAAGATACTTTATCAAAATGGCGCATGAGGTCACTTACGCAGATATACAGATACCATCAGAAGAAAGAGCGTGTTTTACTTCAAAACCTTTGGATTCAGGTAAAAAAAGAGAGCAACCTTTTTTTTAAATTTTAAATGACAATCTTGAAACTTTCATCATCCTTTTAAATAAAATTTTGGTAGGAAGAAGTGTTAAATTCTGAACAAAATCACTTTTAGAGCACTAACTACTAAAATATCTAATTTATCTACCTTTATTAATATGAGGAGCACTCTGAATTGTGAATTCTAGCAAAAGTAAACTATGGTCTCCCAAGTCCCGACATGTTATTCCAATAGCGTATCTGAAACATGCTATGTTAGTAAATGGTTAAAAGTTAACAAAAAGTCACAAAAAGGAGCTATTAGAAATCTGTAGTTTCCTTCATGGAAAAGACAGCCCTAACTGGATGCCCTTTTACTTGTTGTTCTTTTGCACTTTAAAGTAGTGAATTTTGGTAGTCACCATAAGATATTTTCAAAGTCTGTCAACATTTATTTCTCCTTTTAAATGAAAGGCAAGATTCATTCTTTGGCAGAGAGCAGCTGATGTTGATAAAACTTGCTTAAGATTAATAAAAATAGCACTTTTAAAAATGCAAATTACAACGAACTTTCTTTTGAAAAATGTAGTAATATTTATTTTAATTTCTTTCCTTTTATAGAGCTGACATGTTGAAAAGAGAAAAATAGCAGTCCAAAAGTCAATATGATTTTTATGATCATTCTAAAAAGGTTTACTAATGTCATGATTTGTATACGATCTAAGGAAAAGACTTCTATATCAAGTTACATAAAAAACCCTGTTTTTCAAAAATAAAGTGCATCAGATATAAGTTAGAAGGTGTAACTAGGAAATAGTTTGTGCTTTTAATAAGGTTTAATAAATTAACATAATTCTCATCACTTATATAGTACGTTAGGCAAAAATTAACTAAACTTAACTAAAATTGTCTTCAGAATACAATATGAATTGCTTACAACAATGCCTGACTTCTGTATGATACCAACAAAAGCATCAAGTACCCAAGCATATGTTTTACATTCATATCATAAAATAATGTCTGCTAGTTATAGTACAATTTAGTGTGCAAGATATGTTGAAATAGTAGAAATACTTGGAGACCTAATTATCAGTAAAATACGTCCTTCTGAATGTGCCGTCAGAACAGTGTTTTCTCTATGAAATCAACTTCTGCAAACTGGGACACAGAGACTGAACAAGTCTGTGACTGTACAAATGTTTTTATTCTTTAATCCATTGTTTGTGGTTTGGCCCTGATACTGAAATCAGATCAGCACAGAAGGACCTTTGTGTCTCCATGGAGCCTCACTGAACTCAGTGGGGGTGCCAGGATCAGTTGGATAGATCCAATGGTAGGATCAGAGTCTATATGCGTATACTACGAGTGATTCAGTAGAACCCAGTGTTATGAAATCTGAACGCATGAAACGCTGTTTTTATCTGAAATGCCATGGTGTCCTCATGTCTGAAAGAGTATTCTTCAACGAATCGTCATATTATAATGGTAATATTAGTTTATAGAGTTTAATTGTTTTAAAATACTCTTTAATTGGAATGAACTGAACTCAGGAATTGCCATTCTGAATCAGATCAATAGTTCATCTAATCCAGAATCTTGACTCTGACCTTTGCCAGCACCAGATGTTTCAGATGAAGGTGGAGAAACCAATCAGGGAATAGCCAGTCTCCAGGCAAAATTCCCTCCTAAATCCCAATCGTTAGAATTTCGCTTATGCTCTGAAGCATGAGAGTTCATATCCCTTCCAAAACTCTTTAAAATATATTTACTATTATAACTGGATATTCGTGTCATCCATGTAGATGTCCAATCCCCTTTTTAATTTTGCTAATCTCTTTGCCTCAGTCTCTTGTGACAATGAGTTCTACAGGCAAATAGTGTATTCTATAAATAAGTGTTTCTTTTTCATCTTTATTTTGAATTTGCCACTTTTCAATTTCACTGAATGGACTCTAGTTTTTGTAGTATGCAACAGGGTGAAAAGAAGTTCCTAATCTATGTGATCATATGAAATTTTCCACATGCCTCTGATTATTCTCGTCACCTTTTAAGCATAGGCTTAGGTGCTTTGCTAAACTGGAACTCTGATTCACAACTTGGTGGTACAACAGTGTTAATATTTTGGGTAGCATGAAAATGTACCCTTTATTCTGACTCCTTGTTTTCTGTGTGAGGAGTACAGTACAAAATATGGATATTTGCAATAACATAGATTTGATTACTATTGTTATGAGCTGGTGAAATCATGTTATGGGCTGGATTAAAACCCCTTTGAGATCGATGGGTCTGAACTCAACCTTCAGTTAACATAACTGCAAGCATAAGACTCCTGTTAAGACAAAAATCTATGTGAATCCACCCAGTAACTTATGGCTGCCTATTGTTTCGGTGGCAGGGGTGTATGTGGGAATAGAGTTCACACAGAAACTGAACAGACAAGAACAGAGGGAGAGGCAGAGGCAAGGAATTCAGGCAAGAGCCTGTAAGCACAGTGTGACTCTGGAAGACGCTAGACTAGTGGTTTTCAAACTTTCCTAGTCACTGATCCAGGAAATGGTCTTTGCTGCAATCCACCCCAGGAACTGTCTCAAACTGGAACAAGTGCAGAGAAGGGCTCCTAGGATGATCCATGGAATGGAAAACCTGCCTTATGAGAGGAGATTCAAAGAGCTTGGCTTGTTTAGCCTAACCAAATGAAGGCTGAGGGGAGATATGATTGTTCTCTATAAATACATCAGGGGGATAAATATCAGGGAGGGAGAGGAATTATTTAAGTTCAGTGCCAATGTGGACACAAGAACAAATGGATATAAACTGAACATCAGGAAGTTTAGACTTGAAATTAGACATAGGTTTCTAACCATCGGAGGAGTAAAGTTCTGGAACAGCCTTCTAAGGGGAGTTGTGGCGGGGCAAAAAATCTATCTGGCTTCAAAACTGAGCTTGATAAATTTATGGAGGGGATAGTATGAAGGGACAGCCCAATTAACTGATTTTTGACTAATGGTGGTAAGTATGCCAATAGCCTGTGATGAGATGTTAGATGGGTGGGTTCTGAGTTACTACAGAGAATTATTTCTTGGGTGTCTGGCTGGTGAGTGTTGCCCACAGACTCAGGTTTAGCTGATTGCTATATTTGAGGTCGGGAAGGAATTTTCCCCCAAGGCAGATTGGCAAAGGTTCTGGGGGGTTTTCACCTTCCTCTGTACCATGGGGCACAACTCACTTGCTAGTGGATTCTCTATACCTTAAAGTCTTTAAACCATGATTTGAGGGCTTCAGTACTCAGTCATAGGTCAGAGATTTATTACTAGAGTGGGTGGGTGAGGTTCTGTGGCCTGCATTGTGCAGGGGTCAGACTAGATGATCATATTGGTCCCTGCTGACCTCAAAGTCTTTGAGTCTATGAGAGATGATATGGGATTTCTGTTGCCTTTAATACAGACTGTTTTTCTTTCAGCAAACACTGGTGACAGTTACACTACAGTGGTGGTTTTCAACAAGGGGTACATGTACCCATGGGTATGCAGAAGTCTTACAGGGGGTACATCAACTCGTTTAGATATTTGCCTAGTTTTACAACAGATGACATTAAAAGCACTAGTGAAGTCAGTACAAACTAAAATTTCATACAGACAATGACTTATTTATGTTCTATATACTAGACGCTGAAATGGAAGTATAATATTTATATTCCAATTTATTCATTTTATATTTATATGGTAAAAATTAGAAAGTAAGTAATTTTTCAGTAATAGTGTGTTCTGACGCTTTTGTATTTTTATATCTGATTTTATAAGCAAGTACTTTTTAAATGAAGTGAAACTTAGGGGTACTCAACACAAATTGGACTCCTGAAAGTGGTACAGTAGTATGGAAAAGCTGAGAGCTACTGCACTACAGTAAGTTTTAAGTTAAAAAATAAATAAATGTATTAATATACCAGCTTGACAAAGGTCAAAAGAGGAAGTTATGGTTTTATGCTATGTATGTTTTGAAAAGATCACTGATATAAAAAGACATAGAAAGGCTTCATGTGATTAAACAGCTAAATGTGTCTTTGGATAAAATAAGAAGAATGGGTAATAAAATGGACAAATCGATAGAGAACAATGATATTAAAATGGGTGAAACCTGACACTTAACTGAGAAGTTGAAAAGCCAAGAGGAAGTCCTAAGAAAGGTGCTACCGATGCGTATCAGAAGGAATGACTGTTTGACCACAAAGCTGCTAACTGCTTGGGTAGTCACACAGATCTTTTACATTGTTGAAAATGTAAAACAAAGCAGACCAGCACAAAAAAGTAGAGCCATAAATAATTGTAATTGCATCACAGAAAGGAACAGGCAACAGAGATGCTAATGGTAAAGAGTCTTAGAGTGATTATGTTCTGCCATTTCATTCACTGTCTCCTGCTGGTGGTGTCCCCAACTAAGAGAAAATAACTAAGTCATTGGTATTGTTTATATGGAGTGAGTATAAAGTCAGCAAACAATATGGAAAGACTGTAAAGTTCAGAGAGTCACGATTCGCCATATCTGTAAGGGGACAAATAGCTGACAAAGATTTAACCATGGTAGTTGGCCAAAGACAGTCTGATATGTGTGTGGGGTAGCGGTAAGGAGGAGGTGGGAAGGGAAGGGAAGCCCTCAAGGGGCTTTTTACAAAAACACATACAGAAAAACTGGATGCTTTTGGCAGGTGCTCATCCTGGCCTCAACTACTGAGTTCTGAAAATAATATCTGGGGAAGTCCAGAACCTGTGTTTGCACATAAATGATGCGTGGGCTCTCATGTTCTGAAAATAATCCTAAAAGCAACAGATGTGGACATAGAGACAATGAGACGCAGACACCAGTGTGATTAAATGTTGAGGCTCCCACTTCATTAACTTAAGCCATAAGTTAACTGAAGTTAACAGCACCCCTCAGCCATCCTGCCTGCACATGCCATTTTGGTTTGATAGCTGTCCACACCCAGAAGCTGTGGTGAGAGCAATCATCTACCTACCATTTACTTTCAGCTAGCCTGGATGCCTGAATGTCAGCCTTCATCTCAATACACAGAAGGGTTGAAGAACCGAGATGACTGAGGGGAGCCTCGAGTGGGGCCAGACATTGAAACTTATTCCGCTGTTTGCTGGGCCAATGCCAAGATCCAATGACTAAGTAGCCTGCCAACTGGGGAAATAATAGCCTCAAATTGACCATTGCTAACTTGCAGTCCACACTGGAAACCCATCAAAAGTTGTGACAATTTAGCTCCATCATCAAGAAATTGCCAAACCAGGCCTCCTGAATACAAAGAGTTAAGTGAAATATTCTACAAAGTGGTGCATCAGTTCTACTTTGGTGGGGAAATACCTTTCAGGCCTCATAAAAGATGATTAACTGAGCTCCTGGTATACCCAAGGACCCCCACATATGTAAAAGAATGGGGAAGAGTAATGGAAAGAACGCCCTGAAAGGACCAGAGAGAGGGGGAGGGACTAGAGGAAAACCCCAGCTTCTTGCTGCATCTCCTCCTGGGTGATGTTAGTATGTTTAGAATGAAGATGCTGGCTATGACTCATCTTACCTGGGAAGGCTATTTTGAATTCAATTGACATTTTTCTGTAATTAATTGTCTACATTTCCAATTAAAATTTTAGAATTACTGCTGATTGTGCCAGCTTGAACCAATTCCACAACTCTGACTGGTGTATATATTTATTGGTTTTTAACTGAACTGGTGTTTAATTTGATTATCAATTTAAAAGATCTATATCAAAGACCTATAATATCCTGTTGGTACCAAAATCACTTAACAAGGGGATATATACTTAGGATAAGTTACTAATAGTGTGATTCTGCTTTGTGATAAGTTTACCACTATGGGATTGTATCTTGGTTTTTAGTGATTTAATTTTTACTTCTTGATAAATTTCACCAGTCTGTGTTAAATTCATTCTTTCAAACTTTGTAACCTTATTATAATTCTCTTTGATTTATCTGATATAATTTCCAATTTAAATTCTATTTTGATCAATAAAATGTATACATTTCAAAGAAATTTCAACTCTTGGACTTCTACTAAGCAAGACAACATACAAAAACCAATGAGAAATCTGGCATGTGTAACTGAGTCATTGAATCGAATTAACAAAGTTTACATAGCACATAATAACCATAACACTGGACAACAAAGATTTTGCTTCCTGAATACTTTTGGGCGTATCTTATGGATTTTGGGCTGCTGATTATGAAAATCACCATGAAATTTCCTTATCGTGTACCCTTTTTTTGAAATTGCCTATATTTGTTATTTCAATTCATAATTTAAGTCTATTAAAATGTTGCCCACAATGTTAGCTGAAAAGTTTTCTATCTTGTGTCCAAGCATGCCTGGGAATGCTAAGGCTTAGGCAGGGCGGATGCTGGCAGGACAGGTTTTAGAAAGGCTATAAAAGCATTTCGCACACACCGTTCTTTGCATTGCGTTTATATCACTTTGCATTCATGTTGATGTGCATGCTCTGCACATTGTGTGTACTCACAATAATAAAGCAATTGTATTTTCAGGAGGATTCGTGATAGCAAAACGTCTCGCCAATGTCACAACAGCCACGATACGTTCTGTTACATTTGTGGCGAATATACGCTTGAACCTCAAAGACAGAGCATGACTACACGTATTAAGAAAGTGTATGAGCTCTACTTTGGCTGTAAAATTGGTGATCAGGACAAAGCCTGGGCTCCTCACATTTGTTGCGCAACATGCGCTGTCGATCTTAGAGCTTGGCTCAGAGGTACTCGGAAGTCAATGCCATTCGCTGTCCTGATGATATGGCGAGAGCAGAAGGATCATGTGATAGACTGTTACTTCTGTCTGACCAATGTGTCTGGGTTCTCTGCTAAAAACAAGAAATCCATTAAATACCCCAATCTCCCTTCAGCCATGAGACCTGTGCCATGGAAAGACAGTATCAGGACAACTGGAATCCATCAATGCTGGCCAATTATTGTTGGACACTTAAACGAGAAGCCTCAGACACTGAGTACAAGTGAAAATCATCAACAAAACATTTTTAGTTCAGTTGATCTATTGCAAAGCGTCAGCACCGTTATGCGATTAAATGCATTACATTCAATAAAAGTCAATTTCTTGCTTCTCCAAATTCCTATGTGATACAAGTAGTCTGAAATTATATTTGTGTTCAGCTTCAAGTGGTCTAGCATAATCAAAAAACATTTCTGAGGAAGCAACACTTTCAAAAAAATTGGTTGTAATTTATTATTTGTATTACTGTAGGGCCTAGGAGCTCTTGTTGTGGACCATTGCGCTAAGTGCTGTACAAACACACAACAAAAAGACGTTCCCTTCCCCAAAGAGCTTACAACCTAAGTATAAACCAAGAGACAACGAATGGATACAGACAGAAGTGGGAGAGCAAAGAAACAATGAGACAATAGTGTCTAAATATACCAAAGAGACGCAGGGTGTTTCGCACATATGTCTCTCAGGGCTTGTCTGCCCACCGACTTGCACTGATTAAGCGAAGGTGTATTTTTAAACCAATTTCACTAAACCAATGCTAAATGCTGTATAAATACTCTTATTTCAGTTTATGAGTGGCTTGCAATGTAAGTCGTTTCCTTCTCAATTTAAACAAAACAAAAAATGTCACTCTCAAACAGGAATAGAAGTATCTCTACAGGATTTTTGGAGACATCCTTAGTGTAGCATTTCAGATAAAATCATTTGTTGTGTATCCCAGCATGAACTCCTTCATTTCATTTGATTCCTCACCTTAATACCATTATATATGTATTTGCACTGCAAACCATAATAAAAACACTTTATTATACACACACACATACATATATACACACAGACATTCAAAATACTGCACTAATTACTGATTACAAATTGTTTGACATCTGACTTTAGGAACCCTTGATTTAAAAAAGGTATTTCCAGGTACTTTTATAAAATCAGGGTTGCACTGTGAATAACTAAATATGACACTGTGCAAAAATCAGATACTTAAATTAAACCATTTTAATGTTTTTAGTGTTTGTGGTCTGAGATTAAATTAATTTTTAAATTAGATTATTTTTATTTGTTTTTATTTATTTTTTCCCATAGCATCATTAAATGGTGGAGTTATTATTGCTTGAGTGCCTTACCTATACCTTTCTATACATTCTCATGCTTAGATTTGTTTTAAATTGAACCTTAACTCTGAATTTCCTGGGTTTCTAATGCTTTCTGGGGCATAGTTACAACATTCCTGTAATGTTTTTCCTAATAAACTACTGATATTTTGTCTCATCTTAACTCCAGGTTCATATCTTTTTCCTCTGGGAATTCAGACAGTTTCTGGATTTTATGAAATAAATCAGTAACTTTTCCCTTTTGGGTGAAAAATGTTATAGTGGGATAGCATGGATTATAGCTTAACCTGACAATATCATTTGGGAAGTGATATTGTTCTAAACTATGAGGGAGGAGGCAGGTGTGTCCTTTCAGGGAAGAATGAAACCTATTCTTGTGTTTTATTTTCTCACAAAAAGTCTGACACCACAAAGTGCTGGAGTCAATGGGACTACAGGAGTTCAGCACCTTGCAGGACTGGACCTTGGTAATCCAAACATTTAATCCAAAATTGACAAGATTTTTGTGCATGTTTCCTTACAGAAGAGAGGACCACCTATGCTGAGGTGAAAGTGAACTGGAAATCTGACAGCACATCAGAGGCTATCCCTTCAGGTATTACAATACCTCAGGAAATATGAAAGTCCATCTTTCTAAGTTTCTATGAACAGGTTGGACAAACATCTGTCAGGGATGGGTTAGGTTTACTCGGTCCTGTCTCAGCACACACGGCTGCACTTGAAGATTTCCCAAGGTCCCTTCCAGCCCTACATTTCTATGACTCTGTGATCTGCTCAAATCCCATTTCTGTTGATTAATGATTCAGTAGAGCTTTTTAGCTAGGTAAAACTGGCATACTGGGTCGGACAGACTAAATGATCACCCATGGTCCCTTCTGGCTTTTAACTATGAATAAAACTTAATCCTTCCAGTTTACTGGAAAGATTTTGATTGTGTAGAAGACATTTACCATAGAAAACAAAGGGAAGAAAAATAGTTTTAAATAGGCAAATAAGGGTTATTTATTAGATTGGCATTCAAAACTGCTTGGGGGAGGGATATTGAACACTTTTTATTTGCCAGTTGCAGGAGCTAAAAGTAAGTGTAAAAGCAATGAATCACTGCAAGCAAATGCAGTGGCCACATGGATTTTTTAATGGCTTACATACAGTGTCAGCTGATAGTTGTTTTGGAGCTCAATCCTGAGGGTTTCTGAGCATCCCAAACTTCCAGTGAATCCAGTCAGAACTTGTCAGATAAGAGCTTTATTGAGGGACTCTTAAATCAAAACTAAGGCTGGTCAAAAATTCTTCACTGGGTTTTTGACATACTGAAAGATTTTGCAGAAAATGCCTGGTTTCTGGGAGGGAAAAACTCATTTTCTGACCATCTCTACTCAAAACCTTGTCGTTTCCTGAATTATGTCCAACCCTATCTGCTCATAAGTGTGTCAGGTGCTGTACAGTTTTTATGTTAATACTTATCTTCATTTAATTACTTTCATCCTTACTTTGTTTTATGAAATCTGTAATAACCTATATGTGGCTGGAAAACTTGAAGACTAGCTATAAAGCAAAAAGAGAAGTCACATGAAGAACAAATAGACTGACAGTAAATTTTTCAAAAGCATCTAAGTGATTTAGGCCAGATTTTCAAAGGTATTTCAAAGGAATTCATACAGTTAAAGATGCATATAGGTGCCTCACCTGCTTAAGAGCCTAACTCTCATTTAGTTTAAATGGGAGTTAGATGTCTGATAGTAATGTTCCCAATGACAAAGTTAAGCATGTGTGTAAGTATTTGCAGGATTGGGATCTTAGAAATGTAATGGTAGAATATAGAAAACTCAGTTGTGTAGCAACTTCCATCACAACTATTACATTATCTTTGTATATCAGTACATACATATATTCACATATATAGGATTACTGTTGAAAAAGTTGTATGTACTTTATCATACATATACCAACATATGATAACATAAAATAATGTACATATTTTCAGAAAGTGCAGAAAGTCGAGACAAAGAATCTTCACTCTAGCAGCAAACAATACATAAAAACTCCAAGAAAAAAACATTTTGACTGGAATTTTCAAGAGTCCTCAGCACTGGCCTAACTCTGTTTGCACTGAACTCATGGGAGTTTTACCAATAACTTCTGTAGATACAGTTCAGTGAACATGTTTAAAAATCCCACCCTTACAGCTGTATCTTGTTTTTGTTATTTAGGGGGAAAATAGAAAGTAAGCATAGCTATTCTAACAATTTAAAAAATGCAACAAATTTTAAAAATAAATTATATTTCATTGTGGGGAGGGTTATAGATTTTTTAATATAATTGACATTTTTATTGATTTTTTTCATTTATTGGGGTTTCTCTAAAATGCTTTTAAAATTAATGTGTTGGTCAACTTATTCATAGGCTGAGGTTTAAAAGACTCAAAATTTAGAAACATTTTAGAAATTTTCTTATTGCAGAAATGATAAATGATCAATGAAAATTGGTGATAAAATTTTGATTAGGTTTTTAGCAAATTCTAATCAATTTTTTAAAGCAGGTATTTTGAGGGGAAATTATATTAAAATATATTATGATTTTTTCCCATTTTTAAAATCCCAGCTCTGAAAGTAAATACATTTTTAAAAAGTAAGCATGATTGTATTGGAAATGATCATTTTAAATCCTACTTATCTGTGTGAAATGAAAACTGGGGAAGAATAAGAGTCATAAAGAAAGATGACATTGAGACACTGAAAGAAAAGTTACTAGAAAGTAATGAGAGGATTAAGCAAGCCAGGGATCAAATTAATCCCTTGTGTTACTCCACTGTAGCCAGTGGAATTGTACCAGGGATGAATGATCTGACCCATTTATTCACCCTGTGCCTTTTAATTTTCAGCATTACTGATAGCATAAAGCTTGTTCTAAATAACACTAACAAACACTTCATGAATGAACGGAAAACAACAGGAACGTTTAAGATATTTTTAGAGACTATATTAACCACAGAAAAATGCTAAGCGAGCACAAAATATGTTTTTCCATTGTTAGGTTAATCTGTATTTCTTACCACAAATAAAAGACAGACCAAATGTCTCAGTATGTGTCTAAGTGTGGTGGACAGCCCAAAGACAGAGTGGGTCAGAATTTGATCTCAGTGACAATGGTGTAACTACAAAAAAGCTTTGTTGACTTCAGTGAAATTCCTCCTGATTTTAGTGTAACTGGGATTTGATTCTGGCCTAACAAGTCTTGTTTGTGACTGTGATGTGTTGACATATTACTAGGGCTGTGTTCTTAGCCCTGCTAACTGATTATTGCCTTTTTCTTTGTAAACACCTGGCTGTTTTAGGTTTTCAACATTTTGTTCTACTAATACCTTCCAGGCTGAAATGCCTCATAAAGGACCTCAACCACTTAGCTCTCCTCATTTAAATCCCTTTAACAAACCACAGGGGTCCAGATGCTTAGCTGGTGTAAATCAGCCTAGCTCCTCAACGGATAGGAAATTTCACTAAGAGAAAACAGGATAAATGTAGAGGAATAGGGATGGGAAGAAGAAATGAATGGATGTCAAGAAGACAAGCATTATGGGTGGAGCAGAGATGATGAAAGGGGAGATTAAACAGTGGATTTTTTTTTCCTACACCATAATTGTAAATACAATAGATGGCCTAGCTGGAAGAATAGATCAGAGAAACTGCCTTTTACCTCTGAAAACTTATCTTAAAATCCCGATTACATCAAAAATGAAAAGGAGTTTGCTGGTCTTTGAGTACAGTACTGGCATAGCAGAGTTGTGTGGGTAGCCCAGGGCTGGAATAGCAGGAGATGGCTTCAGGGAAGGATTGAGGAACATTGGCAGAGCCGTGCATAAGCACTAAAGAATGGTAATAAGCAGCTCTTTGTCTTCTTTGTATCAAAACATTTCTTTGCCCTCCACTTCGCTTCCCTCTCATTGTGTTGGAGATTCACTCTCAGGCCCTACTTGCTTTCCATCTGCTTCAAAAGGATCAGGTTATCTCTTCTATAAAGTAGGTAGGCAGTATTACCAACTTCAAGCATTCAAAATTACGATTCAGGCCTTCAAGATCTAGAGATTGGCTTAACAATTTTGAGAGCTTAAAGGTAACACATTTGGGCTTCTTTCTATTTGCTGTCTGGCTTTTCAGCCTTGAAAGTTCACATTATCAGGCATTTTCTTCTCAATCAAGAAGACTAGAAACTTCAGACTATAGGTCAGAAACGTCAGACTAGGGGTATGAATTTTCCTGTACTCAGGGAAAAGGTATTTCTCTGGGAGGCAAAACCACAGCAGCTTCACCATATTGCAAATCACCTCTTCTTTTTCTTATGGGCAGGTACCACCTCTCAAGTCTCAGGCTGGTTTTATGTTATTGCAGTCCTGGTGATCATTACACTGATTCTGCTAGTTACTGTGATCCTCTTAGCTCTGCGCTAAGAATACATGGGATGCAAGTGCTGCAGACACAGAGTAAGTCACTTTTATCCAATCGTTTGTTTTCATGCAACAATGATTAGACATCAGGCCAGAAAGGTGGAAGGACCCTCTTCAGTTACATTCTCATCATCAGTTCGCTTGGCATGCCACTTCACAGCTGCATTTGGATAACATCCAGTGCCCCCTACTGGTTTTCTGTAAAATGGCCCATTTTATACTTTTTACTAAGCAAATTCTGACACCATCCATGTTTTGGTGGTATTGCCAATGAGGCTAACTATCAGGACCCTGCTTTCTTACTGGAGGCCACATTTTAGACGTGGTAGCCTGATTTTAGATTTTTCAGTTTGGATGGGAGATAACCCCACAAATACACCACACACCTTACCCATCATACTGTTAGGCTTGGTCTACATTTACCTTTACGATTCAGTGGCAGTTGACTAACAGTTGAGTAACTCAACGGGAGTTACGCAAGTGACGTAAATCACTTGCATATCTCTGGTTGATTTCCGCACATCATCCACACTGTGCTGTGCCACTTACCGGGGCGGTTTTCTTGCATCGGTTGCTGGATCAACTGAGCGGGCCTACACAGACTGCTCAGTCAATCCAGAGCAATCGATCTGAGGGTGGCGAATTTACCTCCGTCAGTGTAGACCCAGCCTTAGTATAGCCAGGAGTTACTTTCATAACTGCAGACTCAAGGCCAGAACTAAAGGAGCACCTTTGTGCTGCCACCAGGCAACACAAGGTACATAGCCTGGGACCTAAAGAGCCCAAGAGAACAATAGAATCTCTCTGTGTCCAGGAGCTTCTTTTTAGCCTTTCATAGTAATTACAACTTAATCCCCTTCTTTCTCCAACAAGAGGACCACTATGGTAGAAGGTGTCTATCTCTAACATGGCAGCAGGTGAATATCAGGGTGCAATTTCAGAGAAGTACTGTAGATCTCAGTATCAGGCACATGGGGGAATTTAGCCATTTGTGGAGCTAAGAAAGAAGTCTTGTGGGGATCAGTATCTGTCTGGAGAGAGGGCACATCATGCTGGTGATGGGAGTGACAATGGGACACTGGGCTTTTTCGAAGATTGGAGCACAGGAAGCAGCCCTGCTACTGACAGGAACTGAATAATTTCCCACAGGCCTGCGGGATGTGCTTCCTTCTCCCTCACGATTGTTCTCCCAGGAAATTGTTACAGTCAAGACAAAACAGCAGTTCCTGTGGCCCCTCTAGTGAGGGTATCATGGGTCTGGAGAAAGGTGGAGGGACCCAGTACTAGCAAAAGGCCTAAAGATGGCACGTGGTGGCAATGGCTCCCCATTCATATTCACCACCACGAGCAGGGCTGGATTCAGGAGTAGGCAACCCAGGCAATCGCCTGGGGTGGTGGGCTTGGGGGCCGCAGGGGTTAGTGTGCTGTTTTGTTGGCAACAAGAAGGAAAATAGAATGCTTGAAATAAAATGTTTCCAGTATTCTGCATGTGGATTCATTTTTTCCTAACCTTCTAGCATGTTCTGGACCTTTGTAGAATCTTGTGGAACCTTCCAGTCTTTCTGAGAACTACATTTTCCTCAAACTTCTCCTAGAATATTGTCAGCCCTTGCAAGTAAAGACTGCAACACTGTTTAGTACCAGTCCACGCAATATTGGTGCACAGTTCAATTTCTGGATGTTAGTACATTTCAGTTACTCATAAAATTAAAAGTTCCTGTAAGCTTAGAGGAAACAATTTTTTTATTTGCTTACATTTGGCATGAATAAATACAGATTTACAGATCCTAGCATGCAAATCTATCATCTTATATGACAGGGATAAATCATTCATCTAAGTCATGAAATAGGCTACAAATACATGAAAATAAGCTAGTCAAAGGTTTAACAAATGGAGGAGAGGCGTGCCAAAGATGCTTCTCACCTGTGGCACCCTTTGATCTATGGCCAGCCCTTTTCTTGGCTCCCCTATTGGCCGTGCTGAAGTTTATGACAATGCTACACATGACTCAGCTCCTCTACTACTCACTAATAGAGGGTGCTCACTCCAGTCAGGTTGGGCATTCAGAAGAAAAGTCAGTTATTAACACCATTTGTCTTGATCTTTTCCAGATAACTCAACTCAGCAAGTCTCTCCTTCCGTGAAACATCATCAAACACTAGTTTAAAGTGCTCATAAATTACTCTTTTTTTGAAATTACTTTGATAACAGAAGACAGGCTTTCAGTTTGATCCCACTTCAGTTGCTTCTCACCCATGTGGTTTCTTTGAAAACGGAACCTTCTGACATATGGACTAAAGCCATTTGAATGTGTTGCTTATTTCCATAATGCCAGCAATTATCAAAGGATTGGCTTTGTACCTAGATATGGGCCCAACATGCAAAATTCAGTCCTGGAATTAGGGCTTATCAGCACAGGGAACTAGCTTGACATAGTGTGGCAAAGCACCTCTCCATCTCATGGGGCTTAGCACTTCCCCCTCTGTCAGTGGTGGGGTTTGGAATGAATCAGCTCTACTCTGGACAGTGTTTGCCTTCCCACTCTGTGAATATTGATCAGTGTTTTTCAAAAGTAGGTCTCAGGGTAGGTCTAAGAAGTACTTCTCTACCAAACAAAAGAAACAAATTCACAAACACAAAATAAAGGGGATACTTTTTCCTGCCCCCTCTTTGCGGGGGTGTTATCCCGTTTAGGCCTTGGGGTGCCTGGGGTTCTTCCCCAGGCATTCGATTTGGTTGTTTCCCATGTAACAAGGATATCAGCCTTTCACCCAGCCTGGACAAGCATATCCCTCTGCTGCCACTAGCCCTGCAGCAATTTATCTGTCCTCCTCCTCCTCCCTCACTATAGGAGGGGTTTTTAAAGGTCTCAATCAGCCCTTAACTGGACTCAGGTTTCCCTAGTTGACCTTCCCAGTCTATAGGGAAAAGGGCCTTTATCATTCTAGGGCCCACATCCCAGAACTGAATAAGCTTTTACAGCTATCCAGCCCGACTTTGTCACAATAGCTATTTTGGAATAAGATGCAGAGTTTCCATATGGGGAGTGATTCCAGAATAGCCATTGTACTTTAAATTCACAACCTACCGTATTCTAGAATATTTTCCCTGTGTAGACATGCCATTAGGTTTGAAACACCCTAAAATACAGTGTGTGTATGGGGAAAGTGGGAGGGACATGGTTTGGAGTTGAGGTTTTGTTTTGACCCAACTAACCAGCTGCCAATTTCTAATTTGGATTTGAATTTCTAACCCCAGTCCAAACTTTGGAAGGGGTTAAATGACTCTGAGGGGGAGTGGGATGGTAGGGTTTATCCGGGTTCGTCTAATTGTTTAGGCTATTAGTAGTTCAGGCTGAATTGTACCTTACTACTTGTCCAAGTAAATCTCTCATCCCTGTCCTTCTAATTTACTGCCACACTTTATTTTGTGTTAATCTTCCAATCTCTTCAGTTTAAGTCAAATCACTGTCCTCAACTTGAATTGAGGTCCATCGAGTGCAGACGCTGATGTATTTAATATTATGTTATGTTTGTTCTTAAATTACATCCTTCTGTGATATAGTTGTAGCCTTGTCGGTCGCAGGATGTTAGAGAGAAGGTGGGTGAAGTCATATCTTTTATTAGGCCAACTTCTGTTGGTGAGAGGGACAAGTCTTGTCTCTCTCACCATCAGAAGCTGGTCCAATAAAAGATTCCTATGTTATTCCAGTTCTGGGTTTCCACCTTCTCTATGTAAGCTGAAATGTATAGGTCCCAGTCCTAGAGTGAAAGTTCAGCATGAGAAACACATGCAGGATTGGGCCCCTGTATTTGGGCATTTATCTCTATATCTCTATCTATGTCATGTTTTTGTTTTCAATATATTGTTTTGTTTACAATAGGCTCATCAGAAATCAATAAAAAGCTTTATTAAAAACAGCTCTAGCTTGTCATGTTGGCAGCTGTCCTTAAGGGAAATAGTACTAAAACTGGAAAAAAAAAATAGTATTGATAAGGCAGAGATATTAACTTTTTGTACTGAGCATAACATACTCACTGCTTCACTTTGCACACAGCAGATACAAGGACAAAATCACACCTGATATAATGTCACACAACAACAGAGGAGAGAAACATTTTGGGGGGAGGGGAAATGTGGTTGTACTATCATAAGAATTGACAGGAGGTTTAAGGAGTGGCTGAAGAACCTGAAATTAATATATATAATAAATTGACTAGATTTCAAGTTGAGGTTCTCTTTTTAGTAATAGCTGTCTTTTAACCTGTGGCTCTCAAATAAACTTACACTAACAAATTAAATCTCCAACCTAAATTAATTAGTCCCTTTTGTAAAAATTAAGAGAAGTCTATGAATCCATGGATTCTAAAACTATATGGGATTTTATGTCATTTGTTAAAAAAACCCAGCAGAAACAAAAAACAACAACCAGCAGCAGAGCTACGTACGGGAAAAACTCATTGCTAGCTCCTGCAGTACCAACTATATAAACTCCTAGACCTTACAGTAAAGTACCAGTTCAGAAATGGGCGGCTCCAGAGACAACCGAATATGCATCCCTATAAATTGCACATATGCAAATGTGGAGACAAGAAATGCTTTTCAGAACCAATTAGAAATCATCGCTGACTATAAGCCAGACAGACGCTTAAGCAGATAACCCGGTATCGAGTTGCTGCAGAAGGATCTTCACTGGAGAGACAAATCACCCGAAAAGTAACTATGAACGATGGTGCAGAGAGCTCTGTGTGTGTGTGTGTGCGTGCATGTGTATCTTTAGGCTAAAATAAGGAATTGTGAATTTCAAAGATTTCCTGTACCATCTTTGTTGGTTACTGAGAAATTGGCAGACAAATTCTCTTATCTGTCTGCTGGCATGTGGCTTTGGCACACAGCCCATTACAGTGTTTCAGACATCTTCAGATGAGAAGTTTAATCTCTCCCTCATTCTCAGCAGTCGGAGTCTATTACTGCATATGTGGGACTGTTATCTGAGTTTGTGATTTGTAGTTGTCAGTGTTTGTTACTACTTAGCATGTCTTAGGTTCTGTCCAGAAATGTCTGGCTGTTAATGTTTGCTGGCAGAGAAAAATCAATGGATTATGGATGGGCAGGTGTTTAGTGGGCTCTTTTTGTTCCCTGCTCAGCTCTGGTTTCATTTTGGATGTTGTCACCAGATCAACTGATCAGGTCTTTAATTCATCAGTCTGGCCGTTCTCAGGTACAGCTTGCTTCCTGGACTATGGCTTCTTAGGCTTCACATCAGAATAATCTAATCTCTGGCCCTTCAGGAGTTGGCAAACAAAATCTCTCTCTCACACACACACAACCGTGTACATCCTCTTCGACTCAAGACATTTTCCTCTGATGAGCTATATGGCAATCCCTTTTACTGAAGTGGTAAAGCAAGGCTGTCCAGTCTTTCTTAATTATAAAACTTTAGAGAAGACCTGGAAGTCACCTTTCTGAAGAAGACTGAATAATAAGAGTTGAAATGTGGAGGAGGGGAGGAACTGTATAAGTGATCAAAGAGGGTATAAATAGGAAGAAACTTAGCAAAGGAAAAAATAGGTTGCCTGTTTGGAAATATTTGAGAAGGCGAATGGCCTTATTGTTAAATCACAGACCTTAGCATCAGGAGATTTGGGCTCTCTTCTTGGCTCTGTCACAGACTTCCTGGCTGAACGTGGCAAGTCACTTCCCCTCTGTATGTCTCAGTTTCCCCATCTGTAAAATGCAAATAATAATGCTCATCTGGGTTTTAAGATTAATTCATGAATGTTCGTAAAATCCTCAGAACTTCAGATGAAGTGTGCTTTAGAAATACAAAGTATTGAGTCAAATCTGTTGAGACTGTGGGATCCAAAAAGGAGAGAGATTCTCTAAAAATCTTTTGTCTAGAATCTCTGACAGCTGATATTGGCCTGGCTTTTTCCTTGGTCTCAGTTCAATAACTCTGATTCCTGTTGGTTCTGTCTCAGGGTTTCTCTCTACCCTTTTACCCACTCTCTTAGCCTTCTCTGATAAGTGCTACCTCCCTTAACTTATTCACATAGTATTAGCTGTGTGAGGGTTGAACAAGATAATTAAAAGAATGCAAGCAGGATTGAGTGCCCTTGTTCAGCAGGCACAGCCTAGAACAGACGTTTTAGTGACTTGAGGAAGATAACTAGTAAAATGTTAACCAAGTATTTTAAATCTCTTAATATGGAAAATTTTAAACCCTTTCTTTTGGGAATTGAAGTGTTATCCCTACAGCAGGCCATTAGGGGACAGGGTAAAACTGTCTCATATAATACAGAGCTAATTCTGAAGAGATAGAGGTTTCATGAGGTCATTTGTGACATTTCACACCTAGCCCTGGGAGGATGAATTCTGTCCATTAGCAGAAAACTCCGTATTCAAGATCCTTAGCAATCTTCAGCATTTCCTGGGGAGCTCTGTTCCTGAGATAAACTGTAACAAAGTCGGCTCATTGGGAAAGAAACAGAACAGTGTTCCTGCTAAAATGCCTGGCACCAGATAACAGAAGTTAGATGTAGAAAATAGCTATCAGTCCTGTCTTGAGTGCAGAGTACTGAACTAAGATGACCGATTGAGGTTCCTTCCAGTCCTACACTTCTATGATTCTGGAATGTAGTTCCACATAGAGAACATACGAGCTGATGCCACCTGTAATCCAAAAGAAAAGAACATGGGGAATTATTTTATAGAGAAGAGACTCTGTCTGTTGGGCTTTGTCCTCACTTCCACTGTTTGAGCTATAGCAGTCAGTGGTGTACAGTCCACAACTGTAATAAATTACAGGTGGCATGATGCATCAGCACATATGTTCCTAGCAAGAAGGATCAAGCAGAGAGATCTCTGGAGTTTAACATGGGGCTCTGGTTCATGGGTCCTGCATCAATGTCTCTGTCATCTATTCCATGAAGTACTCTAATTTGTACTAATTATTAATATTGATATGGGAAACCACCGAACATTAATTTAACCATAAATTCCTTTATTTATTCCAAAGGCCAGATGGTATTTATACAGCTGTTCTACACATGCCTAAAAATAAGCACTTTTACTACACTCTGCACAGTAACAAAGTATTCATAAGCAACTGATCAGTATACTTACAAGCAGGCCAGACCTAGGTATGACCATCTGAGTCTGGCATACTCCAGCTTGCTTAGGTAGGATCTGACAAAGAACCCTCAAGTTCAGAACTCTGTTATACGCTTCAAAAATGATGTCATAGCCAATTACCACTTTAACTAATAGCTAATTTGAGACAGTTCATCCTTATTTTCAATTCTGATCTAAATCAGATTTAAAATCTTTTTCCCAGGGTCTTTCCTCCTGATCTCTTCCCCTTTTCCCGCTGACCAACAACTTTTTTTGGTGCGCTTGATTTCACATAGGAGATAACACTGATATGTGGGGTGGGAAGCCACGTTGAGAAATGTTGAGAAATTCTTTGTTGTATTGAAAACCATCTGTAGTCACCTCTGTCACTCAGAGGCCTTCTTTTTTAGGAACTTCCCCACTATTTCATTAGTTATTCTTTGAACCAGACATCTTCATTACTTTTGGCCTTATAACCCATTATTTTCAGGCCTTTCTTTACAACACATGTATATTTCCTTAACCATATTTAAACTAACTCTAATTCTTTATATTTATTATCCTACATGTGTGTAACCTGCACCTCTTATTTTCAGGTAGATTTCAGAGGGCAGGACTGGGGATTTGCTTTACATAAACCTCCAACTCCTTTCAGCTGGACACTAAAACCTTCATCTTTCTTCTTTACCTGCTACTGAGGCTTCATACAAGATGCCAACTATGCCGAAGAAGATCTTGATCCTCCCAGCCCTGCTTGTTTTTCTTATGCCTGCTCTCATGCAAGCCCAAGGTAACCTGAACACATTATGAACGTCACTGGAGTCAGACAGGGATGGATTTGATCCATTCTCTTTCTCCAGCTGAAGGCTCTTACGACCCTCTCTTTTGTGCTTCTAGCACAGTCAATCCAGTTATTTCAATATTGTTATTATTTGTTAACCTACTGAGAGTGTGCTCAGTGCTGTACAAGAATCAGAGATAAAGGCAGAGTTAGTCCCTGTTCGCCTAAATATGGGCTGTTTGAAGATTAAGATTTGGGTGTAAGACAACTTTTGTTGTTATGTCTTTTGGAATGAGCCGCTGATTTAAATCACTTGCATTTAAACCTCCTCTTTGGCAAGTCTCCAAGCATGTCTAGGTCTGTTCTGTTTCCTGCATGGTCTGGTCATCCTCAGTAACTTTCTCATTGTGCATGACACACAGTCAGCTCCACGGGATCAAGATAGGACATGAGCCCTGAATACGGGGGAATGTTTTTGAGCTGCACAAGTTCTGGTCTATTCTGATGAACTTCTCTTTTATTTTTACAGAGGATATAAGTGGGGACAAATCTGGTGAGTGGATCCATCCTTTACTGTTTTCTGGTCCACTTGATTTACCTCCTTAGCAATCAGCCTACTTATACTAAAGCACAACAGGCTCTCTAGCAGCTGGGGTGCAGGTTCAGGAAGATCCCCATTTATCATACAGTAGCTTGGACCCTGCTGGATGGCACTAATATTTACTAACGGGGCTCCCTAACATCCTTGCCTTTCAGTTCTCCAAAGGGTTTCTCCACCGCCTAGTGAGAAAAACTATCACATCCCTCTGAATCCCAAGGATGGGTTGAGGTAGGAAGGGAGGCAAAAAATGGAAGCAAATGAGAGCATCTTACATTGTGTACATTTTATTCCCTGTTCACATGGGGCTAGAGCCCCGTGCATGAGAATAACATCACTGAGAGAGAGTTGTTACCTAGTTCAGATACATATTTATACATTATTCCCTTTTGTTTCTCTAGAGGAATCTAGTGCCTTTGAATCTGGGCAAACAAGTGGGGAGCTTAGCGGAGAAGCAAGTGGTGAACTTAGTGGACAAGTCAGTGGAGAGCTAGGCTGGGAGCCCAGTGAACAACCTATGGGTAAATTAATTCTGTTATTTTGTTACTACCTTTCCAATTCTCTACTGACCTGCCAAGAGAGAGACTGACAAGGTGAAAGCATCCCCTAGTGCCCTCCTTGCATGTGTCTACTCCACAATGCACTGAGTTTCAGCTTCCTACTCACCGACAACTGGAGCAGCTCCCTGATTTGGCGCCCAGGAAAGGGCAGGCTGGATCCAGTGCCATATAAATGCTCTCCTCAGCAGTACATGATCTATCCTGACACCCAGTGAGTGTTAAAGGGACTCTGCACTGTAATGAGTGCCATCTGGGCCAACACCAGGGATCAAACCAGGGGCCTCCACAGCTAAAAGCAGGAGTCTCTACCGCCTCTCTGGCTCAGAGTGCAAAAAGACTCACATTCTCTGCGGGTCAGGCTGAGAAAGGGAATGTAACACTCACTGGCCAGGGGGTTACACCACTGGGGGTTTAGTGCTTACTAAAACAGTAATGAGAATTCCTAGCTCTGATATAGCACTTTTCATCAATAGCTCTCAAAGCACTTTCCATGGCTAAAATAATTGAGTTTCCAGGGTTAAGTCTATGATTTTGTTCATTGTAGGTGAATCCAGCCTTCCAGAGGAAAGCAGTGGAAGTGGCTCGGACCCCTGTAAGTGGATTCTGCTCTCTATTCTGTTGCCATTCCTCTTCTCATCCAAAACGATCTCAGTCCTGCCATTTCTGCACGTACTGTTTGACGCCTCTCCTCTTTCTTAATCAGAGAGGGCCTTAAAGGCTAAAGAGTCCAGGATGACTTGTCAGTTAGGTGCTCCCTTTGCCTCCTCTTTTAAGAGGCCAGGGATTTAATTTCTGGAGAGGAGAACAACCAGTGGTGAGTTGAAAAACTTGTCACACTGGAACGTGTTTTGCCAAACGAAGGTCTGTTTGGATTAAGGTTTCATTGTATCTGAGCCGCTGACATTCAGGGTGGGATCTGGCTATATGATTCCAGTTTTGGTCTCTCCCTATTAATCATTCATACGGCAACGCAGGCTGCCACCGACCAGATGCCCTCATTCTCTGAGATCAATAGTTACGTGTCGGCTCAGCCTGGGATTGCTTGACCCCAGGACACAAGGTCCAGATCACTGACTGCATCAGCTCTGTATCTTTTTCCATCCCACACGTTACTGTGGATTGGTAGCCCATTTTTATAAAGCCCTTGTAACATCTGGGCAGTCCCCATAACATCCATAACTAATAGAATCCCAGTAAGAAAGATGCTAAATGGGGAGAGGGGGTCCATATCGTAGGTCTGTATTCAATCTCTCTGTTTTGGATGGTGAAGGCATGCTGGCTCCAGACCTCAGAATTCAATTGAGTTCTCACCCACTCATACCCTTTCTCTCCCTGTAGTATATGACATAGATTGAGATGAATGAAACGTCCCCCCTCACGTCATCAGCTACATTGAAGGAAAATTCAAGCCTCGAAGTGGAAAGCACAACATCACCTTGAGAAATGAGTGTGTAGACCATGGGCAAGAGTGCTGTTGCGTTTGTTAAATTTCTAATGCTTGTGATTGTTCTGTTAATAATGGATTTAGGGTGCATGATATTCTCCAAAGTGGCTTGTAAAAATGGTCACTTTTTTAATTCAACAAATCTGCGTGTTTTTGATGTTATTCAGCCTCAAGAGCCAGCACAGTTCAGAGAGAAGGAGCTCGTGTCTATATGCCTTTTCCATCATCCACAGCATTGTTTACTGAATTCTGGTGACACCTGTGCAAAGCCATT
Source organism: Mesoclemmys tuberculata (assembly GCA_007922155.1). NCBI lineage: Eukaryota > Metazoa > Chordata > Testudines > Chelidae > Mesoclemmys > Mesoclemmys tuberculata. Next base: position 345,021 of record ML675730.1, on the reverse strand, counting down.
GATGGGAATGGGACTGCACAAGTGTTAATGAGGGCAGAATTTGGCATGCAGTCCTTTTATTGTTGATGGTGATGTATGGGAAGAAAACCCTGCTTGCTTCTTGGCGCTCAGCCTGAATTTGCAGAGCCGGCAGCCAGAAAAAAAACAATAACCTGTTTTGATGTGAGTTAATTGATCTGAAATCCCAGAAAGGTTATACACAGGGAGCCCACAGTACAGTTTATACAGTCACTTTTCAAAGTATGACCATTCTCTAAGCTGGGATGAATTGGAGGGATCCATTCTAATGAGAACTGATGTGCAATAATTAAACGGTGAGATCTGAGAAGTCTCCCAGCAGGTGAACATCCTGCTGTTCTCTGAACTGAGATCTGTCCCTTGCTGATAGAGCAATCGCAATGTAAATAAAAAATGATGACATTAAAGTGCTGATGGTCTGGCTCTCTACTGCAGCACCAGATCACATCCTGCCCTGGCCCCCAGAACGTTTTTTGAACTCTTTCACGTCATGATCTTAAACACTAGCAACAGTTCTGCATGTTTCAATCTAACAATGAATAAAGCTCACAGTTGGGACACAGATGATGTACATGTGATGTTAGTCGATCCTATTCATGATCGGTGATCCATTTTCTTGATGCACATGCCTTGGGAATCCATTCCACAGCCTAATACATCTCACCATCAGGAAGCTTTTCCTGATTGCCAACCTAAAATTGCTTTTGTTCCTTCTTTCATAAGACAGTCTCTCCAGCGCCTTAACTTCTAGGGCTGGGAACTTGTCCTGCCTTCCCTCCACAGCTTAACTCCCCAAACCCTCTGCCCTCCAGGTTCACACAGTTCTCTGGCATCCCCCCCCACTGTCCATATGTCAGGTCTGGGCTTCCTGCAGGGCTGAAGTCATCTGGCTGGTTGTCTTCTTTCCCTCCATTAGAACCTCCTCCCAGAGTAATGGTGTCCCTCTAACACAGTGGTCCCAAAACTTTTCCTCTCTTGCCCCCCCTTACCATTAATAGAATGCGTCTGCACCACACAGGCTGGGAGCAGAGTTGAAGCCAGGCCTGGGTCCATGGTGGAGGCCGGTAGCAGAGCCTTAAACATTTTAATGTCTTTTTTCATTGAATTCCTATCCATAGATCTCATACAAATCAGCCTAATAAAAAACATCTCCCTGATACATGCAACTGGGGAACTAGTTCTAGTCTACCAGTTCTTATTTTATCATACCAATGGGCAAACCGCGTCACAGCCCTGATCCTGTTCCCACTGGCTTGAATGCTGCAGGATCAGGCCCAGTGTTTGTCAAGTGGAACTTAAACAGCAAGTCATATCAAATAATAAAGCAGAGACACTAAGAAATGAAATGATGCCATAAGAAATCCTGGCCTAATATCCAGCATTGGGATTGTATATTGTGAAACACACACACAGCTGAAGTATTCTGCATTAATCTTTCAATAATATCTGGCAGTCAAGTTCTTTACCCTTTTGAAAATACTGAATTCAAATTAGCCCAATTTCAATTTAAAATTGTCTGTCTATTTCTTTCTCTCTTTTCTTCCACAGGGCTTGGGAATAGCAACTTTCTAATAATATTGCTTTAAATTAATTGAGATGTATTCACAACTGTGACTCATTTGGCTATGTGACTGTTACACCTTTGTTTTCTATGTAATGTTCCTTTAAACCCCTAAGAACTCTGCTGTCTGCAGTTCTCTCTCTCTCCCCCTCACTTACACACAGACACAAACAGCTCTCTCAGGAAGGCTTTATTTTTGTTCTTTCATTTTCAAGTCAGGGTGATGGACAGTATCTCTGTGCGTGTGTGCGTGTGTGCGTGTGTGCGTGTGCGTGTGTGCGTGTGTGAAAAAGGCATTAATTTTAAAGCTATCTATGAACATTAAAAACTCCAGGTCCCTTATAATGCACTGCATAATTGTCAGGGAACAAGAGCCAACACCTCTGCCTGCTCTGGTGAGTCTTTGCTGGAGGTTGGACGAACCCTGAATGATTGATAGACTTCGGCTCCAAACTGAAAAGATCATAGAACCATAGGGTTAAAAGGATCCACAAGGGTCAGATAGTCTAACCCCAAGATACCTGGTTCCACAATCTCTCCTTTGAACTTTCTCTCCTATGCCACCATTTCACTCTTCAGCAATGCATTTGCTTAAGTAAATGACATTAGAAAAATGTCCAAGGGAAAACAAAAGAAAAAGTCTTGTGCTGGTGGTGTCTTATACAGCACCATGTGAACCTGGACTCAAGCGCTGATGCTATTTGCTGTCGGTAAAGTCCCTTTCTAAACTCCTCTCACTATTGTCTTCCTTTTTTAATTCTTGATGGCAATTGGGGGATAAGACATTCAAACAGCAACACAGGAGGTGACCAAGTTTTGTGAAGCTGCATGAAATGTGATGCAGGTGAGGCCCACAGAGTGAAACCAGCTGCTAACAAAAGCATTTTCTTGCATTCTTAGAGATGGCACTTCTCCTTTTTACCCCAGAAACATGACCAACCTTATATTTGCAGGGCAAGAACTTGTGACTGGGTGAGAAATGGGAGGATAGGAGACTTTTCTCTCCAGTCCTGCAGACAGAAAGGGGATAAGAATAGGATGGGGTGGGGAATCTATCCATAAGTTACAAGTTGCCAAGTCTATGCAAATAGAAGTGATAGTCTGTGAACATAAGAATGGCCATAATAGGTCAGACCAATGGTCCATCTAATTCAGTATCCTGTCTTCCGACAGTGGCCAGTGCCAGGTACTTCAGAGGGAATGAACAGAACAGGTAATCAAGTGAGTCATCCCATCCCTTGGCCATTCCCAGGCTCTGGCAAACAGCAATCCCTGCCTAGCCTGGCTAATAGCCATTGATGGACCTATGTAGGGCTAAGAGAAGCAACCTCAATTTGCCTAATCTTTCTGGGTTTGTGGAGGAGGGGGGCTGTGACAAGCCTCATGGATTCTGTTATTTATCCTCATTTTCTTTCAGCCTTATAATGTTCCTTCTCACCCATGAAAAATGAGATTTGCCCAATGCAACAATGTGACACGGAGGCAGAAGCACAACAGCAGGTAGTCAGCAAATGGGAGGCAGCAACTGGAGTGAAACACCACGGCCAGTCAGCTGGGGGACGTGGCAACATGGGTGTAATATAGAGCCATTTGCAAGGAGACAGAGCAACACAAGGGAGGTGACGCCCTCTCACCAACAAGGGCAATGGGAAGGCTGAAGTTAGGCGTTCTGCAGGCAGAGGGCAGCTAGAGTGTAAATTCAGGCAAGTGACTACAGCGGTGTCTACACAGCAAAAGCTGTGAGATAGCCTACCTGAGCCTGCTTGAGTCCAGCTAGGGCGGATACCAGTAACTGTGAAACAGTGCAGCGCAGGCTTCCGCACAGGTAGTATAAACATGGCACAGACCCTGGGAACATATTCAACTCGCTAGCCCATTCTGAAGCCCACACTGTGCTGTCTTCACTGCTATTTGTATTTGTGTTAGCTGGATTCAAGCGTAGCCCAGAGACATGCTGGGGCAGACATACTGTAGTTAGACAGACTCTTCTTTGCCGTTCTGGCCCAATTCTCTAGTCACATTCCTTTTCTCTGCAAGGGGAAATTTCCTTTTCTTTCTCCCAGTGTCTTCTCCCTGGGGCCCATTAACAAGTATGCAACAGAACCAGTCAGGCAGGATGAGGTCAGCTTGTCAGCTTCCCATCATAGCTGGAAACACTGGTTTGCTCACTTTTTAATTCATGGTTCCAAGGTCCCACAGACTGAAACCAATGCCTCTTGCCAATGGCACAAGGTCGTAACACTACTCAGATTTGGGAGGGGTCAGAATGGGGTCCCTGCTGGGGACAGGAACTACAATTTGCCCATCCCCCAAGAAATATCTGAACTGGCACCACTGCCCCTCATCCCCAGAGCTTCTCATCACCAGGCCTCCTTAAACACCCTGTTGCATCAGAAGCAGAGATCTATTATTTAAGACCTGAGCTACACAAGTAAGAGAACTTTGGGCCAAATTCTCATTTACACTATGGTAAATCTGGAATAACTCCACTCACATTGAGGTAAATCTGGACTCTGAGGTAACTGTGGAATCTGGTCCCTTGTGTTTAGATTCTGCTTTGCTGAGGCAAATAGCTGAGTAAGGCCATGTCTACACATTGGGACAATAGCAGCATAGCTATGGTGCTGTAGCCATACCACCATAATCCCTTAGTATAGGCCATGTCTGCACTAGAGAGCTTGTCTCGTGTGGCTGCTCTATTTTGATGGGAGAGAGCTCTCCTGTTGACGTAATTCATCTACCCCAATGAGTGGCGGTACCGCTGCACCACCGCAGAACTGCTGTATGTGTAGATATGGACTTTGTAGCAACAGCACCTCCCCGAGTGACAGCAGCTATATCGAGGGAAACATTCTTCCGTTGAGCTAGCTGCGTCTGTGGTAGGATTTAGGTCATCATAACTCTGGTGTATCAATGATGACCTAAATGTTTAGGTATCAAAGTTGTATCCATGAATGTATCAAGGATATATCAATGATGACCTAAACGTTTAGTGTAGAGCAGGCCTCGTTCTCAAAAAGGCTTGAGGAGGCAGTTGAGACAGAACAACCTCGGGATAACACTGAACAGCAGTGAAATCATGGGTTGGGCACAGCAGTTACTCCCTAGTGTGAGGTGTGTCCCCTCAGGTGAAACTTCCCGTACTTCTCCCTCTGCTTAGCTTTATTTCTGTTCTGTTGCCGTCTTCCTGGCCGCAGCACCCTAGGCCACACAATCAACGTTTTGCAGGGTCTGGGCCAACATACAGCAGCCTCCTCCAGTGCAGCCTGTAACCCTTGCTGAAACCCCAGCTGCTTTTTTCCATTCCTCGCCGACCCTTTCTTGCTTCTTTCAAGCCCCCTCCACCATCTCCCGTACACATGCCATTTTGCAGTCTTGTTCTTATAATCAAAAGGCAGGTGAGGTGACCAGCAGCAAGATTACTCTTCAGAGGAAATTGGAACAAAGAAATCCTTCATTGGTGCCACCATCCAGCTGATGCCTTTGCACTCCTTTCTGTTCTTATTCATGCTGCTGTCTGCATGCTTCACATCATGGCATTGTGGTTCTCCTGATGGTGCCTTACACAGTACTTCCTTGTCATGCATCCAAGCTGACCTCTGTTGTCCCCTGCTGTTTTTGCTGCATGTGGGATTTTTACTGCGTACAAGAAGTCAGGCCCTCAGTTTTACATCACATCTACAAACAAACAACATTCCTCAGATTATGTGGAGCGCTGGCACAATTTTCCCTCAGAGGGAGGGAAGAGTACTCTTTGCTGAGTTGCAGATAGGGTAAATGAGTATTAAAATGTACAGGAGGTTAGGAAAGATGACATACATTGAGTGGGATGAATAATGGATTGTTTGGTTCTCAGGCAATTTCAAAAAACTGGATACAGGTTTAGTTTAGGGTCAAACTAAAAATGGAATGTTTTGAAATCTTCAGCAAATGGAAAAGTCAGAAATTTTGGGGTTTGGGGGCATTTAAAAAAAAACAAAGGAGGACTAGATTCCACAAAATAATGAAAGAAGAAAAAGGAGGAGATTGTGGTAATTTCTTTATAATTTGATACCTAATCTATGGGAATAAGCTATTCACTGAAAAAAAAATTGCCAAGCACTAGAAATAAGTACCATTCTATTCTGAAAGCAGTAACACAGGGTCAGCTGTGGAATTACAATGCATATAACCCTCTAGGAAATAAATCAGGATTTTCAGCTACCTGCACTACTAACAATTTTTGAGAATTTGTGCTAGGACATCACCCACTGCCAAAGGTGTATGTGGTGCCCTCTAAAGCATGACCCTTGCTGAGACTCCCATGTTGCTTCCACCAAGTTAATTTTTTTCTCTTTTAGGCATCTATCTAGGTACAAGCCAGGTGGGAACTAGCCAATGAAAACCCTGCTGTAGACCCCATTTCCAGGTTTGGGAAATGTGTATAACTGGAATTTTTTGTCCTGGAAGTTCCTGATTTCAGATTGGGAGGGGATGGGAGTTTCTTTAACTAAGCCAGTTCAAGCTTAACTCATTCAGACACTGCAGTCCTTGCTCCTCTTCCTCTCCTGATACATTTCACTAGCAAACATGCTGAAGAAGATGCCGATCCTCTCACTCGGCCTGCCTGTGCTTCTGGCTGCTCCAATAGAAGGGAGTCCAATGCCATCGCACCCATTGGTTAGGTATCTCCCTTCAGGTGAGTTTATTCACCATTTCACTTGAGCGTAGTGGGCATAATAGTGATGTTGCTTGTGGTGGTTCTGATCTGCCAGGCACATGAGGTTTAATAGTAGAAGATTCACACAGCAATTCTGAAGCTCTAGATTCAAATTCTCTCCTTGGGTGGCTTTATCCTTAATGAACATTGATCCTTACCTCTGAACCTCCATAACCTGCTGTACAAATGGCAATCCTCAAGGCAGAGTAAGAACTGGAAATAGAAAGGGGTGGGGAAAATCAGGGCTCAGGCGCTTTAACAGAGCGGAGTGAAGGCCCAGGGCAAGAAAAGCAGGACGTGCTGCAGCGTCAGGACTGAGATGCGTTGGCAGAGCTGCATGAGGATCCAGAATTAGAACAGAAAGGTGAGCTGCGGGTACTCAGCACCGAGCAGCCACCTTTCTAGACTGAGTTCTCTGACCATCCCCAGAGGTGCTTGGACTGTTCCATCACTAACCCATTCATTTCAGCCATCTGGTGTCACATGAAAAAACTCAACAAGGATAACTCTGCTGGTGGGGTGATGGGAAGGCATACTGGAGTGAGGGATGGTGGTTGGAGGGGGGGCCAACATGTATTTTTTTGAGTACAATAAGCATACATAGAAACTGAGGGCCAGACACTCCCCTCGGATACTGCTGCTTTGAGCTACTCTGGCAGCACAAAGCAGCCAGAAGCCATAAGGGGAATCCCTGGACAGAATCTGCACCGTACAGCACCGCTTAGCCCTTTGGGCTTGAAGCGCGGATTATGTAATACCTTTGAACTTTCCAGTGTCCTAAGACACACCTCACTTGTGCTTAAGGTAAACCTCCACAATGAGCTGTTCAAAGAGATTGGGGGAGGGACAAGGAAGGCACCATGAAAATTCCAGTACCTGAAATGTTGTAAATAAAGATCACTTTTCTTCACATTTCTGAGGGGTTAAGTAAGTGCTGCCCTGTGACACCCCCTCAGACTACAGTATGCCAGCGCTCCTTAAATTTGACCTTTAGTAAGAGCTGCTCTTCTAGGCCTGGCTCCCCATAATCCTAACCTGTAGTATCCTTACAATGGAGTCCTGGTCCCCAGACACTTACACCCAGCACTACCAATGCACCTCAGTCGTGCCATGCACTTTTGAGAAGAACACTACATTTGAAAAACCAGTCACTGAGATGTGCTCATTTGCTGCTTGAGTTTTCTCATCCTTCATGTTCTTTCACTTCACAAAGTTCTGGAACTGCATATAGGTACAAGTAAGAAAATAAGTGTGGGACCAAGTGATAAGAATCAGATGTTGGGCCATATGTGGAACTAGATGTACAGCCAAATGAGGAATTAAGTGAAGAATCAAATGGGGAGCCAGATAGAAAACCGGATGTGGGGCCAAATGAAGAACGTAGCGAAGAACCAGATGTGGGGCCAAATGAAGAACGTAGCGAAGAACCAAATGTGGGGCAAATGGGGAACCAACCAAAGAACCAAATATGGGTCCAGAAGTAGCACTTAGTGAAGAATAAAGTGAAGAATCATATGTGGTGCCAGGAAAAGGACCAAAAATGGGATCAAATGAAGAATCAAATGTGAAACCAAATTAAGATTTAGATGTGAGTCCAAGTTAGGAAACAAACATGGCACCAATGGAGGAACCAAATGAGAAATCAGCTAGTGAGCTGTTCCTAGTTTTCAATATTGTTTTGTTATAGTTGTTTCTCCGTTTTTTCTTACCCTCGTGTCCTTTTTCTCCTGCAGTGACTGTGACTGAAATTAATATTATCATTTAGTAGATGCGATTTCAAAGGAACCCATTTTCCACAATATCTGGGACTCGGTATCTATGTACTCAGAACCCAATGTGATGGACACAGTGTAAGGACATAGATAGCGAGATTGGAATAGATACATCTGGAAGTATCTCAATTCCCTCAAGGAAAAAAAATTCAATAAATAATAATAATAATAAAAATAATAATAATAGAACTTAGTATTTATGAAGGGGTATCAAAGCACTTCAAAAATCTTTCATCCCTTCCCATAGAGATTCAATCCGTTTCCTGAAAAGAGATAAAATCCAGATGATTTATTTCCTGGAGGAGGAAAACAGTATAATTTAGCAGCTAGAATAGGCACAAAGCATTCTTGATGCTCCTCTTTCCTGAATACTTGCCTGGATGTCAGTTGACTCTTACCACAAAATCTACACTACTCCCCAAAGTTGTTTTCAGCTGCTGACAGGCAGATGGGAGCTGGGAACAAACTGGAGTGTTCTTTGAGCCTCATCAAAAGTCCATTGAATAAGACAAATAACACCTTGTTTAATGTTCAGTAAGTGATAAATGATCTCTGCTAGTAGCTCTCAGGAACCCTCTTTAAATTGTCATACTCACTGTATTGTAATAAATAAATCTGTGACCACTTAGGATGTAACAGTTGTCGCTATGCTCTGCCCTATGGCAATTTGTAACTTCATTCATAGATTCACAGATTTCCAGGCCAGAAGGGACCACTGTGATCATCTAGTCTGACCTTCTGTGTAACACAGGCCATAGAACCTCCCAAAAAGAATTCCTAGAGCAGATCTTTTAGACTAACATCCAGTGTTCATTTAAAAATTGCCAGAGATGTAGAATTCACTGTGACCCTTGGGTAAATTGTTCCAATGGTTAATCACTCACACTGTTAAAAATTTGCACTTTATTTCCAGTGTGAATTTATCTAGCTCCAACTTCCAGTCACTGGAATGTATTATACTTTTCTCTGCTATATTGAAGAGCCCACTATAAAAATAATTATAGTTAATTCAGTTAAATAGATTGAGCTCTTGGAGTCTATCATTACTTTAATCATTCTTGTGGTTCTTTGCTGAACTCTTTCCAATTTATCTACATACTTCTTGAATGGTGGACTCCAGAACTGGACAGTGTTCCAGCAGTGGTCACCCCAATGCCAAATACAGGGGTAACATAATCTCTCTCTCTCCCTACTCAAGATTCCCGTTTATGCATCCCAGGATGGCATTAGCCCTATTGGCCACTGCATAGTACTGGGAGATCATGTTCAGTTGATTATTCTCCATGACCCCCAAATCTTTTTCAGAGTGATGCTTCTCAGTATATCACCTCCCTCATTGGGGATGGTGGCCTACATTCTTTGTTTCTAGATGCGTACGTTCACATTTAGCCATATTAAAACACGTTTACTTCATCCAGCTTACCAAGTGATCCAGATCACTCTGTCTTAGTGACCTGTCCTCTTCATTATTTACCACTGCCCCAATTCCTGTGTCATCTGCAAACTTTATCAGTGTTTATGTTATGTTTTCTTCCAGGTCACCAACCTGCCAAACAGTGCAGGGCCAAGAACGAACCTCCAGTAGACCTGACTAGAAAAACATCCCCCAGACAATGATTCCTTGTTCTCAGCCACACCCTGAGACCTGCCAATCTATCCAAAGTTTGCCATGTCATGGTGACAGTACAGATACAAAAACCCAGATCCTCCTGCTGTGAATGCATGGGCCCTAACCAAAAGCAGAATAAGGCCAATGACACACAGTTGTATTGTTCTGACTCCATCCAATGGAGGGCAATGTTGTATGCCCGGGCGCACACCCACACGCATTATTGCAATGAGGGTTCATTTATAATTTGTAGTTCTTAACATATCCCCACAGAGGACATTTCTCTCCAAGCCTATCTTGATCAGATAAAGAAAACAGATCAAGGAGGATTCAGATGGGGTTCCCTCTCCTTGCAAACCAAGAGTGGGCATTGGTAGGATCACTTTGTGCCCCTTCTTTGGAGGTAATATCACTGTATTTCCTAAAATGATAGGTTTCCAATTGAAATATAAGATTTTTGTACAGTGGCATTTGGTTTTCCTAAGGCAGCCACTTGTTGTGAAAATATAGTTCAATGTTAAATTAAACCACGTATGTGTTTACTGCTTCCTTCATTGTAATAGCTACACACTATTTACACCAGAAAGAAGGACCCAAACTCTTTTCTGCTTCTGGTTTTGTCTTTCAGGAACAGGTGTCTGGACTTTACTCTAGCTCCATTACTGTGGAGAGGGCATTTGTAGTTACTCATGCAAAGCCAGGCGTCTGATGTGCACAAAGTAGGCTCTAGTCCAGCCTCTGGGAAAGCTCAACAGTGTACTGCACCTAGGAGACCTGCTCCCCAATGACTTGAGCAGTGCCTCTATCCAGCTCTCAGGAATATGCAGGGCAAGAAAAGCTTTTCAGAGTTTACTTAGTGACAGGCTGATGTTCACTTCCGCTCTGCTGTAGGTGATTGGCCCGGAAATCTAACTGTCTCCTTGTTATGGATTTAGGTTACCTGGGGCAGATCCTGTATCCCTTGAAGCAAATGGCAAGAGTCCTATTGATTACATGGGAAGCAGGTTATTAGGTGGTTTGGTGTAACAAATGTCGCCCCTCTGCATGCCTCTGACATGAGATCCCAATTGTTTCTTATTAGGCCATTAGGGAGAGAAAACTCTTCCATCAATATATAAAAACCACGCCCACGAGCAGCATAAGCTACATGGGGCAGGGGAGAAGCCAACATATCATTGGACACACGAGCACTTATGTTGGTGTAACATGTCACTGAAGAGGGTGGAATGTTCAAACCCCTGAGCGATATAAGTTATACCAACATAAGTGGTAATGTAGGCATAGCCTTATTTATAGGTGCAACTGAAGCTGGGAAGATGAATCTCAGGGATTTAACTCTTCTCAATTGTCATTACAAGGAATTCCAGTGACCCTGATTCTGAAGACACTAGTGGAAAAAAAGCAATGAAGGTTGAATCTGTTTTTTCTCCACTCCCCATTTTCCGTTCTTGTCCACAGATCCACCTATGCTCCTATTTCCCTCTCCAATTCAATTGTCATGTGTTCTACTTTCTTCTTAATTCTGCTTGCTATTCAAATAACAAATATCACAGGATCTTTTTCAGGGGATAAGGCAACAAGCCATGTTTATTGTGAATACAGAAATTTGGTAAATAATATCAATAACGCAAATACCACAAAAACAGTATCAGCATTCTATCACTAGCAATATTGTGCTTTACCTAGTGATTACAAATACAGAGATTCTTGTTAATAAAGTATACTTCATTGACACATGTTTCAATTGGTACTTTCATTCACACTCATACACACAGACAGGCATACACAGACAGGAAGACAGACAAACATACACAGGGGTCTCACAGATGTTATAGTTACTAGCCTCTTGGTGCTCGTGGTAGTCACTGGCCAGGTGACTGTAGCGTGAGGGTGAGGAGCAAGGTTCTGCACATTGGTACTCCTGGATGGTGTGGTGATGTAGACCCGAACCTCCCGCCTTCATCTTTCTGTCCCATTTTATAGGAAAAAGGTTCCATGTGAGTCTGTGGGTTTTTGCTCTGTCATGATCTACATTTGGTGTGATTCTTAATCACCCACATTGTTGCAAGCCTGATCAGATTTTGTTCTTTGATGTGGGCTGACTCCAAAGTTATCATGGTGGACTCCTCTTCGGCCAGTTGAGTGGTGAAAGTTATTATCTTTGCTCCTTTCTTCCTCCCTCAAACGTTTGAGGTGAGGCTGGTGTTTTCTTCATCATGTTTCAACAATCTCTTACTTAGACCAATTGTTCAATAACTCTCCCTGTCTACACCCACCTCAATTGCTCAGCCATTCACACTCCAATCACTCAGTGCAACTCCTAGCTGAAGAACTTACATGTCTTTTAAAGCAAACATTATTTCATTTTTGACTTCAGCACGTATAAAATTGGATTTTTACAAATATTCTGAAAGTGGGTAAAATCAACAGATAAAATTGTCAGAGGAGTGGTTTTACAAACAATCTTAAAACAGATAGAATTATTCAAAGTATAGACAGACTTGAATTATTACTAAATAATATGATTTGGAACCATGTCAAACTGGAATGTAGGACTTACAGAGAATAGCTTACACAAAAATCTGGGATCTCTGGTTCCAATGATACGCGATAAATGGATATTTTAAAAAGACTGAAGTGAGCATTTCAAAGGGTAGAACAATAAGAGTCAGTTGAGGTTTTAGCTTTTGATTAAAGGTCCAGTGTAGGAAGGTAGGAAGAGGGTGGGAGGTGTTTGTGGCTCTGTTCTTTCATGTATTTCATAAAAGCAGAATTGGGCCAACATGCTGGGACCAGTAGGATCTTTCTATGCTGGGATACCATGCAGTAGGGTTATTTGCAATGTTTACATTGGGACTGGGACTTAATACTAATCTCCTCACCTCAAAACCCCCACTTCTTTCAATTCATCCCTGTGCTGATGCTGAGCTTGGCAAGACAACTGAGGGGGCAGCTTGCTTCCCTCCTGTTCTGCCACTGCTGGGATGTGGGTTGCCTCCTGGCACTGGTTAGAGCAGGGCTGAGGCTAAAGACAGGCAGCATGGCCCCGCGGTTAGAGTGATTTAGGTGGGGACTTACTTGGCAGACCCAGGTGTGAGTCCCTGTTTTTCCAGAAACTTGCTGGGTGACTTTGGGCAAGCCACTGAGGCCTAGACCTACCCAAAGGTATTTAGGCTCTTAACTGCCAGTGAAACAGAAGTTTAAATACCCCTGAGGATCTGGGCCTCAGTCCCCATCTGTAAAACAACATAGCCCTTGCCCACCTCGCAGGGGTGTTGTGAGGATAGATACGTTAGCGATTACTAGCCAAGCCATGAGAGGCTCCTTCTGTGGCTTGCTCCAGCCTGCGAGGAAAGGCTGTCTAGAACCGGAATGAGTCACTGGCAATCCACCTATGGCAGAGGCCCCTTATGTTGGGCTTATTTTCCACAGCTCTGCTGATGTTAAGTGGCCACAAAGAAACCATGAATTCCCCCTGCGTTTGTCACCATCCCAACTATCTGCTCTGCAGGTGGCTTCTCTTCCCTCAGGCCTCTGCTGCAGCTGTAATTGTTCAGTGGAGTGTTATGTTCAGTGACAATGGTATCTGTTCCCCTCCTAGGGCTATCAGTTCCTGCCTGCGCACTTTGCTAGTCGTTTCTGGTTCATCCTGCAGGTTTTCAGAAGGGTTTTCAGAAGGGTTGGGCAAATTGGTTTGAATAAAGAAAGATCCTCCCAGATAACTGGTTTGGCCCAGAGCTTGGGAGGAAGGGATTGCCTGCTCTGTACTTCAGTAATAGCAACAGAAGAAGAAGGGACCCATCCTAGAGCAAATAATGTCTTTGAGAATATGCCTAAGCTACAGGGACACAGCTGGACCGCTCCAGCACTGCAGCATAGACATTTTCTACATTGATGTAGGCCATTCACTTCCCTGAGCCATGGTAGCTAAGCTGACAGAAGAATTCTTCCCTTGACCTAGCCACATCTACACCAGGGGTTAGGTTGCCCTTATTATGGTGCTCAAAGCACGACATTTTTCACAGCCCAGAAGTGACAGAACTAGGTTGTTCCAGTTTTTAAGTGTAGACCAGGCCTGATGCAGGCTTGCTTCCTCACTATGGCACTGTTTAGGCTAAGACAAAAGTGTTAGGTAATATGTTTAATTAGCACCGTTTTAATCACCACTTAGCACATGTTAGCTCATTAATTACAATGTGTCAGTCACTTTTTCTAACCCAACTAATTTTCCCTGTAGATCAAGTTTTACTTATGCTGGCGCTGGTGTCCTGCTCAAAGGAATGAAGAAATGGCATAAAGGCACCTTTGCTGCTGAAACACCTGATCCCCCCCCCTCGCCTCCCTGGTGCTATTCTGAGCACAGCTGGACTGAACCAGAAATCTGGGCCCTGGAGTCCTGTACAGGTATACGCTTGGCCCATTGTAAAACCTGCAATGGATTCTATGGAGGCAGGCTTGTCTTCAGTTGCTCCAAAGACCTGCTTGGGAGTACAGAAAGGATCTTCCCAGGATACCCCACACACCCCACAGAGCAAAACACATTCAAATCCAACATCTTTTCCTATTCCCAGCTTTGCCTCTGAATTACTGGGTGTCTTTGTAGTGACTCTCAGAATCCAGGATGCGATAACAAAACACACAGCTCAGTAAAAGCAAAATGAAAATGGGAATGTTTAATGAGACACCCTCATCCCCATTTCTCTCTCCCTTTCTCTCTCCCTTTTCCTCTCCCTTAGCTACTGGTTGTAACTCCTTGGTTATTGTCATCTAGATCTGGAGCTATTTACTGTCCCCTTCTGAATCCAAGTAAATCCAGGACTGCTGGGATCTACCCTTGGTCAGTTTCAAATATGGAGTCTGGGTTGGATTGGACAGATCATTTCATAGCAGTATCATACATGTTCTGTAAACGATGAACTTAAATTAGAATGGTCTAATTCAATGTCCATAACTCTAAATGTCTTTCTGTAATTCTCCCATTTAAAAAAAAAAAAATTCTATTAATGAAATGAGCTTATCTGTGAAGCCGATCATTATCATTACAGATCTTCAGCTAATTACACTTTTGTTTCTTCAAAAGTATTCACTGCAGCATACAATCTTTTTAATACACACTGGAAGCTTTTATTCCTTCCAGACTGTGCTTCAGCACTCTGACCTGACCAGATCAAAATAATTCACATCTTCACCACTCTTAGAGCACAATTCAAAAGATCCACACCATTAGGAAAGTTTCCTGATTATCTAGCCTTACATGTTCCCCTTTATTCACAGTCAACCCATTCATTCCTATTTCTACTTCCTTTCTGGCACTCTAAATAGTTCCACTCCCTTCTCTATGTTTAAATTAGTCCAATATTTTGTAAGTAGTCTGGATACAATAAGTACTGACTTATACCTCTTTCCCTCCTAGTTTCGGCCTGACACTTGACCCCCAAACAAACAGAACGTTTTCAAAGTTTGAAAGAGGATTTTGGAACTTTTGTATCTGTGATTATCAACTTTTGTGCTCCCGCTCTGCTTCCTGCAAAACAGACATGAGCTGCCCTGCTGTGTCTACGCAGTGGTTACCCACCAGATATGGAATGCATGGTTTATCCTGAGAACAGGCACACAAGAGATAAGGGTTTTGTCAAAGTTAGAAACAATATTACCAATTGAAATTTCTTACTGCAGACACAGCCTATGACTTTGCAGAGATCTTAGTGCAAAGCTGTGCCTCTTCAGGACTATAAGTGTCAACAAGCCCTGAATATGCAGAGGGATCAGGTCTGCCGAGTAAGATGGGGCCAGTCTTACATAGTCACGTTTTAAGGAATAGAACTTCACTTTAGGAACTGTTCCCAGTGGAATCAACAGGAGTTTTACTACTGAGTTCAATGAACTCAGGTTCTAGGCCTAAAAATGTCTGGCCAAAATTTTCAGAAGTGGCATCTCACTTTAGGCATCTCATTTTGGGGTGCCCAGAAACTGAAGCATCCAAGTTGAATGGTCTCTTTTGAAAATATTGGCCTTAATGTCAGAAGAGCCTGTAGCCGAGGGTGTACCAATTCCAGTCATTAATGGGTTTCAGTTCTGCTTTTTTCTGTATGAGCTAAAGAATCTTCCCTCCGTTTCAGAAAGTGACCCCTGCCTTGTCTCAGAGGTTGAATGCAAATTCTAAAGGGGAAGGGAAGGGGATAAGAATGCAGGAGATGTAAGCCAGTTGCTCATTGAGTGACCCTCCCCCCAGCCACACTGGGTCATCTTTGCATTTGCAAACCAGTAACTGGGGCAGGGGGACAGGAATTTCCACTGCCTGCTGTGCACATAAAATGTGGGAATGTGGTTTTGGGAGCCACCCCTGCCACAGGCAAGCCGACTAAGGTGCTTAACAGCATGGCTCCCTTGAACTCCCTCGAATCATCCTTTGTTACCCTCCCCCATGCTGCTCCCATCAACCTGTAATTATCATTCCCCCAACTGACCCTCCCCCCACTTCCCCATAAGGGTCTTTCCTTGTATGGTGGGGAGGGGCCCTGACCCACAGGAATTATGCTACCTGCCAAGGCCAGGTTTTTTAAGTAGAGAGAGTGAGTGAACCAGAGAGAACATCAACCTGATCTGAACTGCACTTCACACTGGCTGTAGTCCTTGGCTCTCATCCACTCCTATTGCCTGTACTTCCCACAAGCTGCTAAACATGCTGAAGAAGATCCTGTTCATCTCCACCGTGTTAGCTTTGGTGCTGGCTTTCCCAACAGAAATACCAGGTAACTCTTACACTTTATAAACAGGAGGGCTGGAGAGACACACAGAAGGAGACAGAGACACTCACAGAGGTGGATGACTAGCCTAACAATAGGTGTCAACCTGCCACCAAATCAGAAATGAACCGTGCTATAGAACGCATTTGTATACGCATAGACACACACACAGAGGGAAGTCCTCTCACAGAGGAGAGCAAGTTTTGTGTAAATATATCAAGGGCGTAAAGACACACACACGCAAAGAGAGAGAGATGGGGGAGAGAGACATGAAAGACAGATTAAAAAAAGAAAGAACACAAAAAGAAACTTTGAATGAGTGAAACACACATGGAGAGAATCAGAAAAAGATGTACAGTTTGTATATTGTTTCCCACTTTTGTATTGCTCAGTGTATTAGTCCCCCTTTCAGGTTAGCTTTCCCACTGACTCTGGTAATTTGGTATGAACTGCGGCCATATATCTACATAGCTATGGAATCTGTTAACCCTTGCTTGGCCAAATGGTATGTGAAGTTGACCAAGACCGTGTGATCACATAGGGAAAAATCCCTCCTTGTAATATACACTTTGGAGAGCAGGTTTAAATTTGCCATAGGAAACAGCTCTGAATGTTCTTATTATTTTTAAGGATTCAGACCGATCCTTGATGAATGTTACTTTAATTTGATGATTTTGTTACTACATTTTTTAGTTTTTCATTTTCTTGCATTTCAGTTAAATGTAGAGTTTATATATTTTTTCCTTATCTGTGCTAAGTATTTTTAAAGTACCAGTCAATTTGTTACTTAATAACAATACCTGGCACTTTATAAACCCAACTCTCAAAGCAGTTTACAAAGGTGCAGAAGTTATGCAGAGTCCCTGTTATGCAGAGAGGGAAACTGAGGTTTAAAGGGGTTAAAGCATAGTCAATTTGTGATCAACTCAGGAACAGAATCTATGGTTTCTGACTGCTATTCTAGTGCCCCAGCCAATAGACCACATCAAACCTTATTTTGCAGGCCTGGCCCCATTTGCTGTTCCCTAGAAGGGAGATACTAGTTTTGCTATAACTAATTCCCATTTTCCCTTCATTATCTTCATTTTTAAAACAATCCCTAATGTTCTATCATCACATACATTTTCAAAAAACACATGCTCTTTAATAATAACACCCTACCTACGTTGATTGATGCATATCAATATTCTAACAGAGGCTGCATGTCAGGGTGTGAAACATTTCCTAAAAGTGAGATGTAGTCTCTGCTGCTGAGAGTGGGTGTTTGTTGGGGGGAGACGGGGGAGGTTGTTGATTGGTGTCATGGTGTCTCTGCCATGGGAGCAGAAAAATCAAGCTTGGCCCCAGTCTGCAGTGATGTTCATATAAGCTGCTTCTACAGCTATAACGGGGGTTACAGTGAGAGCAAGGAAGGATGCAGAGTAGCCTTCAAAGAACCAATTCCTGCTTTACCTCCAGATGCAGCAGCACGTTTGCAGTGAGTGTATGGGGGGATGGGATTGGGGGGTCCTTCCTATTGCCCCATCTACACTGATACGTTTCTCTGCCCCCCTTTTCCCTGTTTAAAGAGGCGCTGTACAGAAACAGAGGCACCAGATCTGTCTATTTAACAGGGTGCTACCCATATCACAGAGGGCATCACCGAAACACCAAAAACATGTTGTTTCTAGAGATTTTATTAAACCAAGTGAAATCCCTAACAGACCAGACATGTCTATCAAACGTTAATATTAAAAAAAATAAAATAAAAAGGACAGGTCTGCTGGGATGTTTCCAGGTGAATGTGCTTTGAATGTTGAATAAAAGGTAACCAAATATCTATCGGTCCTCTGTCTGTTTGGCTGGGTACTGTTCATTTTTCCACCACTGCACCCTCCCATACTTTTCTGAACCATCCCTCCACAGCTGGGCTATTTTTCTTTTTCCAGTGAGATGCTACCAACTGTCAAGCAACTACTAGCAGAGGAGAGATTCATTCTTCACTTCCTCTTGTGGGACTGTTTCTGCTCGGAAGCCCTAGGAGGCTCACCAAAGGACCACTTGGCAATAGCATCCAAGCATTTATGGATATTTGGTTATGACTTGCACCCCAATACTCACTAATGATTGCACATCCCACAAATGATACAGGCAGAGCTCTTGGGCAGCAGCACTGCCTCCTCTAGAGCTGGGGTGCTCTCCAGCACAAGAACACCGTTTCAGTCTCCATTCCCCCAGCCGCTGTCTGTAACCCAGCCAGGGGGAAAGGGGAAGCTCTCTGAATTATTCATCTTCAGTAGCGGAGCCTCTTTCTTTTCAGAGTCAGGAAGACTACAGATAGAAGCTGACTTTCTCCCACTGTAGCAGGGGGCCCACAGAAGATCAGGGTGCAACTGCAGAATTATTCTGCAGATCTCAACATCTCATGGACATAGGGGCATGTAGCCATTTGTAGGGGATAAGGAAAAAGCCCTCATGTGGTTAATGTCTCTCTGGATGGAGGACTTCTCAGACTGTGGGCTCTTCAGAGACAATGGGGCACTGAGGTCTTTCAGAACCAGGCCACTTGCTGTGTGGATTAGAATTGGCAGGAATTAATTCATTACCTCAAACGCACAGAATCATAGGGCTGGAAGAGACCTTGAGAGGCCATCTAGTCCAGTCCTCTGCACGCATGGCAGGACTAAGTATTATCTAGACCATCCCTGACAGGTGTTTGTGTAAGCTGCTCTTAAAAATCTCTGATGATGGAGATTCCACAAATTCCCTGGGCAATTTATTCCAGTGCTTAACTACCCTGACAGTCAGGCAGTTTTTCCTAATGTCCAATCTAAACCGCCCTTACTGCAATTTAAGACCACTGCTTCTTGTCCTATCCTCAGAGGTTAATAAGAATATTTTTTCTCCCTCCTCCTTGTAACAACCTTTTATGTACTTGAAAACGGTGATCATGTCCCCCCTCAGTCTTCTCTTCTCCAGACTAAACAAATGCATTTTTTTTTCAATTTTCCCTCATAGGTTGTGTTTTCTAGACCTTTACTCATTTTTGTTGCTCTTCTCTGGACTCTCCAGTTTGTCCACATCTTTTCTGAAACGTGGTGCCCAAAACTAGACACAATACTCCAGTTGCAGCCTAATCAGCTCAGAGTAGAGTGGAAGAATTGCTCCTCGTGTTTTGCTTACAACACTCCTGCTAATACATCCCAAAATGATGTGTGCTTTTTTTGCAACAGTGTAACACTGTTAACCCATATTTAGCTTGTGGTCCGCTATGATCCCCAGATCCCTTTCCATAGTACTCCTTCCTAGACAGTCATTTCCCATTTTGTATGTATGCAACTGATTGTTCCTAAATTAAGATATTTAATTATTTTGTATGGTTATTGTCCCTAGATATGGTCACGTCTTACAGTGAGGACACAACTGCAGGTCCTGCTGGTGAGTCCCCCTTCTAATATCTTAGTAATCCATTATAAGACAAATTATGGTTGCTCCAGAATGGGACAGGGAGGCTGCACAGATCCAGAACTCCTTATGTACAAGTGACAGGGTCAGAGGAGTGTGCTGGATGGGGCACAGCACAATAGCACCAATGGATGAGCTAGCTATAGCCTCTCTCAAGATGCAGGAAGTGTGACTGGGGAGGGTGTTCTAGGAGTCTTTATGGCTGCTCCTGCCTAGTGCTAGCATAATATCTCCAGCTTTCACACCCGTGGCTCACCTCCTCCCCATCCCTACCACTAAGGTGCAGCCTTAACTGAGCCCTTTTTAAATCTTGTATAATGCACAGGCTGACAGTGCAGTTCTGCTCTGAAAAATGGCTCTCTTTAAATGGCGCCATGACTCTTAATGACTCCAGATCAAATGGCCTCCCATTGCAAGTTAAAAAGTCCTTTTCCCTAAGTGCCGGTCCTACAGTCTCCGCCTGGTCTTTGAAAGTCAAGCTGTGCTCTTTCTGGATCATTCACAATCCCCTGTGATACATGTTGTGCAGGTCAATTATGTCCTTAGGGCCAGCTTCTTTATCTTTAACGAGCTTGTCCCGGAGCAACTGATTGACACTTGGCCATCAACTCTGTTGATGATGCACACAGAGGGTGGAATCCAGCTCCAGCTCCCTGACTCCTGTATATCTTTCTGGGCCAACAGGAGTAAAAAGAAGCAAAACTACCTGTCACTAACAACAGCAGGTGGAACTTTGAATACCTGTAAAGAGCAGACCTGCTGAGTAAACAGGAGCCGTTTTTACATAGTTGCTTTCCAGAGTAAAACCACACTTAAAAACATATTTTATAGATAGCCTTTTTTCCTCCCAAAGTGCTTTAGACACTGGACAGAATGGGAGACAGCAATTGCAGCCAAATTTTCAAAAGTGGCCACTTGTCCTGGGAACCTTTATTTTTGGGTATCTCCTGCTGGGCTCCTAAGACCCAATATCCAAAACCAGCAGCCACTTTGGAAAATGTTCACCTTAAAGTCCTCAAAGCACTGTATAAACATTAATGAATGAAACCTGGCAACATCTCTGTGGGGAGGGTAAGTGCTGAAACACAGAAAGTCTGATTCTACAACCCTTGCTCATGAGCTCCCTCAGAGGTCTCCTATCCAAATATTTCTCAGGCTTTTTTTACTTCATTATGATATTCAATGAGATCACAGCCCTAAAGTGACCTACAGTTTCAATCATCTCTGAGGGTTTCCTCACCTCTTACGCTTGGTGTCCCCAGATTTCACCACTTCCTACATAACGGAAACAACATCAAAGACAGACGGTAAGCCTTGTTTTTCTTTGATTTATCCTTTAAATTGCTGAGATTATTACCCGTTTTATTCCTGAGCCTTTCACAAACATCCATGAGATGCAACACAGCTTAAAAATTAGATATGGAAAAGGTGTATTATATTGGATCACATCTTCTCAATTCCCATTTCGGCTGATTCAGGATTGTTCTATCTATACAGTATATTATCTAAAGCCTTTTCTTGTCCAAGTGACTCAAGTAATGGAACACTCACCACTTTCCTTGGGGATACTGATCCACAGTCTAATGGAGACTCACTCTTTGGAAATATTTCCAGAGATACATTTTCTCTTTTTTCAACTTCATCCCAGTTTATACTCCATTAAGATATAAGACAGTTTGATTAAGGTGATGTAATCAAAAGGAATTGAGTCATTTCCCTCGAATGCTTCTAACACTTTTTTATCGCTTTTGTTTTATTTTACTAGACTTCACCAGAATTTACTCCGATTTAGTTTCCTAAGTCATTGAGTCCTGTGGAAGCATGTTAAGGCCTCTAACCTGCCCCACTATTAATGATATTCGGTACTACAAATCCTATACAAAGATTAAGTAGTGAACACTCCCAACCCCCGATGAGGAAAAGGAACATTTGAAATCAACTTGCACTTCTGTGCTCCCAACCTCCATCCACTGAGAAGGGAAGGGTTATGTGAAAAAAAGAGATTCCTTTCCCTCACGTGTCTCAAAATGTTTACCATCTCTGTTCTTGGTTCCTGTAGACTTCAATACTTCTTACATTGAGGAAACTACGGCAGAACCAAAGGGTGAGTCCATTCCTTTAATGAACCTTCAGAAGTTTGTCTAGTCCAGTCCCCAATACCCAGTGCCCAAACCATCTCTAACAATTCCACATCAAGTATTAACTTGACATTTTTAGTGATGGTGATTCCACCTCTTTCCCTGGAAGCCTGATCCCACTGCACATTGAATTGGTGGCTGGCATTTACAATTTTCCCTTTTGTTTCATCTCAATGTGCTTGACAGCTTAAAGTTCCACCAGAAAAGTGGCTATAGCATAGAATAATTCGTCACTCTTTCTGGCCTGGTGAATGTTCAGTTATTTACATGAAATGGACCAGCTCCAACAGGAGCAGCTGAAACAAATACATACTCTATAGCCCAGTGGATAGGACATTCATCCATCATATGGGCGGCTTGGGGTCAAGTTCCCACTACCTAAACATAGCAAGGACTTAACTCTGCTTCTCCAATGTCACCTTCACACTTGGTGAGTGTCATAATCGCCTGACTACTAGAGGGTTGGTACCTCCCTGACAAGGAATTTCACCCAGAAGCTGAGAAACCTTCCCAACAAGAGTTTTGGTGAAGCCATCCTTTTTGTGGGAAAAGTTTCTTGGTTGATCAATCTGCATTTTCCACTGAAAAACTCTTTCATTGAAAAATTCCCAACCATCTCTAGCAGCCAGAGGAAAAATATATGAAATTCACACAAGGTCATTTTCCAAGGTGTGATTTTCACAGACTAACCACACTTTAATCGTAGCAGGTAGAGAGATGAGAAGAGGGTTTATTGAAAGCAACTAGCTGATCTTTTGTGTTGGCTTTCCTAGATATAACCACTTATACTGAAGACTCAACCTTAGAGGCTCCAGGTGAGTCAATCTGGATCTCCATTGTCTCTTGTCATTCCAAATCTAATCATGGAGAAATTCATTGAGACATTTTATCTGTTCTGTGAATTTTCCAATATTTGGATGTTGTTTTATGCTGCTTTTCTAGAAGACCCTGTAACCAGTCTGAGTGAAGAACCCAAGACTGGATCTGGTAGGTTAATTTTGTTTTTCCTGTTACTTTGCTATCATTTCTTTATTGCTCACAATGCAGCACAGGATCGTTGGTGGGAACTGATGCATACAGCTGTACAGCACGCATCTCAGCCCTCCCACAATACCTCCTGTCATTCCTGTTCTGAGACACCCACACAGTTCTGCCCAGCAGCCCCCGTGCTGTTCAAACTTGGGATCTTCAGAGGCCTCTGCCAATGTCTTGCAATTTGACCCACAGCTATTCCTGTTACTTCTTGTAACTTACTACCTCGCTCTGCTAGTGCACCTAAATCCTAACCTGCAGCTGTCCCCTTCTTCCTCTGGGTCGATTTGCAGGCTCTCCTGGAGGGCAAGTAGCACGGGATCAGTATAAATGGATCACTGCATCAGTATAAATGGATAAAGAGGGCACTCAAACTATGAAAGTTTCTACTGAAGAGAGTGGCATTAATCAATTCTCCTAGCTGATGATATGCATATGATGTGTTTTTTTCTCTAGTTGAACCTACCTCTTTTGTGACTGGAGAAGAGTTCAGTGAGTGCCCTTTGATTTCATGTATTTCTTTCATATCATATTTTGTCCTTGTGGTGAGCCATACAGAGCTTGACAAATGAACCATTTGTGGCTGTCTGTGGTATGTGTTTGGTCACCTCAGTCATATGGTATTTTTTCTGCTCCTTAACTGGATGGCTAAAACATTGTAAAGAGAAAAATTTAGACTAACAAACAGCATTTTTAGACAAATTTGTGTTACTTTCATGAAGTATCCAGGATTTGTGAACATTATAAGAAATCCCCAGTAGACATCAGAATCCTTGTGCATATAACACTATAGCAATAGATTGATGTCTGCCCATTTATTTACGAATTTCCTTTTACACCTGTTGATCAGCTTTACTCTGGAAAAAAACTTTGGGCTGTGCTTTATCTCAGAAGGTCTCAGCTGAGTATTTCCCAATATTCTTATGTTCTCTAACTTTGTTACATTGCTGTTTTGACACCTGCTGGCCATATCTGGAGCAATCTGAGGGCAAATCAGCTAATTCTGTCCTATATACCATGTTGTGGATTTTTTTCTAGAGGAATCCAGCACCAGTGGGAGTGGAGAAGTGTGGAGTAAGTACTGTAAGTTACTCCTGCATTTTTCTATTACTTTGTTTTCTGAGTTCCCTTTGTTTCTCTTTCTACTGTCAAAGATCCTCATTCCTATTAGTTCATGTTCTGCCTCCCACAACAGTATGGCCACTGTAATGCAGCATCCCCTGCCACACCCGTCCCGGGCTCTCCACACAACTCTGCTAATGCCCATCAAATCTGCTCTTACAGCACTTTCTGCCACTGAAGCTTGCTTTCTTCTTCCACAACTCTGACAAAACCCCACTAAATTCCACCTGAGACCATACATCAGAGTGACTTGTTATTAAACTTAGCCAAATCTTTTTAAAAAATCTGGCTCCAGGGATTGGATTGCTTAGTGGCTCCCAGCATCAGGGCTTCTCTGATGCCCCCATTAGTTTCTACAGAATTTGTTTCCACTAAGAAAAAATATATATATTCTTGCCCTTCTGGTGTCAAATTAAATCATTTTAACAAGCACAGTGCTGTCTTCTTGAGGTTTTGGACAGTCACACACGGTCTTAAAGGTGTGAGTCACACACATCTCTTAAAGGTGTGAATTTCACCATTCACCTCTGAACCCTAATAATGGCAATTCAAAAGACAGCATTTTAAATGTTCTCATTGCTATTCTTTAAACAAACAGCCAGTTACTCTGGGGCGATAGGCAACATTTCAGATTATGGGCATGGTTTGAATAGCATACCTTTTTTCCCCAGTCAGGCCTTGGCCTGGCCCAAGTTTTTGCATACAGTGAAACCTGAAATATGAGTGTTTCAAGTGGGTTTGGGTTTTGTTTTGAAGACTTTGCACAGCTCTTTTGATTCCCCTAGAATGTTGATGTTGTTTCTTCCATAGCTGAATCCAGCACCCTCTCAAATGACACCTATTCAACTGGAGCAGCCAGTGAGTTCCTTTTAAATTAATTGTTTTATTTTTCCATATGTAATTGTCCTTATCCAACTTGCCCCTAAAGTAGCCACCTTCTAGAATCCAACAGTACATAGTGACAAGAAGAGGAGATGAAGATGGAAAATGTAAAAGGTGTCATATAAATGATGTTTTAAAAATTGGGCTTGTGAGCTTCATCCTTATTTATGAGATATAAAGAGGGCTGAAAGGGCTGTTTGTTTTAATTGTTTTTCTTGCTTTTTTATCCTTAGCAATATAAAAGCTTTCAAATTTGGTCTCCTTTAGTTTGAATGAAGGACTTCTTGAGGCTCTCAGGAGATATATATTGTTGACTTTACATATCATAATTGAAGGTGGAGGCTAGAGGGACTGCTCAGTCCTTACCAAAGACTTCCTTTCTCTGGAATATTAACTGCTCATTTGAGTTAAATAGGTGTGACAAAAACAAAACTAAGAAACAAAACTCAAAGTTGTAAGCAGCCTGACTGAAAAATCCTTCTCTCAACAGCATTAACAGCATTTTTACTAATTATCCAATCATCATAGATTCTTCCAGGCTGGACTAGACCTGAATTTCTAATAAAAATACAAATGGGGAAGGGGGAACCCTAATCCCCCAAAAACATATCTGAGAGGCCTTTTTGCATCATGATGAGAAGGAAAGAAGAGGGACAAATTCAATGTTTCCCTTTGTAGGCCGCTGTAACAAACAGGCAGTGTTTGCATGGAAAAACCGGTTAGCAGGTGCTGATATTTCTGGAAGAGAGTTCAGTGGATTCTGCTAACTGGCTTTCAGTCCTGTCCCTGACAATCTCTACTAATGTCCCTCAGTCTTATCCCCGTTACCCCAGTCACGGGCTCCGCACATAGTTCTGCCAGTGCCCCTCAATCCTGCCCTGTAGCTTGATTAGGTTTTATAAAGAATTTTTCTTTAAAATAATGCAACCATACATTGCCCTATAATTTTGATATTCTTTACACAGATGAGTCCAGGACCATCCTCACTGAGCTATATACGCTGGGTGGAACATGTAAGAAGCCTCTTCTTTCTTGATTTTAATTTAGTCTGTAAACTACAGTTGTCTCTATCTAAATTATTCCCCATTACAGATACATCCTGACACCATCTACCTGAAGCTTTGAAAATCAATAAACACCAGTTGAAATGTAAAAGACCACAAAGGTTTCCTGGCCTTGAGGGGGCATCAACCCAGGATTTGCCCCCAATATTTTTATTCCAAAAATGCAGAGGGCACAAAATTTGTGATGCAGGAAAATATGATAGAGGTCACCTTTTTGTTCAGCACCTGTTTGTACAGCACCTAGCACAGTGGGATCCTGGTCTATGACTAGGGCTCCTAAGTGTTACAGTAATACATGTGGTATGTAATATTAATAGCCATATGACTTGAGGAACTATAAACTATCACAAGATTCTGATTTAGACGCAGAACATTAACAGCATGTCCTAAAGATAGTTGTTGATAATATCTATAGGACAGAGATGAGTCACAAGTAAGGGGTGTTACCAGTGCACCTCAACCCTGATTTGCTGCGATCCCTCCCATTTTAGTCCTGACTCTATCTCCCTCTTCCTGCAACCCTGCAAATGTACCACAGTTCTGACATGCAGCATGCCTGGTGTCCAAACCCAGGGCTTTTTACACTGCTGCTGATGCACGTCATTTCTGTCCAACACCTTGCACTGGATTGTCCTCAGAAAGCCTCATTATAAATTGAAGAAAGGGCATAGCTAGTGAGAAAAGTGGCCCAATAAATTGTAGAGAGGTTCATTCTGAGGAACTGACCCTATGGATTTTCCTGATATTTTAATGTCCTTGTTTTCTGCAGCTGAACCCAGCACCAGCTGGAATGGAGAATCTGTAACTGAGGGAGCACGTGAGTTTTGGATTCTGGTCTTCTGTTTTCACCTCCATAACACAGGTCGCACTGCCCTGGTGTTGTCCCGGAATACTCTCCAAGGTCCAGATAAACAGTCCCTAGTTGGAGGTTACTTGGGATCGCATGGCCTGAGTCCGGATTAGAGAGAAGCCTGAAGCAAGATGCTACACTGAGCTTTGTGCGGGTTTCTGATCTGAATTTCACACCTGGCTCCTGACTCTCTGATGGGTAGGATCAAAACCCCAGATCCAAACAACCCTGACCCACAGGGAGGCTCAAAATGAGAGATTGGATCTGGGCCTAAATTGTGTAATTTGAGTTTATCTCTACCGCTGTGGTTGATTTGGTGGAAAGGAAGAGGCAGGAGTTGTGCATCCTTGGATGCATTAGAATCCTCCTTGCTGGCTCCTTGCATGGCTTCTTCCAAGCAGACAAGAAATCATAACTACGGTGAGCTAATACGTCCTCTCTAGACTCTTTCAGGGCATTCCTTTTTTCCATCCTCTACCCTTGGGTTACACTAGTCTCCTCTCGGGCCTCTTGTCATTTCCACCCTCTTCCTCAGGCACGACAGTGTCCTGTTCAGCTGATCCAGACTTTTGAATTGCTCACGACAGCCTCTGGTGAGAATTCCAGAGAAGTGACTGTTTGGTTTTCTTGTTACAGAGGGATCCAGCAACTCTCCGGATAGTGTGGGGAGTAAAGATCAGTCCTGTAAGTGAATCCTGCTCTTCCCCTACCCTCCGATACTTTTTCCCATCTTACTCACAAAGATTCTCACCCCATTATCTCCGCTGTCTGATTTGAACAAAGAACACCCTTATCCCTCTCTGATCTCCATGAGTCCTACATTTTAGGATTCTGGCCTAACCAAAGGGACATGAACGCCCCCTTTCCATGACACATTAAGGCTGAAATTTCCAAAAGTAACCACAAATTTTTGAGTCCCAAGCAGAGGCAACTAGATTTCTCGATATGGGAACCTCAAAATGGAGGCATCCAAAATCAATGATTTATATATAATCTTATCTAGCCAGGTTTTTGTAACAGTGCCCATCACCATAGTATCTGCAAACCTTTTAGAGAACCCTATAATAAATATATGGGCCCATAAAGGAGATGTGATTGAGAAATCCACAGCTCTCTGAATACATAGATTAATCTCTTTTTAACTGTAATGCTGAATCTTATTTCATACTGGGTGGAATTGAGAGATACCTCAAAACTTCATAATTGAATAGAACTTTCCCACTTTCTTCTCATTCTCTTCAGAATATGCTGCACAAATCAATCCAGACTGAAGAGCCAAGACACACTTTCTGGCACCATCAGCTTTATCACAAAAACATTGAAGTCTTAGAACTATATAGCATTTAAGAATAGTTTTGTGGGCTATTGCTGTTAAACTCTTATGCATGTTTTACATCCTGTTTAATTCCCGTTTGTGTTTTATAATTTATTAACTGGGTGGAAAAAAGGCAGCTCCTGCAGTTCGGTCCCATTCCCATTTTGTTCCCAGGAATATATAGAAAATGTGACTTCCTTCAGGTCACAAACAGTTGCTCAGCTGGGCTTTGAACCCAAACTCCTCCAGACTTTTAGAGGCTCTGATTGCACCTTCATTCACACCCATTCACAGCCTCATCTTGGCCGCCCAGAATCTTCTGTGCTGAGTCCCAGGATGTGGAAGGGCAGTTAAAGTTATAGGGTTTTATACATAAATAGTTGCCTTGCGTATTTTAACCCTGTAAAAAACTGGCTAGTCATCTGATGGATGGAGCCTGGGGACAAGCTAATAGCTAAGGCTTTTGGGTGGCCACTGGGAGGCTGTAGGCCTAGAGTAGGTGGGCGCTCATTCTCCACAGAGTGAGAGGTGAAGCTAAGATGGTGTGTTGTGTTGGTTCATTCCCTTTGGGGATGGAGAAAGAACAGGAGTAGGTGCGGGAATGCTGTAAGGACATCATCTTCAGGGCCTTTCGGTGGGAAGCAGCTGGATTTAAAGGTGATAAGACACCCTGTATTTCTGCTGAGTGAGTGTCACTGTGGTCTGTGGATTAGAGCTTGGGGAGGAGGGAGAAGGCTGCAGGTGTGGATTTCTGAGGCGTTCTCTCATTTCTGGGAGCAGAGATCTGCCACAGGCTTGCTGTGTGACATTGGGCAAATCAATTTGGCTTTCTTTTCAGAGATGCTGAGCTCCAAAACCTCCAGCCCAATCTGTGGGTGTGCAGCACCTCTGAAATGCAGGCCTACACCTGCTCTGATTCCCAGTCTATAAAATGAGGACAATATCATTTACCAACTTCACTCTCAGCAACGTGGCTGAAAGTTACTAATTATCATTATGAAGATAGGAAACACAGGAGAGTTGACAGGGGGTGCACTGTAGTCTGGAGTAATTGAATTGGTGATGGACTATATTGGTCAGTGTTGGAAGAGCATGACTGGACCCATTCGATCTGTATCAGAGGTGACATGCTTTTGTTGTACTGCAATTATATCTGAAAATGCTGAGAGTTGGTATTTTTTTCTTTTTGTCACAGATATATGATTTGTTTCTCCATGTCTGCAGTAAGCTCTGTTTATATAATAAATATACCACAATGAAATTAATGAGTGTGTGACACGCATTGTTTACACTGCAAATCTCTTCCCTCTTCAGCTTTCTGCTGAATGCAAAGGATCATTTCCTGGAGCACAAATTCACCTCCCTGCTAGCATTTTATGCCAGGTTGGCATTTCCCCTTATTGGTAGCCTTTTAGTATAACTTTTTGTTAATAAATTGGCATAATAAATATATTTTTTAATATTAATACTTTTTTATTCACCCTGTTACCGTCCTTTTGCACTTCCACAGCTTAACTGCAAACTCTGAATGTTTTGTGGACAGTTGGTCTTTCTACAGAGTAAAGGGACTTATCATTTGCTTTGTTTTTTATTTGAGGTATAACTTTTCAGACATCTTCCAAATATTATGGCTGCATTAAAGAAACTTCACTGTGTGCACTGCTGCCCTCTAACGGTTGAGATAGGTAAGAACTGCTCATGTGTAGAAATTCTTTATTGTAACAGAGCCGAATCAAATGGCCTGAGAAGCAGGCGTGTTTTCAGCACTGCCCCCTGCTGCCTATGGGGATGTATCAGTGCTGCTCGTGTGTACATCTTTCCCTTCGGTTAGCTGGCGGTGTAGGGCTGCTCTTTTAGGGAGAGTATAGGCTACCTTGTGTGTCTCCTCTGCATCTGGGTTTCTTGGAACAATCTCCTGATAATGTATGTTTTAGATAAGTTTATCCCCTTTTGTGACTGCTAATTTGAAAAAAAGATGTAATTTAAGCAGAAATGATCTGAGTTATAACAGTTCTCAGAGTGAGGGTGAGTTGGCCAAGGCACTGAGGACGAGGATTCAGAAGTTTTCCTCTATAGGCTGCTGATTCCAATCTGAGCCAGGATGGGAGTGACTAGAAGTCACTGTCTGATGTGAGATGCGGTAGTGGGTCTCAGGCTCTTAGCTGAACAGGTGTCTAAATTACAAAACAAACCCACTCCAATCTGCACTGATTGCCTTCCATCACTGGCTGTCAAAGAAAAGAGACCAAGGACTAACTAGGCCAAGGAGAATGAGCATTCCTTTCAGTCCCCTGGAAGGCTGGGCAACATAACTCTCTCTCTCTCGTGTGTGTGTCTGTCTATCTGGGCCATGCCCACCCAGCATCCAATCTGGGGCTAAAGAGAGAACTCCAGTCTCCAGAGACTATGTGAGTTCACCCAAATCAACACATGAACACACAACATATTTTTTGAAATGCTGGGGGTTTTTAATTGTACATCTGCTAGAGGAACATCTGATTTATTCCTCTTAAAGAACCAAGACAATTAATGATGGACTCTTCAGGGTTTTTTCTTCAGGGGCTTGCCGAGCTTTCTATTGACAGGTGACACACACTTTCGCCCACACCGTTCAATTGCACAGCACTTCAGGTTTCCTGTGCAGTCTGCATCTCTCCCACAGGATGCACCCGAGCAACGATTCTGGTTGGATTGATGGCCCTTTTCCTTGCCTTCCTTTGAATCTGAGCCAGACTCACTGGGTAAGTCATGATTTCGATGCCCAGGTAGATGGAATCCCTTCTCTAATTTAGGTCCATTCATCGGGCAAAATCCAGGCTTCACAGTCACAGCAGAAGAACCTGTAGTGCAAGTGATCACAAGATATATGATCACAATGGGCCTTCTG